>OZ038507.1:53732910-53825410 GCA_964036315.1 Acanthosepion esculentum
CACATTATGAAATGGACAAAGTCCGACAATTATTTAAAGACAAATATATGTATTAAACAACACAATTTTACAATGGACATAGACATTAACATTTGTGTTAGTGTGTGAACGTAAAGAGTTTGTATTTTGGTGAATGTTCGTACGTACATGTATGTGTGTATAATGATCATGGCGTCTCCAACAAATGGGAAGACGCGATCTTCTGTGAGAGCTTACATTGTAGATGTGTTCGCTGAAAATCGAAGAAATCGCCCAGTATTTATAGTGTAGTGAGAGCGTCCTCTAGTGAACAATTTGGACAATTAAGGAGGAATTAACTCCGAAAAATTAAACCCAGTGAAACTAATAATCAAACTTTTGTTCATCAGGTCTCTTAACACGAGTCAAGCTAACAAATTGCTGCCCAAACTAAGAATAAAATTTCTAATGCTTTTATTTTCAATTTACAGGGTGCGACAGAAATACCTCCCACATACCTGTAGCAGACCGTGCAGGGTGAAGATGTGAAGAGATATCAGAAGGTTAGACTTTCCTGCTGGCCGGTCCAGCTACATCAGAATGTCGGACATTAATTAAGTCCAGAGAAGACAAAGAAAACAAACAAGACCGATATACATGGGTAAACAAATATATATTATGGGTAAACAAACATATTAATACACGAAGACATGAAAAATTACATAGTTGTTGTATGGAGAAGTTATGTGTGTGTGTTGTGTTGAGTGTCCGTACATACGCATATTGTCCTTAGCGTGTTCCCAGAATATGGGAAACGCTGTATCGGTGAGAGGTCACATATTGGTGTAAGTGGAAAAAGAACAATTTTACCTCGTCTCCGTGCGAGGTAGTGGCCCAAGGCCTGGGTTGAAAAAGAGAGATTGAGAGAAGGGTCAGCCAGTATTTATAGTCAGGGGAGAGAGACCCCTGTTGAAGGATTAAGGAAACTGAGGAGGAGCTAACTGCGACATACCTCTCAGAAATACCTCCCACATAATGGTAAGACATTAGAAGGTACAGAGTGTGGCAGAAATACCTTCCACATAAATTGTCACCTCTGTGGTGCTAGTGAACTTATGTAAAGTGGTAATTGTCTCTTCATCTAGCTACTATTGTCTCTGTAGGAGCCAAGGTTCGTACAGGTCCTGGAAACCTTGAAAATCCTGAAAAATCGACAGGGCCTTTCCCAGGGCTTGAAAAGTCCCGGAAAAACATCAATAGCCCAAAAAAATAAAAGAGTTTTGAAAAGTCCTGGAATTTTCTAAATTGGACTGCCCATACATCCCTTTCTCAGTCCATGAAAGTCAAAATGCCAAAGCCCAGAAATCTGTCTTTCTTTTTTAAAACTTAAAATTGCTCTTTCAGAAAAATGTGTTTTTAGTCAGTAATATTTGGCAATAATTGCGAACAGTGGTTTGTTTCCTTGATTAAAAAAAAATTCTACAGATAAAGGGAAATAATCATGTTCTTCTCCTTGTCAAGTAATCTCAGCACATGTATGCAGAAAAAGATTTCTTCAATTGTAATTAATCTAGATTGTAATTAGATGCTTAAAACCTTCTACTGAATATGGTATCCTAAATTGTATATATACTAAATATTGATACAAAAATTATACTCAGACTAAGTAACACTAATGAGCTAATTACAACTGGTGCATACTATACATATATATACAAGGGGGGGGGGGACAAATAGTCATACACATACAAATTTTTAATTTATTATATTTCCAACTAATGAATAAATATACTTTTTATATAATTAACTGTACACAGATGCATAATAACTAAATATGTATAAAAAACAGAAAAAAATTGATTTAATAGAAATAAATCTCATTTATTCATTTTAATGAGTGAAAAAAGTATTCGTACAATGCAAATTTCAGATTTTAAAACTTTTAAATAGCTTTAGTACTCTAGATTATTCATTATTATTAGTTATTTTTAGCCTAAAAAATGCAAACAGAACATTCTGTAATTGATAGTCATACAAGAAGGTTATCATCATTGCAAGAGGGAAAGAACTGACAAATTCGCAAAAATAACTGATTGTTAAGCTCTGAAAAGAAGGTAAAAGTTACAGGAAAATCTCAGACTACCTGAATATTCCATTTACTACCATTAGTTCATTCATTGCAACGTATTAAAAACTCAAAACTGTTGAAAACCAAAAAAGAACAGATGTTCCACAGAAGATTTCTTCAAGATCCTCAAGGAAATTAATGCCTCCAATTAAACTAAATCCAATGGTTACTCATCAAAAGTTGCAGGATGATTTGCTTTCATTAGGAATCTGTGTCACTAAATGGACAACAAGCAATGAAATTGATAGTAACAATCTAAAGTCATGCTCCCCTCGGAAAACTGCTATTCAAAAGACACAGAGATGCCAAGTTGAAATACATTTGTGAACATAAGGATAAGGAAAAATTGTATTGGGAAAGAGCATTATGGACAGACGAAACTAAAATTGAGTTGTTTGGATGTAATTATAGAAATCATGTATGGAGGAAAGAGGGTAATGCCTTCAAGCAAAAGGATACAGTTCCAACAGTGAAATTTGGTGATGGAAGCATCAGGGTTTGAGGATGTTTTTCTGCAAAAGGTACTGGCAACATATCAGTAATAGATGGTAGAATGAATGCCACAGCATATCAAAATAGTTTGGAAGCAAATTTTTGGTTGAAAATCTTGAACTTCCTCCTGATTGAATCTTCCAACAAGATAATGATCCTAAGCACACTGCAAAATCTATGAAGAAGTGGCTTGCTGAAAATAATGTAAATATCCTGAAAGGACCAAGTCAGTCCCCAGATTTAAACCCAATCGAGAATCTGTGGTGCTATTTGAAAATTCAAATCCCATCGAGAACTCCAACAAGCATTCTGGATCTAAAGATCATATGCAAAGAAGAATGAAAAAAATACCAACTAAAATTTGCAAATCATTAATTGAGAACTACAAGACGTTGGTTGCTATAGAAGTGAATAATGACTATTCTATAAAGTATTAAATGAAGTATTCTTTTTTGGATTGTATGAATACTTAAAATGGACAAATGGGATTTATTTCTATTAAATCAAACTTTTATCTGTTTTCTATGCATATTTAGTTATTACGTATCTGTGTATAGTTAATTATTTGAAAAGTATGCTTATTCATTAGTTGAAAATACAATAAATTAAAACATTTTGGTCACTAACACAGAAAAATAGAATGTCCCATATCAAGAATATTTAACATCGAAAAACATGAAGGAAAAAATTAATTATAATATGTGGAAATCTCCACCCTTTGCCTGATGATGGTCGCAAGACCAGAAATACGTGTAGCAAAATTTTGGAAATAAAGCATAATATTTTTTTTTAAAATCCACATTACAACCAAAAACGTTTGTGGCTTCTCTCTTCTTTTTAATATATATATATATATATATATATATATATATATATATATATATATATATATATATATATTTGTAAAGAAAGAGGATGGATATGAATTTTTATTTATTTATTTATTAATCCAACAGATTTTTATTACTTAAATATTATTTTTTAGTGGATACTCATATTTGGGTAGATGCTCTATTTATTTATTAAACAGTATATTTATTTTCATCTACTGGCCTGAATATTTGAGAAATCTTAGAGAAAAATATGGGCCTTTCAGCAGGGGAAACTGTCATTAGATCTGACATGCCTCAAAAATAAATTAGGGATTATTAGTAGAAAGATTTTACATTTGCATATTGCTATTCAGGTGAATCAATAGTGAAGGACCAAAGAATGCATTTGCTTGCTTTCAAAATATCAAGAATGAAAACAAATGTTGCTTTATAAAATAAAACTTAATAGATTTCTATCCATCTATAAACTAAAATATATTTGATATAACAATTGATTTTACCAAAGATTATATTGATGTGCCTTGTAAACATATAAACATTATTAAACATCCTAGGAAATCTATACTCTGCTATAATAATGAAGTGTGGCAGAAGAGGGAAGATAAAAATAAAAACTTTGATGTCCCATTGGGATCATTCAATGAAGCAGAGTCACTGAGCTTGTTGGGCTGTATATTTTGCAGAACATAAGCAAAATTGTCGATAAAAAGAGAACAATAGTCAATACAGAGATGACGGGCTATTATTCATTATTAAACTTGTAGAAAAAAATGACCTTTTGAGAAAAAGGTTATTTAAGTTTTTCAAAGAACTTTGTTTGAATATTGAAGTGGAAACAATCCTATGGTTATGGAATATCTAGATGTTAAGTTTGATCTGAACAAAAATGTTGTTCAACCATATAGAAAATCAAACATACAATTATGTTATATAAATAGATAACCTACCCAACCAAAAATCATATTAAAATAAATGCTAAATACAGGTTTTCATTGAATGAAAATATATTCAATGAAACAAAGAACAATTATGCGTCAGCTTTGACATTAGAGGGACACTAGTTTAATTTAAATTTTAGGGAAAAAGAACATTAAAAAAATGAAAAGAAATATGACTTAGTTTATGATACCATTTAATTTGGAGGTTAAAACAAAGATTGGTATAAGGTTTTGCAAGCTACTAGAAAAGTATTTCCTTACAATATACAGCATTTTTTATTAAAATAATATTAAATTATGATTATATGCCTACTTTTTAGCAGAATGTTGAATAAACATAATAATAATAGGATTCTGAATTGAAAATCTAACATAGGATGTAACACGTGTTTGATAAATAAAGTAACTATCAAATTTGACAAACTCCAAATAAAATTTACATTGATTCAATAGAGAGATCTATCAATCCTTTAATTATATAATTTAAAAAAAAAATTAAAATATGAATATTCCCCATTCAAATATATCATTTTTTAATTTCTTTTTTTTACGTACATATATAACTCCCGCTTATTTTAATTGCCAAATATAATTTTAAAATTTTAAAATTAAAAAAAACTGTAATCCCTGCATAATGTATAACTATGTCAACATTTTGATAACCAGATATATTGTAATTCAAAATTGTGTAACGGTCAGTTAATACTGAGCACCTGAAGATTGCATCATGCATGAATATTCCCCATTCAAATATATCATTTTTTAATTTCTTTTTTTTACGTACATATATAACTCCCGCTTATTTTAATTGCCAAATATAATTTTAAAATTTTAAAATTAAAAAAAACTGTAATCCCTGCATAATGTATAACTATGTCAACATTTTGATAACCAGATATATTGTAATTCAAAATTGTGTAACGGTCAGTTAATACTGAGCACCTGAAGATTGCATCATGCATGTAACTCTGAGTCATCCTAGTGGTGAGAGATAAAACGTATATTTATTAATATAAACTTAATAGCTCTGTTATATTACATCAAGCACTCTTTTATTAACACTTACTTAGGCACTTTACATCGGGTCCCGCAAGCCTTCCTTGTGTAAACAACGTGAGTGTTTGTTGGGGCTCGCTGTCATTTGCCTCTAGCTCCTTTTGCTCATTTCTTTCCCTCCTCCTTCACATTTCCTTTTATTGTACATTTTCTGTGTTTTTAATTTAAATTAAATCTCCCGTTGTAAGCCTGATGAGCGGGTGCGAAACCGGTTGCTTCGCCCGTTTTTAATATGTCTAGTAATATCAAGCTTCATACGTTTATTGCTGTGATATATATATATATATATATATATATATATATATATATATATATATATATATATATATATGAGATAACATAAATTTTTATATATCAATTACAATGTTGGAGAAAAAATGTATGACAAAATAGGAAAAAGTTTTCATGTGACATGTTTCATCCTTTAGGACTTCATCAGACTAAATTTGTTATGTTTGTGCAGCTACACATTTGCACGAATGAGTGATCGTGATACTGATTTACTGACTTTGTAGATAAACTAAACAAAGTGGAACATACAATAGAATTTACACATGAAATAGAAGAATACTATTTTTTACTTTTCCTAGATATCATGTTACACCATGTTAACAATAGCTTAAAACTTGGTGTCCACCAGAAATCAATCAACAAAAATAATCTATTTAATTTCTATTCTCATCGTAACAACAAAATAAAATCTGGTATAATCATCAGATTCTACTTACGAGCACTCAAAATTTGCAGCTGTCAATAATTTCAAGGAGAAATACATTGAAAGCACTTTCAAGCTTCTTCAGTACCCTAATTATTTTATACTCAATGGGAACAGCTCATAAAATAGAATAACAGCCCCTCCTGACAACTCCCCCCCAAAATGTATTGTCCTACCATCTAACTCTATCACAACTACAATTGAAAAGAACTTATCTAAATTCAACATAAAATTTGTTACTACTACATCTAAAACAATAAAAGACACATTTTAAAAAGCAATACATTAAATGCATTAGTTGCTCACAGTAACAAGACTGACCACAATTTTGTCCTTAAAAATGCTACTCTGATCAAAGGAGAAAACAATTCAAGACAACGAAAATATTTAAAGAGTGCCTTGATCGCAAAGTTATCCACAGTAAATTTGTGCCCTGGCTCTGATAATATTTTACCACTTCTAGCAGATCTTCTATTACCAGAGTGTGGGATATCTAATAATAAAAGTGATGGAAACAAAAAGAAAAAATCTAAATAAAATCAGCTAGATTATATATATATATATATATATATATATATATATAAACAAATTTTAATTTAAAATTCCCAGCTTCTCTCATTTGTACACATGTGTAGTTGCACCAATGTAACAAATTTAGTCTGATGAAGTCCTAAAAGATGAAACATATCACATGAAAACTTGTTTCCGCTTCATCATATACAGGGTACGATGGGTAAATAGTCACCATTTTATATCTTTAATTTTGCACATGTTGTTTGTTTTGGGTTTTGTCAACTGCACAGTATAGTAGGGTCAGTTGGGCAACATCTGTGAGAAAAAGAGCACTATGATGCAATTCCCTGTGCCAGAAATTTGGAAAACTCATTATGATAATTCTGATAAGAAAACTCCTGAATTTGTTGGTGAGGGCCTCAGACTCAACATGGAGGCCTACATCAAGTACCTTGAGGAGGTAGTGCTACCCTGGGTTAAAAGTGTGGCTGCTGGAATTAATATATTATATGACATTAGTTATAAACTCCATCTCAGTCATGCAGACACATGTTGATGTATCTGAAATAACAGAACTGGTTCTGACATAACTCCAAGGGTAAGTAAAAAATTAACCACACTTTCATCATAACATATCTTTAGGTTTGTCACACTGCTTTCTGCTCATGCATGAATATAGTTGGAACTATTGTGGTCACATGATCAAATTTTGAGTTTGATCATGCCAGTTTTATTGCTGCTGTTACAGTGTGAACATGGCTGCTCCACTAGCAGTGTGCACCAAGGAGAAACAAAGAGTGGTGATCTGATTTCTCTGGCCGGGAGGTGTTTCATGGATTGAAATTCATCGAAGGCTTTACAGAATCACAAACAGATAACAGAAACCACATCCTTGAGGACTATCAACAGTGCCAACAACTAAAATGGATAGCATATGTAAATTGACATAATCAATAGGTTGACATTCAATACTACTTCAGATAAAAGGTTAGGAAGGAAACTTTCATCAATACTGGAAAGAGGAATAACAGATACTGGACTTGAGAAACCTTCTTTTGGGAAAAACCTATTTTCTCTTAAAAATTGTTTTAAGACAAAACTGCTGGCTGCTTGGTCAATGAAGTACACCCTGATGTTTTGTAGCAAAGGGTCACAAAGTCACATGTAGAAAAAAAAAAACTTGTGCTGTATTTGTAATATAAATATCCTACAGTATGAACAAACCAACAATTTAAAGATTGATATATTTTGAAAGAATGAATATTTCCATTATTTACATTATTCAGACTATTATCCTCATTGCCATATTCACAATGTTTTGGCCTTCTTCAGGTGATTGGAATTTCAAACCAAACCCTTTATTTCATCCACCGGATAGATTATTCTAGTTCCACATGCCATGCCTCTTCTTATTCCCTTTAACTCAACTCTCCAAGTTTTGGTTCACCTGGTATTGAACTCACAACTCTTTGGGTCAATTCACTGGATCTAACTAGCATCTTTATCCATTCGACCATGTGTCTTTGTATGGATTTTTGGGATTTATAAACCTAATGTCTCAGCAATCATTTTTTACTAGTGCTCATATTGCAATTTTTGTTGCTATTCATTGCTTTTCTCTAGCACTCCTTATTACTGGTTCCCATATGAAGATGAGGATAACAGTCCAAATAATGTAAATAATGCAAGTAATCATAATACCTCATCTCAGAGATATAAACAGATATTGAAGAATGATTATATTTATGCTTCTGCTGCTGCTGCAAAAAAGCAATCAGCTAAAATGAATAGCAAATATATTTGTTTGATAAATACAGATGAGACTATTAATTATTCAAATAATAGGCTCATAAAAAAAGGTAAATTGATTAAGAAAAAACATTTTGACAAAACCCCTATAATATTGAAGACTGAACAAAGAAACACATATGAAGCAACAACACTTGCTCTCAATGTGAATATAGAATGCAATTAACTGTTTATTTGGATAAGAATACATATAGCTCAGGGTTTTCATCCATGTCCCAATATAAATATATAAAACCATTGAATCTATGGGTAAATAGGATAGGTATATATCAGTATTTTCATTCATGTCTCAACATAAATATAGAATATATTAGGTTGAATCATAAGTAATTTCCATTTTTGGAAAACAAGTTTAATATTTTGAAGAATAAAGTTGATAAACAAAAATAGAAATTATTTATAACCCAACCAAATAGAAAAAGAAAGCCATTCAATGCTTGAATCAAATAAATATTAGGTTGATTTGAAAGTAATTTCTATTCTTAGGAACCAATTGTAATGACGAATGTATCATCCTAATTACTAATCATATGTAGCAGTTAACAATAAATTTGAAGTACATTAACATAATATAGTTCTTCCACAGCCGTTGCAGCAATACATGGTGGTTTAAAGGAAAAAAAGGCATTCTTCTCCATAACAATACATGCTTGCATACAGCAAAAATAACACAGAAAATTTTGGAAATCAGTTGATGCGTTCTAACCCAGAAGCCATATTCACCTGACTTAGTACCAACCAATTACTACCTTTTTCGGTCACTGCATAATGTTTTTATTGGGAAAACTGTCTCTAATGAAAACTAGATTCAATAGTTTATCAAAACCTTTTTCCCATCAAAACCTGCAGAACCAAGTTGATTAGATCCAGTTACAGGACCCAAAGAGCGTGAGTTCAATACCTGGTTAAGGCAGTGGAGAACTTGGAAGGTGGAATTAACAGGAGATAACTGACATCCATTAAACATGGCATGTGGAACTAGAACAGTCCACTCCAGTGAGTGAAATAAAGGGTTCAGTTCGACATTCCAACCACCTGAAGAAGGCGAGAGCATACAATGGCCGAAACGTTGTAATAAATATGGCAACAAAGATGAGGACAATAGTCCAGATAATGTAAATAGTGATATATTTTTGTTTGTGATTAATTAGGATTTTCATCTCTATGGACTTGCAATCATATCTCAAGAAAATAATGAATGCTATTGACTCTTTTTTGAGGAATTAGGATTCGCACCACTCAGAATTTTCAATCATGTCTTAATATAAATATACAATGCTATTGACACTTAATATGAGTAAGTAGCATAGATATACCTCAGTAAGTTATATTGAATGAATATAACTTATCCCAATATAAATATTATAGAATATTATTGATTCTTTTTGAGTAAATAGGAAAATGACATTGTAGGATATTCAATCTTGTTTCAACACAATTGCAGAATTCTTGTGAATCATATTTTGAGTAAGTGACTTCCAGGAGAGTGAATCTATAATGACTTAAAATGAACAGTTGATTTACCCACACCAAGAAGATTAATGAAGGATGATAATGACAATGAAACACACAAGTAATTTTAACAAAACAAGATGAGGAATTTATTCATGAATTTACATGCTTGAAGTAGTGTCACATGGAATATTGTTGGCATATATGGTCTGGTGTCCCTGCTGTTCATCTCAAGGTTCTTGACAAAATCCAAAGCTGGACATGCAATGTGATCAGTTCTGAATTGGGGTCTTGACTCTAGTCACTTTCTCACTGATGTAATGTGGCTTCCCTTTGTCTTTTCTATAAATATTTTCATGGCTTCTACTCTGACAAGCTATTTTCACTGGTGCCCCGACTGCATGAATTTAAGTGTGCTACTAGGTTGGCATCTCAGTCCCACCCTTTTATTGTCAAAACAGTTAAAGGCAACCACCTCTTCTACTCCAACAGCTTCTTCTCTTGCACTTCCTGACAGTGGAACTCCCTACCTTTTACTTGCTTCCCTGATAACTTTTATCCCTCTCCATTATTCTTTTTATCCTTTCCTCAACCCCACCTATACCCAGTCTTTTTTCTTACTTACACGCTCTGTAGCCTCTTGCATAGTATTGGCACTTCCACCTTGCTTGTCAGTGGCTTGTTTCAGGAAAATAAATCAGTATTCTTAAAGTCCATAGTTTTAATGTATTGTCATGAAAAGGAAATGTTCATACAAGAGAGTAAATGATCTGACAATGATCTAAAATTGTTTGAAATGCCATGTGCTTGGTTAGAGACCTATAATATAATTGGTGAATAATTTTACACTGACAAGAACTTCAACACAGATCAAGAGGAAGTGAAACAAAACCTCTCATATGACTTCAGACACTCTTCTCTAATTAATTTAAATTTTCTCCTAATTTTATATCAAAAGGAATTTCACATAAGCTCACAAATTTATTTCCTTCTTTTTGACTGGTTGGCTAATTTCTGTGAAGTAAAGGTTTTCATTGATCCAAAAACAATTTCACATAAGCTCGGACATTCCTTTTCTTTTTCTTCTTCTCAGCTCCATCAGTCAATTTCTGTGAAGACAAGTTTTTCATTGATCCAAAGAAAATTTCACATAGGCTCACATAGGCTCCTTTCCTTTTTCTTCCTTAGCCCTCTGAATTTGAAAGAAATGGGTGTAAGGAGTTATTATTATTTTGCACACACTACAATTCTTTGCAAATTCTCAGGCAATATTTTTTATTGACATGAAGTGGAAAGATTATATTAAATCAATTGCTAGGTCTGCTGCAAGGAAAGTTGGTTCACTTTGTCATGCTAGACAATTTTCCAAGCTGGAATTTATCTTTTTTTTCTAATTGGTATCACCCCAAGCAAAGGCAGTACAGTCACTCACAATCAAGGAGTTACAGGATGTGGAAGAATTAGAAACAGAAACATTAATTATGAGGAGAAAGAGAAAAACACAATCAGGAGGCCAGTAGAAAGTAATTAACATTGTATTTAAATTTTTACAGATTAAAGTTGGTTAGATAGTATAGAGCTGGGAAGGAGTTCCACAAGTGAGAAGTGCAAGATAAGAAACTGTGAGCACAGAAGTTATGACTATTCTTAGTCTACATACCATAGTAAAGAGCTCATCCAAATAATTACCATGAAAGTATTTATAAAAAAGGCACAGAGCGGCAACCTTATGGCAGTAGGCAAGTGACTGAAGCTGAGCCATCAGATCAGGATCAATAATATTGCTGATTCTTTTTTGGATCTTATCAAGGAACTCCAGGAAAATAGCAAGGGCACTGGACCATATATGGTAGCAATATTCTAAACATGGGCAAATGATAGACTTATAGATATGCAAGATTCTGGAGAAAAAAATTGTCTTGCCCGACACAGTGGACCAACTTTCTTAGCAGCTGATCTAGCGATGGATCCAATGTAGTCTTTCCACCTCGTGTCAACTGAGAACGTTAGTCTGAGAAGGTGCAATGTGTCAGTTTTTTGGAGGATAGCATAGGCTATGCTGATGGAAAGCAGAGAGGAATCTATCAGATGATTAATGGAGAGAAGTTTAGTTTTGGAGACATTAAAATTGATAAGCCATTTTTTGCCCCAGTTAATGATAAGTTGTTTTTCAACTGCCATTTTGACTTTGTTTGACTGATCAGCCTTACTATCAAGGCAGGAGTAAATGGTAGTGTTGTCAGTGTAGATACCAAATTGAGAGCTGATATCACTGGGAAGGTCATTAATGAAGATTAAAAATAGCATAGGACCAAGGATGGAGCCCTGGAGGACACCTGTGTTAGTATGGAAGGATGAGTGGCTGTTCAGGATAACTTTCATTTTATGATTTGATAGGAACAACTGGATCAACTCAAAAATGTGCCTGGAGATACCATAGCTTTTCAGCTTATGGAGAAGACCTGAATCCCAGACCCTGTCAAAGGCTTTCAAGATGTCCAATATTACAGCCCAGGCTTCACCGTTTTTATCTAAGGCATGATAAATTCTTTCTGCAATTATCGTTAGTACATCATCGGTTAATCTGGAGAAACAAAAATCTTATTGCTTGTCTGAGAAAAGTCACTGTGATGAGAGATGATGAATCAATTCAGCATTGATTAGGGCCTCTAGGAGTTTCCCAAAAAGAGGCAGAAGAAGGCTGATAGTTAAATGGGTGAGATGGGTGAGATGGTTCACCAGAGTTCTTAAAAACTGTAACAACAGATGATGACTTCCAGCAAGCAGGAAAGCAGGGGACAGCGAGGCATTTATTATACAGTTTAGAGAGAACAGGAGCCAGTTTGGGAGCTCACTTCTTAATGATTATTATAGGGATACGATTAGGTCCACATGCTTCATGGGGATCAAGGCTAGTGATGATAGCAGAAACCATGGAAGGGGTTATATGCATATCACTCAACAGAGAATCAATTCTAAGTGGGAAGTTAGGGATATTCCAAATGAGTCAAGAGTAGAGTTTGAGGAGAATTTATGGGCAAAGCATTCAGCTTTATCAGTAGAGGATGATAACACCTCAAATTGATTGAAAAGGGGTGGGGATAGAGACCTTGCATTTATTTAGTACCCTATTACAGAGACGCCAGTAGTTACGAGAGCCAAATTTTTTAGCAGGTATACTGTGCCTCATTCTTTCAGCAAACAGGGTTTTACCTTTTTTGAGGACTTGCTTACATTTAGGCACCTGTTATGATGAGAGCTGTCATACTGGTATAGTCAGAAATAATGGTTCCTGTGTGCTATGGCAGCCAAGCATGCTGGTGAGAACCATGGAGAGGATTGTGGTTTCACCTGGTATTTCTGAGAAGGGATGAAAGCATCCATGCTGGCTTTGACCCAAGAAAAAACCTCAGTGGCACAATTTTCAATTGGGAGGTTGAAGATGTCAGTCCAAGGGTCGCCATGAAGAAAATCCCAGAATGAGTCCCAATAAGCATGCTGGTACCAGAAAGATGTCTTATGGATAGAGGGTTCCTGCTTAATGGATACTTGGAAGGAGATATCAGTAGCTACCACAGAGAGGTCTGAGTTACCAAGAGGGCAGTATTGTGAAGCTTGGCAAGATCAGAGAGAGGAGGTAAGTAATAGATCCAGTAGAGAAGCATGTTACTTGGCTTGACTAGATTCTACATATTTATAAGTCTACTTTTGTCCATTTATTGAATATTGCTATCACATTTGTTATGTATTTTGAGTTTTTGATAAAATACAAAGAATAATCTGCAATGTTATTTGTCCTGACCTGGTATCTCAGCTTCAGTCACTTTCACACTGCTGTAATGTAGCTTCTCTGTACCTTTTCTATAAATATTTTCATGGTTTCCATTGTTCTGATGAGCTCTCCTCCTTGGTACCTTGACTTCAGGAATTTAAGTGTGCTACTAGATTGGCAGCAAGGTCTCGTCATCTTACAGTTGAAATGGCAAGATGTAATCATAAGTTCTATGTTAACAATTTCTTCTATTGCATTTCTCACTTGTGGGACTCTCTTCTGGCTTCTTACTTTCCAATCAACTTTAATCTTCAAAAATTTAATTTCAGCGTCAATCATAATCTTCAGTCATCTTAATTCCTGTTCTTTTATTGTTCTCTCACCTTAAAAATGTTTTTATTTTTCTCATATTATTTTACACTCAGTAACCTCTTGCATCTTATTGGCTTTATTGTCTTGCTTGGAGTGAAATGATTAACAAACAAAAAAAGGTAGAATAGGTATATCTCAAGATTTTCATCTTTGTCTCAATAAAACTATAAAATGTTATTGACATTGTCTAAGTAGAATTGTTTATTTCATGATGTTCATCCTTGTTTAAATATAAATATAGAATGTTATTGACCCTTTTTTTGGTTAATTAGGATAAGTAAAAATAATGATTTTCCTCTTTGTTCAAAATATAAATATAGAATGGTATGGAAACTTTATTTCAGTACTTAGGATTGGCATCTCTAGAGAATTTCCACCATGTCTCAATATAAACATAGAATTATATTGACACTTCTTTGAGTAATTAGAACAGGTAAGCATAATGATTCTAATCCCTGTCTCAATATAAATTCAGAATGACCATAGTAATTTACCACTAGATGTGTACATAGCACAGAATGAGTAGTGTGACTGAGGCAGCAGCTGGATGGGAAAATCTCAAATGCAAAAATCACACTGATAAAATTTCGTCCCTGTGCAAGAGGACTGACAAACATCTTCCAGCAAGAACAAACAAAAACTTCAAATGAAGAAAATCAGTCTGTTTGATCCAATTTGAATGCATAAAAAAAGAGATTTAAAAAAATGTTAACTGCCAGTCATCATAACAGCTTCCCACTACTGCATGTACCTATAGCAACCTGGATCTCATTCCACAAAATTTGACCCACCTGCCATTATGGTAGGTTATTTGTTCATTTATTTATTGTTCTGTTCAATATCAAGTTTGAACATAAAATGCATTTAACATAAAAACAAATGTACTAAATTAACATAAAAACAAATGTACTACATTTTCATAAAAACAAATGTACTAAACATAAAACCAAATATACTACATTTTCATAAAAACAAATGTACTAAATTAACATAAAAACAAATGTACTACATTTTCATAAAAACAAATGTACTAAATTAACATAAAACCAAATGTACTACATTTTCATAAAAACAAATGTACTAAATTAACATAAAAACAAATGTACTACATTTTCATAAAAACAAATGTACTAAACATAAAACCAAATATACTACATTTTCATAAAAACAAATGTACTAAATTAACATAAAAACAAATATACTACATTTTCATAACAACAAATGTACTAAACATAAAACCAAATATACTACATTTTCATAAAAACAAATGTACTAAATTAACATAAAAACAAATATACTACATTTTCATAACAACAAATGTACTAAATTAACAAAAAACCAAATGTACTACATTTTCATAAAAACAAATGTACTAAATTAACATAAAAACAAATGTACTATATTTTCATAAAAACAAATGTACTAAATTAAAAATAAAATTGTCTAACATATTTTTTATTGAACTATAGTACATGTTTTGGGACTTCTATTCCCTTCATCAGCCAAAGATTTATATTGATTTAATTTTTAGGTTCAAATGCCACTATACAAAATAGACTTGTAATGGACAATAATTCAAAATTCTTAAAAGACAACTTAGTAATTTCAAATCCCCAATCACTGGATTGCTCTTGTAGGGTTAACCATTAAGTCCCCCCACATATCCAAATAAACTGGGCCTCTTATTCTGTAACCTTGTACCTCGAATGGCTCTTGTACCTTGTACAGTCAGTCAGTTATGTGTCATGTGTAATACAGCTTAGGTGATCATGTATCTTTCGATACATGACTGACAAGGCAGATTTTTTTTTCCTGCAGTAGGTTGCATTTCTTTCTGCAGTAGCCTAGTTGCCGTCTGTCCTGCTATTTACTTATAACTGGGGGGGGGGGGGAGAAGAAGAGGATTCATACCTTTCCCAAGGGTATTAGCATGTAAGAGAATTTCATGGATTTGACTGGAATTCAAACTCGGCTCTCTGATTCCTCAATCCGAGCTGCTATCCATTACTCCCCTTTGCCTTGTACAGCATTCAGTAAAAATAAATGTTATACACGGATTTTGTCTCTACAAATAAAATTAATTCTATCCAAAGACATTGCAATAATATTGTTTCTTTCTTTTGATTTCTAGTAGTAGGCAAAGTTTAATAATTAAAATAAAATAAAAATATTAAATTTCCTGAAAAGTATCACCTACTTATCATTAATACTTATTAGTGTTAATGATAAGCAAGTGATACTTATTCAGTTGATACTTACTTATTCAAAAAGATATAGCATTCAATATTTATACTGAGACAATGTTTAAAATCCACAGATTTATGTATAATTCTTATTCAAACAAGGAGTCAATAGTATACTATATTTATAGTGAAACAAAGTTGAACATCATTATTTTTACTTACACTAATTACTGGGAGAATGTAATATACAAATTTCAATATAGCCAAATAATGTTAAGCAAATTAATGACAAGGTAGAAAAACTTCTGTGTAACATGTTTCATTCTCTAGAAGGACTTCAACAATTCAATAGCATTCAATATTTATATTGAGATAAAAATTCTGAGAAATGCCTGTTCTATTTACTTAAGTAAGATTCAACAGCATTCAGTATTTATTTTGAGATCTGATTGCAAATCAGGAGAGATATATATCTTAATTACTCAAAAAGGAATCAATAACATTCTATATTTATATATATTTAGACATGATTGAAAATCCCATCAGTTAACTATATTAATTATTCAAATACAGACTCAATAGCATATTGAGATATGGTTGAAAATCTTCAGAGATGTATATTCCAAGTATTCAACAAAAGAGTTGATGATATTCTGTATTTATTTTGAGACATGGATGAAAATTCTGAGTGATACTTTTCCTAAATGCTTGAATTTTTTTCCATAAAATCATCAGGTAATTGTCAACCTGGGGTTTTTGCTTTTTCTCTTAGCACCACTTGATTCTGCTTGGGTCATTGTCTCGCTAAAAAATTGTCAAATGAGATTTGTTTTTGTCTGTATTTTAAAATGTTTATTTAATAAGGTGCCTTATTTAATAATTTATAAAAAAGAAACAAACCACAAAACACAATTGAAATTCAAGAGGAGGCACGGCAAATTTGAGCAGGGGTGTGCATGGAACAAAATTACACTGTAAATGACACTCTCCTGCTGGCTGATACGCCTGGCTTGTCATACCACATTGTTGCCTACTTGTGTGTTCATCATTCAAGATGTTTTTTGTTTAGAAAATTTATTCATGAACCAATTTGTTCATGATGACAGACATTCATGACCTGAGATTCCACTGTATACTATTGACTCAATGATAGATATATCTCAGGATTTTAAACATTGTCTCAGTATAAATATTGAATGCTATATCTCTTTGAATCAGGGTCAGACTGTCACCTGCTACTAAGCTATATAAAATTTGAGGCCCTTCTCTAAAAATATTTGGATAAAACAATTTAAAATATATTGATGAAGAATAAATAATATATATATACAGTCCATCTGAAGTTATTATGTAAATCACAGAAGCCTCAATAACTTGAACTTGCTTTGAACAATTTTTGTCAAATTTTTAATGATTAAGTTAGATGTCAAAACAAAGCTTTTTTTTAGGTACTTTCAACATGTTTTATTAATGTTATTGGATTTATTATAAAGAGTACAGTCTGAAATTATTATGCAAAACCAGAAAATCACTTTTTACTTCAATAACAAGGTAATAAAATTATCAACAGTTGATCAACTCCTATAATAGAACAAATAACAAACATATATAAGTCTTCGACACCTTAATATAGAGACTCTTTTTCTTAATAACAGCAAGTTATTATCCATTGATTTTGTTAATTTTTTCCCTTCAGCAGGTTCAATTTCCAACATGGTGGTTTTAATTGCTTCCCAGAGGTCTGCTTTTCTGTTATATTGTTTACCACCTTCATATAATTTCATCTTCACAATTGACCATAGATTCTCAATTGAATTAAGATCAGGACTTGATGGTGGCCACACTATTATCTTCTCTTCTATAAACCTTTTACATTCAAAAATTCATGAGTAACCTTAGATACATGAGAAGGAGCATTGCTGTGCATAATACACACTTAACTTTGAAATTGCAAGGCTGGGATTTGTACCATTCAAAGAAAGTCTTGTTCATGAAATTGCAATAGTTAGTGTTATGAAATTAATTATTCTTTTGTGCTTGTAGATAAATTGTTGTATGCAAAGGAACATATCTTTTCTTTTATATATTCTGCTGGATTTTGGGAAGGTGATTGATGTGGAGAGACACTGATAGTATTTCTTTTGTTGAGTAAATTGTTATGGATTTAAAACAATTCAAGAATGGCAGGAAGACAAGACAGCAATAACCTTGAGAAAGGCTTTATTCAACAAAAGAAACAACACTATCAGTGTCTGTTCACATCAGTTAGCACTGTTCAGTTTAACATCTTCATTGACTTTGAATGGTCCAATAATGGTTTGGTTGACAATTCCAGCACATATCATCACACTGCTGCCACCTTTTAGCCACAAGCACATATGAATCAGATAAAATCCATCCATCAGATCCATCAAGTGTTATCTGAGATTCATCTATGAAAATTACTTTCATGTATTTCTTGGCTCAATTTTGATGCTTTAAAATATTTGCTTCATTGAAAGGATTTTGTCTAGGAGATTACTTAACAAATCCTAATTTGCAAAGTATTCTATACTATTTTTTCTTGTTGACTCCATCAATTCCAGCCTGTTCAGAGATCTGAGCACTGGTCAATATTGATTGTTAACTCACTTTAGCTTACACTCTCCTTGAAGAGACAAGATCTTAAAGAATTTTGCTTTGCTTCTAGTTCTCAATTATATTTTTAACAGCCATCTTTATCGTTCAGTAATCTCTTTGAAGTTCCTTTGATATCTCTAATATGAACATCCACTTTGTTATTTCCTGTTTTTCAGCATTTGTATGATCCGTTCCGTTACCCATGTTTCAACTTACATTTTTTGAAAAAACGTTTTTAAAAAGTTTTATTAAATTTCAGGGGCCTTAAACTAATATTATTTGAATCTGCATAATAACTTGAAACTGCAATTTTTATAATAAATCCAATAACTTTGATAAAACATGTTGAAACTGCCTAAAGATTTAACTCAAACTTTGTTCTGAGGTCTAAATTAAACACTTAAAATTTAGCAAAAAATGTTCAAAGCAAGTTCATGTTTTTGAGGTTTACATGATTTGCATAATAACTTCAGACAGACTGTATATAATCTTTGATGACTAAAGAATAAAAAGTAAAGATAAAATAAAAAATATATTTAAAAAATGAGGGCCCCAAGGATTTGTGGCCCCTGAGGGTTTGTGGCTCCTGGGGGTGGGTAGCCCTAAGCTATAGCTTATATAGCTTATAGAATAGGTATATCTCAAGATAATCCTCTTTTTCTCAAAATAAATATAGAAAATATTGACTCTTTGTTTGAGTAAGTAATAGAGATAGTCTTAAATAATTAATATTATTAATCCTTTCTTTGAATAAGTTCCTACTTATTCAAAGATGATATCAGGATTTTCATCCTTGTCTCATTAAAAATATAGGAATCTGTTGAAACATGGTTTAAACCTGATATGCAGATTGCATGGTTTTCATCCTTGTCTCAATATAAATATAGGATGCTGTTGAAACATGGTTTAAACCTGATATACAGATTGCATGGTTTTCATCCTTGTCTCAATATAAATATAGGATGCTGTTGAAACATGGTTTAAACCTGATATTCAGATTGCATGGTTTTCATCCTTGTCTCAATATAAATAAAAATACATTGAAATCTTTCATAGAGTAAATAGGATAATTGCTGTTAATCCTTTGTGTATAGATTACAAGGGAGTATAAGAAAAAGAATTTAAAAAGCAGAGAAATTGCAGGGAAAAAAATGTTTATTTTCATGTATAAAAGACACCTGATTTTAGAGCAAAGAAAATTACCAAACCTTGTGAAAAAGTTTTGTATTTTTTTTATACATAAGTTAAATAATATTTTTACCTTTGAATGATTTCCAAACTCATATAGGTGTCCAGACAATAAAATTCAGAAAAAGTACACAACCCTAAAGGACTTAGAGAAACATTATGAAAGATTTATCTCCCTTTGTTGCAATATCTTTCCAGTAAACAAATAAATCCAATTTGACCCAATTTTGTCCGTTTTGAGTTATGGAAAAAATGAAATTGAGTTCTAAACTAATGTATAAGATGTAGCAGACTTTTGGACACAAATTTAGATGAAAAAACATACATTTTATACACACAGGATCATGGCACATCTGAAGATATTTATCCTTTTCTCAATAGAAATAACAATTTCTGATATGTTTTAGAAAAGGATTACTATTGAAAATGAAAAAGATTATAATTTCAAAAATAACAAAAAGATTACAGTTCTGAAAAAGCCAAAAAGATTACTATTTCAACAAATACCATTTTTGAAAATGGAAAAACAAAGAAAGCAACATTCAGGAAAACAGAAAAACAACAACCTTTTGAAAAAACAAAAAAAAAAACTTTTATCCTATTGACCTTTTGTTTGAGGAAGTAGAATAGGTAGACATTTGGGTGAGAGCTGCACAGACCTCACTCTCCAGCCTGAATGGATTCCAAAAGCATCTTCAAGTCCTTGTAGGTGACAATTTTCCCCCTCCAACCCCTCTTATTGGCAGGATGTGGCAACCCTTTTGCTGCTCTATCGCTACTTACATGTAAAGTGCTCAATCGAACTACATTTCTTTGTTCCACTAGGCCTAATCTTCTTGGCAAGGACCTGACATGCCACTTACATTGTAGCAAACCATCGACATTCCCTCTGTATTCCATCAGTGAGAAGTAAGTTCCACTCGAACAGCTTCTTCCTGCAAACCGTTGCTCTGTGGAACTGACTCCCAAGAGGATCTTTCCCTGATTACTACAACTTGTTCAAGTTTAGGGATAACTCCTGTCTGTACAAACTGCCTCTTACCTTAACCCTTTACCTTGAGTGACCCCTGGGCCTTGTACAGGGTAACCCTTACTGAAAAAAAATCATTATTTTCATCCTTGTCTCAATATAAATATAAAATGTTAGAATAGTTATATCATATGAAAAATTTAACTCGCTCTAAATCCTAAATTCTTGTGTCAAACATAAAAATCTAGTTAGTAGGGATAGGAAGGGAAAAGACTCGTGCCTCTCTTATCCCTAAGTTGAAACAGATGCAAATGGCAAACAAGACTCAACCACTGCTTAAAATCTTAAAGGAAAAACATTTATTACAGTATAGAAAAAACAGGTAAAAATATAAAATTTGCACAAAAATTTCTTTTTATGTGCCTATTAACGCAGGATAACAATTTCTGATGTTTTAAAAAAGGATTACTATTGAAAATGAAAAAGATTATAATTTCAAAAATAACAAAAAGATTACAGTTCTGAAAAAGCCAAAAAGATTACTATTTCAAAAAATACCATTTTTGAAAATGGAAAAACAAAGAAAGCAACATTCAGGAAAACAGAAAAACAAAAACCTTTTGAAAAAAAAAAAAAAAAAATACTTTTATCCTACAAGTGTCTCTGGGACATATAGCAATATTTTGAAATGTCGTTTTTTTAATATTCTGAAATATCTTGGTGTTCTTTTTGTTATTTGTTCTTCCAACCACAGCAGAATTTTATTGACTCTTTATTTATGTTAGATAGGTATCAGTATTTTCCTCCTTGACTCAATATGAATACAAATAGGATAGTTATATCTGAACATATTTATTCTTGTCTCAATATAAATACAAAATGTTATTGACTCATTATTTAAATAAACTAGATCAACATAAATATTTCCTCCTTGTCTCAAAATAAATACAAATTGAATAGTTACATCTGAAAGAATTTATCTTTGTCTCAATTTAAATATAGAATGCTTCTGATTCTTTTCTTGAGTAAGTATATATCTATATGTAGATGACAAAATTTGAATTTGAAATACATACCTTGCTAGAGCCATTAAGAGCATGACATCATTTAAATATTTAGAGTCAGTTAAAATGTTTGATTTTTTTTATATTATCGTCTTTTGGGCCATTTGAAAGTAACTTTTTTTGTTGCCAGTGAATTGCTAAAACTACTCATTAGTAGATTAATGGATTTTGCAGATATTGTGATGAGAAGAATGAAGTATTTTGTGAGGAACTTTTTGGGTTATATCTCACCATTCATATTGTAAATTTTGACACCATTTCAAAAAAAATTGGGAATACATTCTGTTGGATTTTTCCTAATAAAATTGCTGTTAACCAACGATGGTACATTTTTCAGTATATACTTTTGTTTATGTGATGTATTTTGTATTATTTCAAACGTTAATATAGTAGACACTTCTTATTTGAAGTAGAAACCACATTTCCATTTATTAAACAGTATGTATTATGCCTGTCTCATGTGATTTATAAAATGAATGGAAACTTTTACATCAGAGTAAAGACCTCTTCTTTCTTACTGTTAGTGTATAGTTTATAATATATATATATATATATATATATATATATATATATATATATATAGTCGCCTGACGATTGCACTAGCATGAAACAGACTGTCGCCTCTAAGTGCTGACTTCCATGTCCACTTTTATATTTACACATGCTCTATCTCTGATATTGAGCACTTTATCCCATAAATATAGCACACTTTAAGACTATATTTCTTCATATATATATATATATATATATATATATATATATATATATATATATATATATATATATATATTATAATGTATATATAATATAGAAATAAATAAGAAGCTTTTTTTAATTTTTCATGTCTGATGAATTGGATCGTGATTACAATTCCAATGTAATAAATTATAACCATGGAATATTAGTGTTTGAGCCTTTTATATTATATTCTTGCTCTGTCTTGTACATAGACCTCTACCTGGATTTTATCCTCTTGGAAATATATATATTATATATATAGACCACTAATATTATCTATATATATATATATATATATATATATCAGATATGGCCTGATGATTGCATTTAGCATGAAATCTGTCACCTCTGGGTGTTGACTTCAATGTCCATTTTATATATATATTGTTATGAACTTGTAGCATATAGATGAACCACAGGTTTAAAAAAGAAAACGTGGGATCTTTTCTCGGTCTTCACTCAGGAATGGAAGCAACACAAGGGAGTCAATGAAGAACAGATGCAAGACAATGGATTTCAAAATAAAACATTTATTTATAAATACATAAACAGGTAAAGAAAGAAAAAAGAAAATTCCTTTAACAAAGGGGGAGGGGACCATGAAAGAACAGAAGGGGCGAGCGAATACATACATATACATAAAAAAAGATCAGGCCAAGAGAATCAACTTATCTGTCAATCGAGTTGACATTTCCACACAAAATTCTGATTCGCCGAAGTGAGAGTTTGTATGTTAACACAATATTTTGGTCGGCCGGAAATTTTCCTGGATTCTTTTTCTTTTGGAAGTGTTCGAAGTTTCACAGCCTCACGTACAGGCGTTTCGTTGGTCGATTCAGTTTCATACCAGCCCTTTTATTATCTCTAGTTGACAGACTTTGCTGTCTTCTTCATTTTCTTTCCATTTTGGAACTGGGACGACTTTGCTCAGTGATGTTCATCTGCCACTGGTCAGACAGAAACTGAAAATCCTTTTTTAGATTTTTGCTGTCCCCAAAGACAGTCACGTGGGTTTTCTTCGTCCTTGACTGGGTACATGGGAGGATGGGGCACAGATCCCGCAGTGTTTGTGTGGTGGTCAAAATTTCAGTCCACGCTTAGTAGTGTCTGATCACGTGAATCACAGCAGGAGATCCTGATGGTGCCTGGAATTCACTTATGGACGACCGCCTGATACCTGCTAGATTTCGGAACCAGGTCATTTTCGCGTCTAGTCATTTCTAAGTTCATGGACCTGTGGTGTGTGGGTGGAAGAGTCGACAAAGAGGGAAAAAATTTGGTAAGAGAAGAGGAGGGTATGGCTGATCATGGAATGTATACGCTCGCAAGTTGAAAACATTGGATTTTATCCGTTTGCTTATTTATCTATTTATTTTTTTTTTATATCTAACTAATTTTCAACTAGAATTTGGGATTTTTCTTTGGGAGTGCTTTTTAGCCTTACGCCTATATGGTTAATGAAATCGTAGGTACGTCACAATATATATATATATATATATATATATATATAAAGATAGAGAGAGAGAGAGGTAGAGTATCTGGAGATAGTGTGGACATAGGAATCAACACTGCAGGGTGACTCTCAGTTTCATGCCTCAATGCAGTCTCCAGACTTTGGTTTGAAGATCATAGTGAAGTGTGAAACTGACTGTTACCATGCAGTGTTGATTCCTATATTCACACTATCTATATATATAAATGCTCTGTTTCCAATACTGAACACTCTACCCCATTAAATATATCAAATTCTAAACAATATATGTGTGTCAATGAGTGTGTGTGTGTGTGTGTGTGTGTGTGTGTGTGTGTGTGTGTGTGTGTGCATACATTTCAACATTTTTAACATTTGAGATAATACTTAATTTAAATATAAAATGTCTATTGCTTTATATGTAATTATAAAATTACTGAATTAAATTTATAAAGAAGTCACTTGAGATGTTTAGTTTCTTATCTTTAAATTTTAAAAAATAATTCTATATTGTCTTTTGTGACCTTAAAAATAAAATTCCTTTGGATTGATAAAAGTATTTTTTTAAATCAGTCTTAAAAATATCCAGTTTGATAAAAATAACTGAAAAATAAAAATATTAAATTTTTGCATCATTCAAAAAAGATACATAAACATGTATCTTTACGTTAAGAAGATTAAAAAAAGTATCACTTTTCTTAACTGAAAATGTTGAAACCAAAATATATACTGCTAAACTATCAGCATTATTGTTCATTATATATTTTATGGATTGTATGAATATAAAAAGAAATCGTGCTTCATGTTATATATCGATATGAATGTGCTAGAAAAAAATGCCTATTTTTGTTTCCGTTATAAAAATCAAATAATTGTTTAATGTCCAGATGAACTAAAATTTACTAAAATCCTTTTTTTTCACTAGTGATTGTCTATGATCTACTGTGAGAAAAATCCATTAACCAACTTATTTAACAAAAAAGAAATGGTTCAAACGTATTCAAAGAACTCTGTTACATCTTAGGATGACGGGAGGGGTGTTTGCTTTTCTGCAGAATGGTATCATCCTTCGAGCATTCAGAGTTTTTGGAGTAGTTTATATTGATTCCAAAGATGACTAACCCCAAACCTGACATTGTTAGAGTTTTTGCTCATCAGAAAGATCATTACTTTTATGACTAAGTCTCATTGAAATTAATCCTTGTATCATGATAGAAGCTTGTTATTGATTTACCAAAGTTAAGCAATATTGTGCATGTTCAGTTTCAAATGAGTGATAATTTTCAGTTTCATGGGATACATAAAATAAATTAAATCTTCCACACCAGAGTAAAGGCCCCTTTTTTCTTACCATCAGTCTAATTTTTATAATATCTACAATTACCTACACAGAATAATCTGTATTCTTAAAAGTACTCACTTTTATGCTACCATTACATACTAAGGCAGTTCTTGTGGAATTAGTTCAAAGTAAATTTCAGTTCACAACGAATTAAGCATGACTTTATACTGCAGTGTATATGTGTGTGTAAGAGAAAGTGAAAGAGAGAATATCTACTAATTTGAAATTAATGAATCAATCTCAGTGTTCTCAAGCACATCAGTGTCTAAAGGATGTAAGGTGTTCGCCTATTGTCTGGTTCACACCCCACCCTGGTTTTTTTGAACAGAAGTAGAGGTTCATCCCTTGTTTCCTGTTTAGGATTGTGTTTCCAGTTCTATATAAAGTCTACTTCAACTCTATACTCCTAATGCTTGTCTTTACTTATGCTAATACAACTCCACTCAGTAACCCTCTACCTTGAGTGGCTCTTAGGCCTAGTACTGGGTGAACAATAATAAAAAAAATTAAAAAATCTCTATCATTTTAAATGCTCAATTTTGATATATAATAATGAAATAGAAATGATTACTGTTAAAGTCAAATCCATATAACAGAAAATAAACACTCCACTTTTCTTCATGAAAAAAAAAAAGCTTTTTATGCGTGAACCTTCCTTGGGTTGCAATATGTATACCAAGTATGAGGACTGCACATGAAATGGTTTTTCAGTAAACAGACAAACACTTCATAATTATATATATATATATATATATATATATATATATATATATATATATATTTTATATTTGTATTAATCCTATATATATATATATATATGCAAAGCTCTTCAGTAAAATGAATGGAGCACTTTGGCTGATTGGCATTTGTTTACATTTGTAAAAACAATACGCTGGATTTAGTTGTGTAACTCTACCAAGTGAAGATAGCTCTGGCTGACACCAAATTAGTTGTGTTTCAATCCTGGCTTGAGGCAGCATTCGGAAGTCTAGTCGCACTGAGGAGCTGTGATACAGCGAAACAGTACTGTCTGGGAATGACATATATATATATATATATATATATAGGATTAATACAAATATAAAATTTGTCACTTAGCTGATTGGTGTTATTTTCAGCATTCTGATTCTTTTGTAGACTGAACATTCAGCAATCGCTCCGTCCACTCATCAGGAGATACCAGCAATTGACTATATACAGGATATGATAGGTAAATTGTCACCTAAATTATGCAAAAATGAAAATAACACTGACATCTCATTTTTACAGATACATTTAGCAAAATTACATGAAATACTAAAGGGTAAATTTATCCAATAAAATCACCATTGGCTTTAACAACAGCTTTCAGATAACTTAAGAATCCCCTGAAACTCTTCTGTTTAAGTTGGTGAATGCTGCCATAATCCTTGCCTTCAGTTCTTCTTTGGTGCTACAAGTTTTGTTGGTCTCTTGCTCAACTGTGCCCTACACATAATAACCAAGGGGCTGGCAGCCTGGGGAGTTATGTGTCCAGATGTAAGGGGTGATGCGGTTGCAGAAATTGTCTGACAGCCATGACTGGGTTCTCCTGATTGTGTGGCTTGGTCCAGAGTCCTGTTGCCAGACATAGAGTCTTCCAGCATCCACCCTCTTGACCCAGAATAGCACTACCTCCTCAAGGCTCGTAGGCCTCCATGTTGAGTCTGAGGCCCTGTGGGAAGATAAATGGAGGCATCATGTCACCATCACTAGTGATCACTCTAAACGCCTTTCTAATCACCATTAGATTCATTCAACTCTTTCCAATCCAAACCTCTGCACTATCCTCATATTGACATCAAACACTCTGAAATGTTCGTACTGGAACTCCCAGTGTAAATGCCAAGAAGTACAGCATACCATTTCTAAATTTCTGGTGGAGTGAATTGTGTCATGGTGCTCTTTTTCTTGCAGATGATGCTTAACTGACCCTGCTATACTTTGCAGTTGACAAAATCAAAAACAATGTATATGCACAAAATTAAAAATATAAAATGGTGACAATATACCCATCACATCCTGTATAATGGACATTGAGCTCAATACCCAGCAGCAACGGTTTGTTTCATACACAAATGCAATTTTCAGGCCTGAAGATTGCGTTTAAGCATGAAACAGACTGAAATTTACATATGCTCTATCCCTGATATTGAGCACTTTAACCTATAAATATAGCATACCTTAAAACTATATTTTTATCACAGTTATATATATTAACCCCAAAATTTACATCATTTAAAATGTGAATATCTGAGTAACTACATGTCCCAGGCAAATGAAATTAAATAAACTTCATGTTGTATAATAAAAGATTTATTTATCAAAAATCGAACAAGATATCTAAAGGGATGTAATTTTTTAACTGATAACGACAATGAGAACATTGTCATTATCACTATCACTATCATGACTGATTCATCTTTCTGGTAGATTCTCATTGAGATAAGTCCGCACAGCTTTTAGACATTTTGTTAAAATTTGAGATCATTTGAGCAAGAATTGGCAATGTTATTCAACTACAAAATGATGTAAATTTTGTGGGGATACCTTGTCCTTGAGTGGATGGTGTAATTCCTGGAGGGTCCGTCTACAAAACTCTGGAGTTGGGATGCTAAAGGTAACATCAATCAGCTAAGTGACAAGCTTTTAACAAAAGATAAACCTCTACTGGACGATAGGTGAACCTATCTACTCCTATAGAAGGTGAAAATAAATAAATAAATAGTAAATAAAATTTCAGAGTTTAGGTGGAGACCTTAGACATAAAGACTTGAAGTAGACTTTAAAAAGATCTGGAAACCCAATCCTAAACAGGAAACAAGAGATAAACTGCTACTCTTGTTGAAAAGACCAGGAAGGAGTGTGAACTGGATGACAGGTGAACCTATAGTGTGTATTTGGGTAACAAACTTTCTTTTAAACATGTTTCCTTGAATGCAACTGTTAGTTCCAAACATTGTAAGAATGACTGCAAAACACTTTCCCCTCCCCAATTTATAGGCAGAAGCATACTAATGCATGCTGGGATTTCTTCCTAACCAATAAAACAGGCCAGTTCTCGGTTTCATATGACTCACTCCAAGTCTGTCTTGTCTTGAAGTCAGAATGCTACATTTGCTTATCAGAACTTGCTTTGTGTGTCAACCCTAATTCTTTGTTTATGAACTTTTTGCCATATTATTGTTGCTTCACATTATTACTGTTAATTTGTCTTGCATATATTGTTTGCTTGCTTTATATTATTTTTTGCCCTTTCTTTTCTTTTTCTTGTTATTGCAAACTTTGTCAATTCTGTTTGTTGGGCATTTCTGCCATTTATTTTACATTTAACCATGTCCACTCTCTCTACAGCAACAGACAAGGAAAATCTTATTTTTTTATTAATTTTTTTTTAATGTTTTCTTTTTGGAAGGACTAATTGCAATGCAGAATCTGACTGTAATAATTATTGTCCCAATCACTATCAGCTCATTCATTAGCCATTTTCAAAGGTCCATTGTCAATGTTTTTCAATGTTTGTGCTATAAGGTGTATTGTGTAGTAGTAGTAGTAATCTTAGACTGTATAAGAGGATTTTAAAGTGTTTTTTAAAAGACCACCAACACCTAAAAATTCCTTGAAAAGAACCATCTTTATCTATTGATTGATTTGTTTTTTTCAGTTTATCAACTTTTTGCAAGTTATGTAACGCCAGAAAATACTTTTAGATTGTAATAATTTACAATCTAAAATTTTTGGGATAATGATTTACTGATACAAGTCCTACTAATTACCCCATAGCTAGAAGTGAGAAGGACAAGATGTGAATTCATATCTTTCCCGATGGTATTAAGTGAATATAATGAACAAGACTGGAATTGTAATTCAACTCTCCAAGTTCCAATTACAAGCCATTATCCATTAAACCACCTACACATCCAAGCTTGCAGAACCTGGTATTCCCAAGCAGTTACCCATCTAGGTACTGACCAGGCTCAATATTGCTTAATCTTGGTGATTGTACTAGAGCTGGTGTTTCAACAACCTTCATCTCTTTGGATAGATAGGGATAAATACTGAGCAAAGAAGAAAACTGCGACTGCTATACTTTCTAGAATACTGCTGATGAAATAAATTAATTTACCAAATCATATACAAATGAAATAAGATAGACAGAATTAATTCGAATAAAAATAAATTTTAAAATTATAAATTTTTCTCATTTTTAATTTACTTTTTATTACTTTCTGCATACACTTGCTTTTTTTTGGCTATGTTTAAAATCGTTTAACCATGTATGCATACAAATTGTCTTTGTATACTTCATGTCTATTGAAGAGAAACATGATATACAGACAACTTATGAAGTACTTGACATTTGTGCCACTTTAAGACTGATATCAGTTTTTGTCATTTCTTATGTTCAGGTTTAATATCAGTAGACTTGCTGTCTCAGTGTAAGTCCCCAAAGCAAAATTAGTGACTGAAATTAGACTATCAGCAATATCATTTCTCAGTTGTGTTTACAGGGCTGGACAAAATAAAATGGCTATCCAAGTTCTCTGTTCTTTATTTTTATTTACAAATGTCAAAAAATAAAACAAAATCAACTCCCATTAGGAAATAACAGTTATCACTACTTAAATTGGGTGGTCTGCTCATAAAAAATTATGAGTGATAAGGAAAATTTGGTGGTGGTGGGGGGGGATAATTTTGGCTGATTAGCATTCATTAGAACTTCTTCAAGCTATGACATTTGTCGGTATCAAAAATATATATTTTTTATCATCTTTTATCATAATATAAACAATGTCAAATTGATCACTGACTTCTTAACCCTTTAGCATTTAACATGCTCAAACCTGTCCCCATAAATATTGACCCTCAAATTCTCACTGTTTGTGGTCAAAGTCTCACTGTTTACATAACTTCCTGTGTTATTTGTGATGATGTCATCATATATACATGGGATGGGTGTGAACACTGAAAGTCAATATTTATGGGGCAGGTTTGGATGTGTTTGGACGGGTTGAATGCTAAAGTGTTTAGCTGTTTTTATGAAATAGGTCAATAATCATTTCATCTCCCTGATGCATTTTAAATTATAACTTTACCATTATCTAATTATGGAAGAACAACTTCCTAACCTTGTAGACTCCTCTGTATAGAATAGGACCCCAGCCTCACCACATTAAAATTTGCTGTTGTGCTTTCTATAGCAAGTAGTTTTGTATGGGTGAAGATGCCCATCCCACTTCAACTGGTTTTAAAATCAAAGTTTCCCTTCTTCTCAAGAGGATAGTCTGCCCTGCTATTTAACCCATAGCTGGAAGAAAAGAGGGTTCATACCTTTCCAAGGATATTAGCAACAGCCTTGATTGGAATTTGAACTCTACATGCCTCACCCACTTTTTGTACTCATTTCAAATTCTATGCTAAGCTTAAATATTTGCTATTAATTCTATGCTAAGCTTAAATATTTGCTATTAATTCTATGCTAAGCTTAAATATTTGCTATTAATTCTATGCTAAGCTTAAATATTTGCTACTAAAATATTCATTTCGAAAAATAACAGAAGCAACAACTAAAATGGATAGCATATGTAACTTGAAGAGAAAATAATGGAATAATCAAGATATTGACATTACTTCAAACAAAAAGTTAAGGGAACCCCCATCAGTTCTGGAAAAAGTGATAACAGCTACTGGACTTGGGAAACCTAGTTTCCTGAAAAATTATTTTAAGGGAAAGATTTTATAAATTTCAACCGACAGCAGTACTGGCTGCTTGAACAATAAATACTGAATAACGTCTAATATTACCATTACCATTGTACCTTCCTATTATTCTCTGGTCATATTATTTAAGATGTTAAAACTTTAAAGTGAGCTGCTCAAAGACATGAAAGGAAGAAGATTACTTTCATAAAAATCATAGAAAGATAGTTAACAATAAATATATATTCATGAGTGTGCCATCATGTTAAATAATAGTTTAGCAAACTATTATTTTTATAAGAAGTATATCTCGGCTCTGACTTCCAGAGGTTGACAGCTGGGGTCAAATGTGAACCATCATAGGGAAGTCAATTATGATTGGCTGATCCAGTGTGGGAAAGAGATGAGAGAAAAGGTTTCAGTGAGTTGTTATTTTACCCGTCAAGCAATGTAGACGTGTTCTTTTTCATGTCCAAAACGGATCCCCAGTGAGGGGTGAGGACAACCCCCACTGGATAGTTAGATAATGTAGATGTCGACATGATTAATAAAAATAGTTAAGTTAACATTCTCTGTGTTTGGAGTCATTCATTACCAAACTAAAAACAACTAGTGAACTTTGAACGAGAGAAGTATGCAACAATTACTGTCTGTACTTGTAATACAAACCATTTTGCAATCAGGTCAGTGGTTTTGCTTACAATTATTATTATAATTATTTCACCCCAAGCAAGCCAATAAAGCCACTAAGGCGCAAACTGTTACAAAAATTCCACATTTATATTTACAAATGCTCTATCTCTGATAATGAGCACTTTTATTCATAAATATAGCATATCTTAAAATTATATCTTTATCTTATATATATATATATATATATATATTAAAAGATTTAAAGAAAGACATTGGAATGACCAACACAAAAACAGAGAATGTCTCATATAGAGAAGATGTAACATTGAAAAGCATAAAGGAAAAAAATTAATTATTTTTAATAATTATTTTTAATAATATGTGGAAATCTCCACCCTTTACCTGAAGACGGTCGTAAGACCAGAAACACGTGTTGTAAAACTATGTAAAACAAAGAATAATATTTTTTTAAAAAAACCCACATTACAACCAAAAAAGTTTGCGGTACCTCTCTTCTTTTTAATATACACACTTTTCTCTCGTTGGAACCATTATAACCTCTTCATTTCATTTTATATATATATATATATATATATATATATATATATATATATATATATATGAGTCCATACATATCTATCTTAATCTATTCATACTTATCTGTTTGTATTAATCAGACTATAATTTGTGGTTTTATTTGTATATCAATGAGACAGTTGTTAATTTGGTGTAACACCAAAATTGTACAATTGTTAGATTAATCTTTGAACCGTTGTATCTCAGAAATGATAAAAGATATCTTACTAGAATTTTCTGAGGTTTTTATAGCACTATTGGACTCTGTGTTGAGCAGTAAGAATGTATAATTACTCTTCAAGCTTAACAGAAGAATTGTGATGAAATTGATCATAAATGAAAATAATATGTTCATCATTAATTAATCATAGCTAAGGATTGAAAGATCATGAAGGATTGAAATAAAGTTCATATATATATATATATATATATATATATATATATATTATTTCGGGAACATTTTCCAACTTATTCAAGATGATATTCACTCTCTCTAACCTTCTAACTTTCTGTCCTGGAGTAACAAGCTGCCTCACAGGTTTCACATACGATTTCATTTTCAAGTCTTTTTTTTTCAAGTCTGGGGTCTTTGGACCGATATGGCTGAAACTTCTTTCTTACATGCCAAACGTCTTATGGATTGAGTTGAATCTTTTCTAATTGATCTTTTTAGCTATAAGTTGAAATAATGATCTCTCTTCCTGTTGTAACCTCCTTATCCAGTTTTCCTCTCTACCGTTCCCTCTTTCTTAAACTTATTCACCATCCTCTGGGTGGTTCATGAATGGATTTGAAGATGGAAACCAGTGTATGAATGTTGATACCATTATTGAAGGTCTGAATGATCTTTTTCCTCTCACCATTGCTCAGTTGGGAAGACAGTTGGGAAAAATGATTTTAACCTGTTCTATTTCTAGCTGAATAACTCAAAGGGTTTTTCAATAATTCCTATGACAAATGGTATCAAGATGGCTAAACATATGTGAAAATCTGGAAAAAAATTTGTTTTTTTTAGATATTAAATATTTCATGGGATGGAAAATTATGCTGTTATATGATTTGGACAATTTTGCTGCTACACTTGGTGTATATACATATTATTTGTATAGCAATGACAGTATATGTCTAGAAAAATGGAAGTCAAAATGGCTACAATTGAAAGAAAGTAGGGTAAAGGAATGAGTGTAAAGTGAAAAAAAATGTCAAATAACTACAACATTCTACATGTATGCACATATATGTAGATGGATGCATACACACGACACACATACACTATGAAAAAAGAAAAAACTTGCACCTATGACAAGTGCATATAAAAAAGAAAAATCGAGAATCATAAGCAATCAATTGCTGATACCTTCTAATAAATGGGCAGGGTGATTCTGTCTGTGAAACTCTGGAGTCAGGATTCTGAAGGTAACATAAATGAAATAAGTGACAAACCTCTTACTTACATTAATTATATATATATATATATATATATATTTAAGTTGAGAAAAATTTGGTAATCCATATAGGTAGTCCCAAGGAGGATAAAATCCTGAGAGCTCAATGTAAATTCAGAGCTAATAATTTAAAGAAAAAGAGACCACTTTATGGCTCCATAAGCAGTTAATTTTTTAATCTGACATTATTTCTTCTTATTATAAACCTTATATTCAGTAGGCACATTAAACAAAATATGGGGATTTCTTAAGTAGAATAACTGAAATTTGCATTATCATGATCACTTCCCATGACCTAATTGGTAAGGCACACTTAGCTTAAAAGTGGTTTCTTTATTTAAAAAGGGAGATACAGATTTGATTTTTGTTATTTTCTTTAGTAGGACTTTTTAATCTCTAGTCATGTAGATATTAATTTCACTGTTTTAAAAAAACAAACATAAAGCAGGAATGTCTACTGAAACACATGTTACATTTGCCCACTAAATGTTTATAGTAATAATAAATATATATATATATATATATATATATATATATATATATATATATATATATATATATATATATATATATATATATATGTGTGTGTATGTAAAGAGAGAGAAATTGATAAAGAGAGAGAAAGTGATAAAGAGTGTGGGAATACGAAATAAAACTAATAAATAAAATAATAGTAAAAAAACAGAAAAAAAGAAATTCATTTTCCCATGATACAAGTAATAAAGAAACTGGAAAGGATTTTAGGTCACTTGCATGATTTTATGACCCCACTTCCAGAAATTGACATGCCTTGCAGTGCTACTCAAGAAGTAAGTGAATTGGTCATTCCAACTCAGTGCAAAGCTGACTTGAACTTGACCATTTTAACCATTCTTATCCTTACTTAGCATAACTTCTGAAAAAGGACATATTCAAGAGACATTAAGAATTTTTTCACTACAGTTTATATGAAAAGAGAATAAATGGTCCATAGTAGAAACCCAAGTTTTTATATGCTTCTTCTTTAATTGTTTATGTGTGAACATGCATCCACCTAAAATGCATACAAACATGCAACCTTTAAATTCCATAAGACAAACATCAACAGTTCATGGTGACTGTCAATTTCAGACCTTAACAGGTCTTTGGATATACTCTGGAAATTGCTTGTGGCATTCGTATTCTCTATATCTACAAATGCTCCATCTCCAATACTGAGCACTAGTCTCCCCTAAATATACCAAATTATAATATATATATATATATATATATATATATATATATATATATATATATATATACAGTGGTTCACACAAACCAATTCTTAAAATTATAAAGGTTTAGGAAATTGAAATTGGTTGTTGGATTATCCAAAAATAATTTTATATATTAATAGCCAATATATAATAGCTAAAAATATAATTAATATCATTGCTGTAAGTTCCATGGAGGCTGAAAGATGAGTTTTCTGTAATGAACATAATTTATTCTGACAAAAGAAATCATCTTGAAGTTAAAAATGTGGCATATCTTCTAGTTATAAATTTGATAGATCTTCTACTGGATCTTTGGGACTGCAGCGATTCAGTTTGAATGTAGAAACTATGATACAGTTGATGACACTAGAATTAAAAAGCATCATACTTCTGAATAGTAATGTGTTGGGAACAGAATTTAAAAACGTGACTGATTTGACATCAGTCAGATATCTTACCCCTAGACCATCATCCCACATCAGAAACAGTGGTAACTCCAGGGTCCGTGTTAGCCTGAATTAGTCAACATTCAAGTATATCCATTTCAAAATAACAAATATTTTTCATAGTGCATTGTTTTCATTCTTGACTTGAGCTGGATCCAAAATTAAAAGTATTAATTCTGTGCCTTAAAATATTGACCAAAATACCTTTTGTTGATATTGTTCCTAATAAAGAAAGAAAGAAAGAATTAAATAAAATTTACGTGTCTAGTCACGCTGTGTAGATCTGAGCCCTATCTGAGCTGGTGACATACTTAATATGCAATGTATTTCTTGGTTTAATTTTATAAATAATCTTTTAAAATCTCTAATGACTTGTATGCCCTGTTTTTCAAAAAACACATTTTATTTCAACTGATTGTTTTTCAAATGTCCATTTTAAATAATTTATTCTGTAAAGTATAAGGTTTTTTAGCAAAATTGTATCAAAAAGGCTAATTAAATTCACCCAACTTAAGTTGGTGAAAATCAAAGAAAGTAGCAGCCTTAACTCATCAGCTGGAGGGTTGGGGTGAGGAGTGTGACTAGGGTAGTGTTGTGGAAATATGATATTAGTCAGCAGTACGGATCATAAATGTACAATAAATTAGACTAAAAATTCACAGATAGATACATAATCACACTAACGCATATACATATATACAAACACCGACCAAGATAGATATACACATTATTTTTCTGGTTTGAGATTTTTTAAATTATATATTTTACTATAATTAAATTATAATTACTAAAATTATACCAATAGTATATTTTGTCAAAGATTGTAATGAGCTCAACAAACATTGATGACCTAGAGTCACCACTGATACATACACACACACACACACACACATATATATATATATATATATATATATATATATATATAAAACAAACGTAAACCCATGACCCCTTAACTACAACAGTGAATGATCACAAAGATACAAATAGCCCCCATAAATAGAGTTCATTGTAATGACAAAAGTATACAGGTGTAGGCTTTAAGAAAGCTTTATTCAACTGAGAATACAATGTTCACGTATAGTGTCTTTTTATAGTCACAGTAAACAGAAATAGCTCCCTCAAAGAGGAGAGTAGCAAAACAAGGGGAGACCACTCTTGATTATTCATAACACTCATTTAATATCCTCTACACACAATATTTTTTAATAAACTTAGCATAAAGCAAGTATTAACAATAATTTCTCTAATCAAATTTAATTAACATTGGAAGAAAAATAAAAACAGACAGTAATATAAGTAATAATAATAATGATGGAAAAACACTATTTTAACTATTCTAAACGAACAATATATGCATATGTATAAACCTACTTCATGTATAGTGCTTCCACTGAAAGTTTTTGTGGAAAACCTGAGCTTATGTATAATGTGACCCCCAGCTTCTGAGCAATACCAGTGGGCCTACCGTAGTCAAGTATTGCAGCACTGGGTATCATCCTGGACATATTTCATAGCAAATGAATGGTCTTCATTCTTTTTTGCACAAAACTATGCCAAGATGGTGAGAAAAAAACACTCTCCATAAAATATCTGATATAAAGATTTAGATACCGTACTTTTGGAGAGGATGCAAACAAGGAGGAAGCTTATACTTAACATCAGAAAGAGGCAGCTGAAATTTCTGGGTCACATACCAAGAAAGGCGGGCTTGGAGAATCTGATACTCACAGGGCAGATAGAGGGAGAGAGAGACAAGGGAAAGCAACATGTGACAAACCTAGTGGGCTTAAGCAAGTGGATGATGGAACAGGGTTTGGAAGAAGTAGCAAAAAGACAAACCATATTGAGGACTACGAGGGATAGGGGGAAGTGGAGCACCATGATCGCCTATGTTCTGAAGGGACATGGCATATAAATGAAGAAGACTTTTGTTTTTGTTCATGTCTGACTATGGTATCTCCATTACCCTAGGCCTGTGTATAGTTTGAACGGTCACCATAATACATGATTTTTAACCTCTTCAAAAAAGTTACCTGTGTATAGTGCAACTCCATATTTTTTGAATAAAACACTGATCTTAAAAACTCGCACTGTACTTGAGCATATATATATATATATATATATATATATATATATATATATATATATATATATATATGATGAAAATGTGGAAAAGACAAAGCAAAATCCGAATATGTGAGTTTACTGTCTTTTATTCTGTTTTTGCAAACAAAAACAGAATAAAAAATAATAAACTCACATATTCGAATAAAAAACAGTAAACTCACATATTCGGATTTTGCTTTGTCTTTTCCACATTTTCATCATACCGTCGGATCTACATCCACATATTTGCTTACATATATATATATATATATATATATATATGATACACAGTAACCACAAACTACATGAAAAAATTAAGAGAACAGTAATATGTTGATACAAAAACAACCAAATTAAACTTATCACTTACAAAAAATTAAAAAATTACCAACATGATTATTATCAACAATACAACAAAAAAATCAAAACTTCAACAAAGCAATATTATCTATGAATTGCTTGCTAACTTGGAGAATGTCTTTCTAATAATAATTTAAATGACACATACATTGGCTATATGGAAGGTTATTGGAGGTTATCTTATGACTAAATCTGTTCTCACCATATATCATTATATTTGGTTTGGTTGTATGTTGGCCTTGTGATATTAAAAAAAAATGCAGAGTGTTGATAAAATATAAAGTAATTATTTATATGACAATATAATAATACATAAAGATAAGATGAAAGTTGTTGAAGTATCAAGAGTTCAAGAGTAAAATTTCTGGCACATATACAATAGAGAGGCAGAGAGAAAGAGAGAAAGAGTCAGGGTGGAGAAAAGTAAATATGTATCTATATGTATGTATGTATGTATCCAAATGTAGTAGCTACCTGCTTGACAATGTGGGTGAAAAAAGTATCTATGTTTTCAAATGTAGTCACAGGCTGCTTAAAAGGTGGTAAAAGAAAAGACAGCTGTTTCTAAATGTAGTAGGACTGTGTAGACATCTCAGGTTTCAGCTGGCAGCACAAGTGTTGCATTTCAGCTCTGATTATGTTATGATGACCACAGCATTGAAGAATGGACAAAATTTATTTACTATTCTAATTTGGTTTGATTTTCAATCTCGTTATATACATATCCAGAGATTTGTTTAAAAAATGCTACTCTGCTTCTGATAGGCTCATGGCCTTATATCCTCGTTGTGAAAACTTTCTAATTGGTTGGTTGAAATATGGCTTTGTGGCCTGGCAATTCTGAATATACATCTATTTAGAGATGGTGAAATTTTGGTCTCCTTGTTATTATATATTTATTTTTATATATTCATTTTTCTATCACTACAGTTACACAACCACTACATTATCACACCAATTAACATGCCATTTGTCATGTGAAGATACAATATCTTCAAAAATGATGAAACTGACATAGCACAAAAAATAAAAAATTTTGATAATGGCTTATGAAAGCCCAAATTACTCAAATATTGGACAATTTATATTTAAATATGTACTAGAAACCAGGAAATGATCTGAAATATATAGAAAAATAAATTTAAAAAATCTTGAAAGAACTTTTGTTGTTACTTGTATAAATATATATATCCAATGAAGCTATTGCAGATTTTACAGGTACACAAATTTATTGAGTACTATAGAATTGGCGGGGGGGGGGGAGTTACACTAATCTTCCATGTAGGAGAAGCTATTTGCCTTCAGAGCAGCATTTAAAATTCTGGCTTAAGCGACAGAAGGAAACATACCATTTGTCTCAAATATCAGGCAAGCCATGGACAAATACAGAAATAGAAAAACCATTAAAAAGACCTAACAGAAGACAAATCAATATTAGTATAATTGCATCACAGATTTTACCTATTCATGAATTTAATCATTGCTGAAGGAGCAGACAGATTGTTCAATACCAACCCGCACTTTTTTCTTTTATCAGGAAAATCAATATTCAAACCTTTTACATGAACTTGAACCAAAAGTTCTGGGAACATGAGAAAACTCACTAAAATGCTGTTACTTGAGATAATCAGAAAGAAGGTAGGTCAATTCTTCTTATTATCACCAAGTAGATACTCTAGGTTTTACTAGTATGTCTATATGCTAGTAACTGGCCAGTAGATAGTGGGTAGTTAACTATGAATGACACCAATCTTTTTAAGAGGAAGGCAGTACAGCCTACTTTTGAAATTAGCATTTTATTTGGATGGGAACTTCAGTGGGACCGAACACTAAATTAACAACTGTCTCATTGCTATACAAATAAAACCACAAATTATAGTCTGATTAATACAAACATAAGTATGAATAGATTAAGATAGATATGTATGGACTCATATATATATATATATATATATATTTATTATGTCATTCACAGACAGTACTGTTTCGCTGTATCACAGCTCCTCAGTGTGACTAGACTTCCGAATGCCTCAAGCCAGGGTTGAAACACAACTAATTTGGTGTCAGCCAGAGCTATCTTCACTCAGTAGAGTTACACAACTAAATCTAGCGTATTGTTTTTACAAATGTAAACAAATGCCAATCAGCCAAAGTGCTCCATTCATTTTACTGAAGAGCTTTGCATTAGTGCAGGTGGCTGTTGTTTATAGAATTAGCTTATCACTCAACAGTGCTCAATTGAAATGCATTTTCAAGAGCTAAATTATGTCATTCACAGACAGTACTGTTTCGCTGTATATATTATAGTAGATCCCCTGGAGGGGATGCAATATAATATAGCTTGTATGCCCCAAATAAGGGATAGATGTCACAACAGGCCCACTAACATTTATAATTAAAGATGTGAAATCTGAAAGGTCAACAAGAGGACAACAAATGACAAACTTAAAATTTAATACAAAATTTATTTATAATACTGACCAAAGTCTTTGTAGGTTAAATTAGCATGTAAAGTCCATGGCTTGCAAGTTCAATTCACATGTCCAGTGGAAGTGCTGGTGTTGAGAGGTTGCTGGTTAAGTCCAATGGTGAACCTTCCATAGTATTATAACCAAAGGGTATGGAATAGGTTATTTGTAGTCTGGATGATATAGTGAAGGAGAAGAAAGCTCCATTTAAATGTCTGGTGCTGGCCTTGAGTAGTTGCTGGTCAAATCCAATGTCCGGTGCTGGCATTGCATAGTCAAGTCCAATGATGAACCTTCTGTAGTATTTAACCAAAGTGTATGGAGTAGGTTGTTTGAGTCTGAACAATGTGCATGCAGCAGTTTCCTAAACCAGGTGAGTTAGGTTGCTGGAAGTAGGGACCTAGTGTAGCCAGAAGTTCAGTTCTTTGTTGTAAGCCGGTCCATTAATGCAGATCAACCAAGAGAGTTAGGTTGAGACAAGAGCTGGAAGTAATGAAGGACAAGAATGGTAGAAGTCAGAATCTGTGGTAGCTGGAAGTAAGGGTCCATGGTAGTCAGGAATAAGTAAGGGCAAGAGTGCTCGAAGTAAGTGTGGATAAGAAAGCCCAACAAAAATAAATGGTAATGTAACTCAATACATAGCCCATCCAAGCACCCTGAGCACAATGGCCAGGAGCCTGTGTTATAGACAAGCGTATGATTTCAAGACAGAAATACAACAGCAGAAATAGATTTACGTGATTTATTTCAATAGGAACATGTGGTTTTGGGACAGCTACCTTGTGGTATAGTTCATAAGCTGGCTGCTGATCCGGGTTGATCTCTCATAGTAGTTCCCACTGGTTGGCGTGGCATTCCTCCTGCTGACTGCCCAGACTGACTGTGACAGATCTCTTCCTCGGCCTCCCGGTTGACTGCTTTTGCACCTGACACATCATATTGTTTGCTTTTATAATGGTGTAATTTCCTATCCAGGGCAGATGAGAGGATTGGGCAACAGTTGAGTGTGGCCGGTGAAGTAAAACCTTGTCGCCTACTTGTATTGGGTCCTTGTATGTGAGGCGATTTAAGTTAGTCTCAAGTTTGTGGTCAGCTTCGTCATTGGCCAGGGTGATGTGGTGGTGAACCTGCTTTAGCAGGGCATTAATTTGCATTCCATATATCCTCCAAGATCGTCACTTGCGAATTCTTTTCTGTGTAGTGTAGGTAGGCCGATGTTGGAGTGACGGCCAGTAATGGCATAGTGCAGGGAGACACCGGTGACACTGTTGGTCGTGGCATTCATGGACGAAACGACAGATTCTAGAATGTCTGTCCATTCACAGTTCCTGTCTTCGCATAACATATAAAGTGCATTCTTCATCGTGCGATGTTGTCTCTCGATATTTCCTGAGCTTTGCGGGCACCAAGTACAGTGAAGTTCTTGTGTGATTGACATCTGGTTACAGAATTGTTGATAGACTTCTCCAGTGAAGTGGGTGCCTCGATCAGAGGATACTATGTGTGGAATCTCTCTGTGTTGAAGGAAGAACTGGTACAATCTGCGGGCGGCATCGATAGCACGGTCTCTTGCGCATGGTATGGCTGTAAAGTGTCAGCTGAAGCTATCCAAGATGGTTAGGATGTAGCATTTTCCCTATGAGTTGGGCATTGTGACAAAGTCTATAAAGACGAGATCGAATGGTCTCTTTCCTTGTTTGCAGTGGCCAATGGGCCAGTGGGTACATCTACCATAGTTGCCCTTGCACTTAGCACACGTGTCACAAGAATCGATATAGGCCTTGATGTCACGGTTTTTGAATTCCCACCAGTAGCTGGAAAGGAGTTCTCGCATACAGGTAACACCTGAGTCGTTGTTGCCCTCGTGTGCCTGGTAGAGGTACCTGGATCATAGTTTGTATGGTACAACCAATCTTGGAGAGTGTTTACTGTCTCTTATCATCAAAACGGAGGTGCCTGGTTCTAGAAAAAATTGGTGCAAATGTTTTTTGAAAAGTGTAGCTCAGTGCTCGTCAGGATCGATATGGGGTTCGCTTGGAGTGGGTGACTGGAGGGCGCTGATGATCTTTGCCAGGGCGTCGTCCTTTTGTTGTTCATTTGCGATGCCGAGGTGGTTGCAGATTCTCTCAATGGAGATGGTGGTGGTAGAGGGATAGGAGAAGAATGCATTGGTGACGCGCTTGTGGGTGTGAGCATTTTGTGGTGTGCGAGTTTTGGGAATGAGCTGTAAACCGTTAAACTCGCCGAGGCACCAAGATGGGATGTATACGCGGAGGTCTGAACCACTTATCTCGAATGTCCTGCCTGCCGGCGTAGGGTCGTTCGGGGCTTTCATTTTCTTATGTCCGCAACCTCTGCTGAGCATGTCAGCCCATACATTTGATTCGCCTTCAACATATTCTAAAACGAATTTGTAACATGAAATTTCTTCTTGCCATCGTCATATTTTGGCATTATTGAACTCTCGTTGGTCCAGATATGTCAGCGATCTGTGGTCGGTAAAGATGACGAAGGGGCAGTTGCAAAGGAAATAATCAAATTTCAATATTGCCCACTTTACTGCATATGCCTCTCGTTCCGTCGTGGACCAGTTCTGTTCCATGGAGTTGAATGTATGGGAAGCAACTGCTATGATATCTTTCTTCCCATTGTCGGCTTCTTGCATTAAGATTGCTCTACATGTGACGTCACTGGCATCGGTGGTCAGTGTGAAGTTTGGAGAAATCTGGAAACGAGATGATGGGTGGCGAAGAGAGACGATCCTTGATTTTTTTTAAGGCTCTGTCGGCATTTTGCGTCCAAATGAACAGTTTATTAACCTTGTTGAGTTCGTGTATGGGACCCATAAGTTTTGAAAACATATCTGACCTGATTTGTTCATGAAGACGTGTCTCTCGGAATTGTCTGATCCACACTAAATGGCTGATAAGGATTTGTAATTCCTTTTTTGATGTTGGAGGTTTCGTTTCCCTGATGGCATGAACGTATTCTGGATCAGCCTTGAAACCTTCGCTGTTTACTATGTGTCCGAGGAATTTTGCCTCTGATGCGAGGAAGGAACATTTATCTGGATTCAGCTTGAGTCTGAATTTTCGGAGGGCGGTAAAAAATTGCTCGAGGGAGAGTATGTACTCCCTAAATGTCCTAGCGTGAACCAGGTTGTTGTCGATATAGGAAGAAATGTTATCATGGGATGTGACCGTGGCTAGGGATTCTGCTATGCAACGGGAGAAGATTTGTCCGGCAGATGTAAGGCCAATGGTCAGGTGCGTGTATTGATAGCATTGGTCCTTCCATGTAAATGCTGTTTTGTATCGGTCTCACTTGTCGATCTCAATTCGCCAGTAGCTGAGGCATAGATCGAGGGAAGTGAAATATCTGTTGCTTTGCTGATTTTGTTGAACAAGTCGTCAATCCTATGGCATTGGGTAAGGGTGAAGATCGACCAAGACCTTGTTGAGAGTTCTTTTAAAGTTAGCAACGACGTGAGTTGATCAATTTTTCTTGCGTACGGCAAATACAGCGCTATTGAACTTTTGGGGTCACTGCAGTTTTCAATGATACCTTATTCAGACATGCGCTTGATTTCGGTATCAATGTCTGCTTCTAAAGCTTGGGGGATTGGGTGTTGTTTCTGGCTGCAAGACTGGCCATTGGTTGGTATGCGGATGGGTCAGATGAATGTGCCTTTGCTGTTGCTTTCGGTGCCGATAACGTCAGCGTAGTGAATGAGTAAGTTTGCAGTGGCCTCTAGTTTGTTTCAGTTTGGGTGGTTTGATAGTGATAACCCTGTGCTATACTTTAGTCAGGTTAGCTTTTGATCCAGTGTCTGCATGTTGGACTGTAGTTCCATAGTAGGCTGGTTTTGGATGGCGTCGGTTTGGGTGCCATATGCTGGATCGTTGGTTGACGATGACGGTGATATGATTGCGGCTGTGTGTGTTGTGTATCCTGAGGAATGTGTGCATCTGAATTCTATAGTCACATTTTGGTTGTCGATTAGATAGGAATTGAGTGTGTATCGGTGTGGTTTGCGTAGTTACCAGCACGTTAACCTTTTTGAATGTGGGTGAGTCTCGACTGCTGATGGTGATGTCACAAGTCAGTTCGCCAAGGGCGGTGGTGCTGCCATTGATTCCTTTTACTATGATGTCGGAGCAGGTCATGTGTTTCTTGGCTTCTCTGGGTAACTGAGATATTGGTAAGAAGCAGGTGGAGCATCCAGAGTCTAGCATTGCGACGCCAGAGAAGGTGATGTCCCTGAAGTTGAAGGTGGACTGGACGAGCGGTGAATGGTGAGCGAGAGAAGGTGTGATGGTTGACGTAGGGGCACGGTGAACGAGGCATCACATTTTGTCCTGCCTGAAGCGAAAATCCTGTTCCACATCATTTATGGCTTGTATATTATCATTCGTTGCAGCGATATGGGCCTGTGCCTGAGTGCAAGGTGGGTGGCGATATAGGCAGTTGCGTCCATGGAGGCAGGGGCGACCTCTGAGGTAGTTCTTGCACGCGCTGATTCGTGGTGTGTGCTGATGGTTTCTGCGTGTCAGATTGTGGCCATGTTTGGGAGGGTTGGTGAGGCCCATCTGTTGTGGGTTTGGTTGCCTGCTGGGTCGAAGTGGCGCGTTTCTTTGGTTTGACCGCTGTGGTTTCTGTGTGAAATACACAGTGTCGTGTGAAGTCATGTCATTGGATTTTACACCGCGATCAAGGTATCATTGAGCTTCGGAGGCTATGCCAATGGCTGAATAGTGGTTGTCTATTGTCTTGACAAGATGTGGGTAGAGATTTGAGTTCCAAATTTTCACCTTTTCGCTCATTAGCATAGCGCCGATGATGGAAATAAATCCGTCGACTGTTAAGTCTGTATTTTTGTCTTTTTTGTATTTGTCTTTTATGTGGACGGCTGCCTCTCTAAGGGTTTTTTCGAGTGGACCCGCAAAGTCTGTTAATTTTCTGCCGTCTCACCGTTCCAGATCCCAGGCTTGACTGAGGTGTTGGAAGTTAGTCATCTGGCTTCCGTGGGCTGCTAATAAGTATTCCTTCAGTTGTTCGAAGGTAGATATGTCTTTTTTTGAGTCAACCATCTGCTGAAAGATACTTTGGTCCAGTAAATCTTTAGCAGACATGATGAATTCACATTCCAGGCTGGGTTAGGTGCTGAGTTTTGGCGTGACGTGGATTGTGTATGCTTTGTTTAGAGTCGTGATGAATCGGTTCACGTTGTGTCCAGGGTAAAAAGTTCTCTCTAGCTTCAATATGTCACGTATAGTTTGTTGGTGCATCATTAAGCTGTAATCGCTGTTTGTTTGAGTAGTGGGAGGTGTTAAAGTAGTTGATTTTAGGGCAGTCAGCATGTAGTTTATGTCGGCTTGAATTTCTTGTATCGTGGCTTCGGAAGGCTGTGTTGGTCCCATTTTCAAGTTGAATAGTAGTGTTTTCTGTTCCTTGATGAGAGTAAATAGTTCGGCTCGGGTGAAGCTCGTGTAGTCGTCCATATTTCTCTTGCTGTACACTTCTGACACCAGTGTTATAGACAAGCGTATGGTTGCAAGACAGAAATACGACAACAGGAGAAATAGATTTATGTGATTTATTTCAATAGGAACGTGTGGTTTTGGGACAGCTACCTTGTATAGTTCATAGTAGTTCCCACTGGTTGGCATGGCGTTCCTCCTGCTGACTGCCCGTGACAGATCTCTTCCTCGTCCTCCTGTTGACTGCTTTGTACTTCCCCGTGTGACCCTTTTTATGGCGTTTTTTATGTCTTAACGGGCTCGAAAAACAACGCGAGTATAATTAGGAGGGAAGCATTTTTATTGGTCGAAAAATAGAAGCACTTTGAAATATTATTTTTTGACCGGAACTCGTTCGTCAGGCCTATGCGTAAACGACGATAATGGTCATTTTGTGACGGGGCCTTGTCCCATTCACATCCAACTCTCGCTCTTGAGTATGTTAGTTTATTTGCCTGCAAATCAGCCGAGATATGTCTTATTTTATTTCATAACACCTGCATTTCATCTTCTCCTCATCCTCCCGGGATTTACTTGACCTCCCACAGGGCCAGGTTGTGACACAAGGTCGGAGTTTAACGTGGGAAGGGAGGGGGAATGGACCCGAGTTTTCACCCGGGTCGCAGTGCTTTGGCTTTAGCTAGTCATAGCTGGTCTTGGCTGGTCATAGCTTGTCCAAGCTGGTCATACGTAGCCACGATACTTTGATCTTAGCCTTGGGGCCGCGTAGAGACCGAAATCTCGGGATTCCCTCCTTCTCCTCATCCTCCCTTTATGTTTGGCAAGATGTCACCAACTTATATGGTAAGGGAGTGTAAACACTAACTGGTCCTGCAAAGTACTAAAAATCTCAAGAAAAATAAGCCAGAGGTGCAACAAAATATAAAAGACATAAAAATGTTCATAAAGTGTATTACAACTATGTTCATAACACTGAAAGAACTACAAAGTCATTAGGCTTATTATGAGAGTCTAAATTGAAGAGATCGGACAACACAATAGAGAAAAGGTCAAGGTTGTGCCCATGGAGTAACAAAGGGCTTCAATAATATATAATTAATACAAATAAGAGGTTTGTCACTAGCTGATTGATGTTACCTATGAATAAAGACAAAAGGAAAACTTACATTAGCTGATGTGTTTCATCCTCTGAGGGACTTTATCAAGGAAAATGCAAGGATTTTATTTTGTAACAAGTATTTATATACAGGAGTAAAAATGTTATTTGTTTTTCAAAATTTTTAAATTTAAGAATGTTCATAAATATTCATCAGGTCAGATGAAAAGTCACTTCACATCCTTAATAACTTGTCTGACTTTTCTGCTAATCTAATGAATATTTATGAGTGTTCTTAAGTTTAATATATATTTATTTTAGAATTGATTTTTATGATCTGACAGGTTTTATACATAAAAGTCGATATTGAGGTCAACACCCAGTAGCAACAGTCTGTTTCATGTTCCATGCAGTCTTCAGGCCATGTGCGTTGTGTTTTGACTTGACTATTTACATATGTTGGTCAGTGGTGCATTATGGGTAGATCTACTGTATTATTCTAACAATTATTGGGTGGGTGGTTATGTTTTAAGTTATTCAAGGGGCTATTGAGTAGAAATAATTGTGGATCTGAATGCAGTTTTGTGGCTATGTTATAGTGTTGTTTGTTAACTTTTTTTACACATTATTTATTATTCATTACTTCATTATTTGCTGCTGGTTGTTATACTACATTTGCTTGTGTTTATGTGTGCATTCATAGTTTGTTAATATGTATATTATTTACTTAATTTGTTTGCTTATTTATTGGTTTGGATTATTTTATTGAAGATTGCATTTAAGCATAAAACAGACAGTCGCTGCTGGATATTGACCTCAATGTCCACTTTTATATTTATATTTACATACACTCTATCCCAGATATTGAGCCCTTTAACCCATAAATATAGCATGCCTTAAAACTATATCATATATATATATATATATATATATATATATATATATATATATATATAACTCTACACCTTTCTAACAATAGCTCAATTAGATCTCATTTAAATATTCATGGAGACCTACCGGACACTATTCAGAATATACTTGTCGACAACACTAATATAATAGCATCATCCACTTGCAAAAAAAGGCTAAAAATAATGGAAGCCTTACTAATAAAAACAAACAAACCAACACTTAATAATATTAACTTTGAACATGGACATAATATCTTGACCGTGTTTTGAAACCAAAAAAATGAATCACTTTATAAAACATACATATAACAAACTATTTCTAATTCTAACAGTTGAAATATAATCCTTGAAAATGGCTAAATGTATAGCCGAAAGCGCTCGGATAAAAAGAACATTCAGACAGTTTTTATATAATTTATCCTCTGAAAAGAAAAACTTTATTAGATTGCATGAGAAATTATATAAAAAACTAAATAAAAGCACCTTGTCAGTCGTTTTTAATGAAACGTGCATGAAAGAAGGATTGCTGCCTAAATACACAAATATATATATATATATATATATATATATATATAATTTTCAGTTTTATTTATAGTTTAAAGTGCTCAATATCAGGGACAGATTGTATATAAATAATAATATAAAATTGAAGTCAACATCCAGCAGTGACAGTCGGTTTCTTGCTTAAATGCAATCTTCAATAAAATAATCCAAATCAATAATTGCTCAATATCAGGGATAGAGTGCATGTAAATATAAACATAAAAAGTGGACACTCTGTTTCATGCTTATATGTAATCGTCAGCCAATGACAATTGCATGAAACAGACTGTCACTACTGGGTGTTGACTTCATGTCTTCTGTTACACACACACACACACACACACACACACACACACACACATAGAGAGAGAGAATAGATCAAAATAAATAGGTAGATAGTTGGACAACAGATCAAATTAGGGAAGTAGATAAATATGAACATAGATAGATAGATAGATAGATAGATAGAGAGAGAGAGAGAGAGAGAGAGAGAGAGAGAGAGAGAGAGAGAAAGAGAGAACCAATCAAAGTAGAAGAATAGATTGATGTGAACATAATGAAATAAATTTCAACAGGCACTTATACAGATGAAAAGAACAAAAATAGATTATTTATAAATAAGCTAGAATAAAGGAAAAATATTCCATATTCCAACTAAATTTGTTTTAAAAAGTGGAAAACAAATGTTTAAAATATCTCACAATGATATCTGCAAGTGTCTTTTTGTGAATTGTTACCGCCAACATTATCTATATTTATTTATTTTCCTTTTTCTGTTTCTCTACAAAAGATGGCTGACATGCAGTATTCATTAAACAAATGCTTCTAAATAAACTGCAGAACTGAGATCTATCTTTCCCTATTGTTATGAAATTCAAACGACTTAGCTGTAAGCCTATTTATTGACTGACAAAAGAACACCATGAGGGACTAAGCATTTAAATAGGAATAGGCTCTTTTTTGTTTTCATTTTAACTTTCTCTGCTTTATTGAGTATCACTGCACCATCAACATTTATATAATAGACTAGAGTTGTTGTATTTTTACATGACTTTCATTGACAGTTTCTCCAAAAAATACTTCAAACTCGTTTTCTTGTTTCTCTTCACTTTTTCTCTCTCCAATTTTTTCTTTTTTTTTTAAATTATTTTTTGTTTGACGAACATTTTCACCAACTCCAGACTATATAGAATATAAACTTATGTCTACACACTAAAGCTTTTAACAAAGGCATATTTTAGCATCCTAAAACAATTAATGTTTTTCAAGATTAGTATGAAAATCATTGTAGCACTAGCAAGTATGAATATGAATGACTTTACAGACTGAATCTTCTATGTGCCATGTCCCATCAGGTAGGCGATCATGGCTCTCCATAACCTCCTATCTCTTGTAGCTCTTAGCAACATTTGTGAGTCATCCTTCCTACACCTTATTCCACACAAACTCATCAATTAGGGATCCTGCTGCCTTCCTCTGTTCCTTTTGCCTTCAATATGTCCTGTGAGTGCCAAATTTCTCCCAGCCACCTTCCTCATTGTCTCAAAAATTTCAGCTGTCTCTCTCTGATTTTGAATCTAAGTGTCCCTTTTTGTTTCCATTTTCTTTAAAACTTCTTTGTTGCTTAAGTGCTCCGTCCATAGTATTCTCAGCATCCTCCTGTAGAACCATATTTCTGTTGCCTCAAGTCTTCTTTTCATCTGAGAGGAAATTGTCCCACATTCACTATCATATAAGAAGATTGATATTACATAGCAATTCAGCACTCCTTTCTTTGTTTCTAACAAAATCTTCCTGTTTCTTAGTACTTTGCTTAGCTTTTGGATTACATTTTTTGATACTCCAATGCACATTCAGATTTCAGTGTCGCATTTTCCATCCTCAGTTCAAATATTTCCCAGATATTTAAATTTCTGCATATGTTTGATGTTGCTGACAACCATAGATTCTGTCTTCTTACAATTGATGGTTAGTTCTTTCTTCTTGCTTTCCTTTATCTCCTTACTTTTCCTTGTCCATGAGGTTCTGTAGTTTTCCTTCTGTGACTGCCATCCACAGTGTCATCTGCATATACAGGCTGTGTCATTAATGTGGAAAGAAAGTCATCTTTCCCTTTCTGTAGGAATAGATAGTTTCATCTATTTTCTGGTTCACACTCCTCCCCAGTCTTTTGAACATGAGTAGAGGCTTATCCCTTGTTTGCTGCTTAGGATTAGGTTTCTGGTTCCTTCTCATTCTCTTTCATTCCCAGTAGCCCCTTGCAGCTTAGTGGCATTATTGACTTGCTTGGGGTGAATTGATTGGGAACAAGTGGCATTAGTAGAGCAGTGAAAGCAGAGAAGGCCCCTGTTTTTTATACCAATTTAATGCCAGCTCTATGCAGAGATACAAAGGATATGAAAGAACTGTTTGAAAGAAGATTAAGGGGTTATGGTTGAGTAAATGAGAAAAGAAGTAAGAAAAAGCCATGGAGTTATCTGCCTTTTCCTGTTCTGCCTATGAAAATTAATATATTTCATCATTATTCTCTTCATATTGCCAAAAATCCCATGTTTTTGTTAAAAAAGTTACATTCTTTTAGTAATGACATCTAAATCTTATTAGTTGCAACATTGTTTTACTTTAATATTTTGGTAATATTTGACTTTTTAAAAAGAATACTTATTTTAGTATTTGAATTTTTATTCAAAACAATATTTGACAATTTTTAGAATTTTAAATTTAACAAGAAATTTTATATGGATTCCCATAGATAAAAAATAACAATGAAGAGCCATGTAGGATTTTTTAAAATCGATTCACCCCAAGCAAGGCAATAATGCCACTAAGATGCAAGGGACTATTGGGAGTGACAGAGAATAAAGAGATTTTATGAAAGAAACAAAAGATAAACCTCTACTCCTGTTCAAAAAACTAGGGTGAAGTGTGAACTGTATGATAGGCAAACCTATCTACTCCTATTGAGAAAAAAATAAATAAATAGTGAATAAAATTTCAGAGTTTAGGCAGAGACATTAGAAGTATAGAGTTGAAGTAGACTTTAGAAGGAACTGGAAACCCAATCCTATACACTAAACAGGAATGAAGGGAAGAATTTCTACTCCTGTTCAAAAACCAGAGAGGAGTGTGAACTGGATGATAGGGGAGCCTATCTACTCCAATTAAAATATCTTAAATTATTTTAAAAACATTCTGTGAAATAGTTTTTTCTAAGAATATAGGATTTTAAGGAATATCAAATTGCTAATTTAGGCATGAACATTTTTAAAAACATTTTAAAATGCAACTCTTGATAGAGATGTCTTGGTATTTGAATGGAGTGCAATCAAGAACAAAGGAGATTTTTGGTGCAATTGTTATGTACATCTAATGAAGTTGGTGCTGTCTCTATCATTTTGTATGTATTTGTGGATGTCAAATTTTCTTTTAAACTTTTTTCTCCGAGTTGATGGCTCAAATAGCAATACTAGATGAAATCATTGGAAGGCAATTTCCAAAGTTATCTGACACACACTGAAATTATTAATCTTGACAAGCATTCATTTTGTCCAATAAAAGTTAGGTGAGAAAATTATAACCATATGCTCCTTACCATGACCTACAAGTAAAGACTATTGACCAATGAGGTGTTTGAATCAAACTTTTTTCAATAAGCCTTGATTTTGAGCCTTTTGTGGCAACATTATGTCTGGCACAGAGTAATAAAAATCAAATGTTCTAGGAAAAATGGATTGAGAAGGAAAACTCTTTCTTTGGAATATTTTCTACCAATCAGATGAACAGAATAAAAAACTGATAATTTGAAAAGATAATTGAATGTTTAAAATCATCAAGCTCAAGTCAGCCTTGAGCTGAGTTGGAATGACCAAATTACTTACTTTATGAGTAGAACACAAAAAGGCACATCTGAAAACTTAGTGTTGAGAAGTGGAAAGAGAGTTCAGTCATCAGCAAACCAAGGAAACTAAGTTTCCAGTGGGAACATAATTACCACATGGTGCTACATCTTAGAGCAAGCAGGGGAAAGAGAGAGAGAGAGGAAGGAAATGTTTGTCTTTTTATAGACTTAACCAGCCCCACCAAGTGGTGTTTGATGAAACTAAGTGGGGTAATCATATTTCCAGTTCTTTTACTCTTCGCATCATGGGAAAATGTATTAATTTTTATTTTTTTTATTATTCATTATTTTTATTTGTTTTTTTTATTTTATTTAATTTTCTCACAGCATATTGAATGGCTAAGAGATTCTATCTTCAATTCTTCAAAAATGTTCAATTGATATTTCAAGGCTTATTAATGAAATTGAGATTGTGATTGATTGATTGATTTTTGATGGCTTAGCAACCCTTTGTGGTTTATTTAAAGCCAAAACATATTTTTTTTGCAAGTGAATATTACAATTTTGGGGGAATTACAATGATTTTGCCAGATACAAATCCTACTATTTAACCCATAACTGGAGAAGAAGAGATGGATTTATATATTTGTTAAGGGTATTTGTGTGTAAGTGAATGTAATGAACGTGACTGGAATTCGAACTTGATTCTCTGATTTCTTATTCCAAGTTGCTATCTATTACACCACCAGCACATTACTGAATGGTAAAGAAATGGTGGAGAAACATAGTTTTTATTGCATTTGTAGAATGTTTAACATGGTGGGAGCTTTCCCAATGTTGGATTTCAAAATTTATGCAGCATTTAAGAACCATATTGATAAGATAAATCACACACACACAAACACACACACACACACACACACACATATATATATATATATATATATATATATATATACTTACTATTCAAGTAATGTTGATAGATAAAATTTAACACTTGTTTTATAACAGTGCTTAAAAGGCTGATGCAAGGGTCTCATGCCTCCTCCTCCAAATCTATGATATGTGGCCCCCAACTCTACTACATTCAATTTTCATAAGATAAAATATAAAACAAATTTTATTGTAACCTAATTATGTACAATAATGGTTCATATGAAATATAGATAAACAATTCAATTAGAAAAATTGAAAATAAATACGATGTATCTAAATAGAAATTAGAGACATGTCATAATAGATCATTGCATCTTAAATAAATCAATAATGTTTTTTAGAAATCAATTTTTAATATCAATTTGAAATTTTTCTTGTTAAAAATTGAATAATTTTAATGCATTCAGCATTATGAATAAAAAAAATGAATTTTATATAATGTTTTTTCAAAACTTAACATGAGCAAAACAAATTCACAGATTTGGACAAAAGGAAATACACTAGAAATACACTAGAATGATGTCAAAACCGCAATAATTTTTCATTCTTTAATAGTCAGTTGTGCTTAGTTTAATTTGTAACATATATAATCTCAAGAACAAAAAGAAAAATGTATAAATTTAATCATATGTTTAGGCTTTATTACAATTCTAATCATCACTTTTTAAAATAATTGATAGTGCCAAGGAGTGAAGGTAGTTAAAATAATAATGGAGCAAATAGAAAAAACTGTTTTTTTGACATTCCTTTTTTTTTTGGGAGGCACAAAGGTCCCTGTTTGCTGAAAACATAATTTTCTATTTTTTTGAATACATTAGCTTCTAAAACTGTTATATGAGTCTTCTATAGGTCTCATTCCAAAAATATGTACAATTGAAAAACAAAAAAAAATGTCTTTAAAAGGAAAACAAAAAATATGTTTACAGTAGGATAATAGATTTGTGGTATATCTGTTCGTGTCAGGAGGTCACCACTGTGGATAGGTGGTAGGATAATTATTTTATCGGAAACTTTGGCAACAAGACAAAGTGACTCAAGGGTTTAAAATAAATAATATATTTTTATTTATTTTCTTTAGAGTGAGCCTTTTGATATTTGACATAGCAAAAGGTTTATTAATAATGCAGATATTGGTAGCAGTCAGGAGAAAGTTGGTAGTTGTGTTTGTATATATGTTGAGTGTATAAGATTTTTGATTAATTACTGTAGTACTAATTTTGTTTAAGATTAGAAAGTAATGCAAGTCAAAACCAAGAATATAAATCAAGCACATAAATCTATTTAAAAACGGAATTAACCTATAATACATTTCAATTTCTAAAGTTCCTTAGTATATTAACTTAAAAAATTATCTTTCCTTATCACTTTAAAATTAATAAAAACTATCGTCTAATTTGTTGATGGTTGATAACAAAATTATTATCAGAAGATAATAGTCTCATACATTTACTTGAAAGAATATTTTGGTATTTTATTAAGGAAATAATAATATTGTGTATTTCCAATACAATTATATTTCAAAGAGAAAGGAAAGGAAAATAAGAAAGCAGATAAAGTGTAAATCCCAAATTTATATATTCCAGAAATTCTTGATGCTGTATTTACAAAAATTGTTTTCTTCTCTTTTTTCTTTTTTCTTTTAGTCTAGCCCAGGGGTGGGCAAACTACGGCCCGCGGGCCACATGCGGCCCGCCAAACGATTTCATGCGGCCAGCTTTAAAATTTTATTTATTAAAACTATATTTTTCCTTTAAAAGCCCTTTATTTTGCCAATTTTAAATATCAATTATTTTGGTTTATATATACTATGCGGCCCAGTAAAACTATAAATTTTTAGAATGCGGCCCTTGTACTAAAAAGTTTGCCCACCCCTGGTCTAGCCTCTTCAAATTAAAATTTGTTAAAATAAATCTTTTAAGTGAGAGCCAATTCCACTTTTAAATAGTAACCTTAATGAAAAACATCAAAATATTTTGTATATATGTTGAGTGTATAACATTTTTGATTAATTACAGTAGTACTAGTTTTGTTTAAGATTAGAAAGTAATTCAAGTCAAAATCAAGAACATAAATCAAGCAAAAAACTTTTTACAAAAATTGTTTTCTTCTCTTTTTTTGTCTTAGCCCAGTCTGTTCTTGTAGATAGTTTTTGTACAAGGAATAGATGAGACACAAGAAGATTTCTTAATGACTTCATCTTAGTCTGTTACATCTGGCTGCTACTCATATTATCACATGGTGGCTGGCTGCTCATATCTGAGTAAGCCTGTCTATTAGGGTGGCTAACCAATTCCCGTTGCAGACATCTGCTTAGTCACATTTGCATTTGTTTAATAGACTATCACATGGACTCTCACTGACTTACTACTCAATACATTGTCCTTTTGTTTATACTGTTGGAACCCATCTACCCAGGTTTTTGTTGCTATCTGAGTGTCAGGATTTCAAACATTTTACAACAGCAACACATCTTTTAAATGAAGCATTTAAAGGGTTATTTTTGGAGGAAAAGTAAAATCAGAAGGTCAGTTGAAATAAGATCTATATATTCTTTTCAGAAATATACAATAACAATAAAATGTTCAATTTTCCTTACAGTGAAGTTTGTTTTATAAAGTAATTAATTATTCTTAATGCTGTGTGAAATGTGTGGACAAACTAACTTTATGACAATCAGCCTAATGTGTTCATGAGTGTATAGACAAGGTCTTAATTGGTGACTGCTGTCATCTCTTCATTGTGTTTGTGTGTGTGTGTGTGTGTGTGTGTGTGTGTATGTGTGTGTGTGTGTATGCATGTGTAGATCAAACTGGCTTCCAAAATTGTTTGGACCTAGAGAAGAAGTATGTTTTTATTTTTATATCCATAAGGAAGATCCAAAATCTAATTTCAAATAGAGGTTTGAACTTTTTGAATACAATGTTTTCATTAGTTAGAAAATAATTTCTTGAATTTGCAGGAGTAGTGAAAGAAGTTATTGTTATTTTCGAAATGGTCCAAAAATAACACGTAGTAGGTCTACAAATATGTTCACAAGTATTTTGGGAATATTTGTCATAGTAATTATTGTTTATCAAATAAACCTTCTGGTGAGATTTTATTGGTTTAAAAAATATATATATAGGATTTAATTCATATAATACAGATGTCCAAGTAGACATAAAATGCAAGTGAATATTTAACAGAAAATTTCTTGATACAATTCTAAAGTGTGTTAAGAGTATAAAATTTCTCATAACTTAATAACTATACATGCTTAAAAGTTGAAACTTTGCAGATTAATAATTTAATATATATGTTTTAAATGCTTTATATTTGTTATCTTTCTCTATAAATTATAAATTAATTAAATTTTATTTTAAGTTGGTAAACACTCAGTTGGGATATCATATTTCAATAAAAAGACGTTTTTATTTTGTTTGAAATTGATTAATTAACAGAGTATGTTCAAATAATGTGTTTGCTATTATTTTAATCTGTTTAATTTGTTCATTTTACCAAATCTTTATATGAATTTTAAAAGTTTTTCTTCACAAACAACACAATTTCAATCAAACTAGCAACACAGAAATTTGATTGTGATTGAGTGCCTTAAAAAGTTATTCACTGACTAACATTTGAAAAAGAAGATGACTAAGATATATAAAATAAGACTAAATAATATATTTTATCCAGAGTCTGCACACTTAACTAAGAACGAGAAAACTTACTTGATTTTTATGTCTAGAAAAATATTAGGGAGGCTTTATGTTTATATCTTATAAACTTCTTTGTTCTTTGAATTTAATATACTGTGGTATATTTTGATTTTTTTACTGATCTATTTTCTTCTACCCACTTAGTTTTATTATGGTAGTCACTTTTAAAACAGAATCCATGGAAAATAACCATTATTCATGGAAGGTAAGAGTTATCTAACTTGACCATACTAATTTTTAAAAACAATCACAAATTTTCCTTCAGTGGATCTTTAAGTGGTTTTCATACAGTTTTATAATTTTAATATAAAATTTTATTTTATTTCATTTTTTTTTTGGCACCATCAACAGCCTTTTTGTAAGTATTTAAAAAATATATTAAAATTTAAATCTTAATACAAGTATCAATAAAAATTAATATTTATAAGTTAATATCTTGTGCAGCTGTCTTCACTTACATGCAAATAAATACCCTTGGGAAAGGTCTGAATCCATCTCCCCCCATATGCTATGGGTTAAATAGTAGGATTTGTATGTGGAAAAATCATTGTTGTTCTCAAAAGATTGTTAATGTAATATTCACTTACAAAAAAAAAAGAAGAATTATTTGTGCAATCCAAAAATTGGAGTAGCCTATTGTCTGGTTCACATTCCTCATCATTTTTTTTAACAAAAGTAGATGTTTATCAATTGTTTCCTGTTTAGGATTAGGTTTCCAGTTCCTCCTAAAGTCTTTTCATTCCTTTCACTCCCAGTAGCTCCTTGTTTCGTAATAGCATTATTGTCTTGCTTGGGATGAATTGATTAAAAAAAATAATCCATAAAGGGTTGATAAGCTGTAGAAAACAAATCAGTCATGTACAGCTGCCCTTAATAAAAAAAGAAGTGAAAGTAATTGCATTTTATAGTTATCTTATTGGTTTTTCTCTTTGGATTAATTACGACATGGCACAATGTCTTCTTTGGCAAAACCATTTGATAAAAAAAAATTTTGTTTAAAATCTCAATATTGTTATCAAGTATAATATGAAAAATAAATTTATTGCATTTCTTAGCATTTGTATTTCTAATTTTATTTTTTTAAAAGTAATTTAAATATTTGCATTGTGCAGTTACAGTAGAACATTACTGCTTATCCCTATTGGTGTGCATTATCCTAAAATTACAGTTAATCTTTTGTTGTTGTTGTTATCTTTTAAGTAGGGATGTCCCAGTTTAGTTGCTGCCTTTTTGCTCCTCACCTACTTTCAAACAAGTTCGAGGCACATGATAAGCTCTAAAAAACACTTTAAATTTATTCTCAGTTCAGTGAAAGAATTTTAAAAATCGTACACTACAGATCTTTAAACGCCTTAATTACAAATATGCAGACTACAGTAAAAAAAAAAGGACTAAAAGCAGCATAAATACAAATATAAACATTAGTTTAAAAAATGTATGTAAAAAAAAAAAAAGCTGAAGGAGTCTTTCTTTAAGTAGAGACGTAATTTGTTGACACTCCCTTTTGCACAAAAGATAATATTTTACATTTAAGCTGATAAAGGGGGATAATCCAACAGAAACGTGATAAAATAAATTTATTGAAATTTCCAAATATAATAATAATTATTAATAATAGTTAATTAATTAATTTATTTCTTCTTCTTGTCACTCTGCAATACACAATGAAATAATAATATTAATAATAATATTTCCCAATATATGTATAATAATTATTTATTATTAGGAAAATCTTTCTTTTGTTGCTATACACATAAATAAAAAAATATCTATATAATTATTAATTTAATTACAAATTCAATATAAACGTTGTCATAACAGGTAAATATCTAGTGAATAAATGTGAAGAAACATATCTGTAATTTATTATTTAAACCATATAAATTATTACTTTTTCCTATTTAATCATTTAAACCCTGCAATAAGTTTTTTAAGAAAGGAATCTACTTGGTCTAAAGTAGCCTTTATTGTACATGAATCTGGCATGGACTTGCTTGGTAAATACAAAATAAAACAGAAATTATATTACAGTGTAACCCGGATATAAGAGATCCTGATATAAGAGAAACCCGGATATAAGATAGATTGTCTCTGGTCCCAAATTAGAGCCTGTGTTAATGTATATATAATAGACCAAACCCGGATATAAAGAGAAACCCGGATATAAGAGACTTCTTCTCCGGTCCCGACAACTCTCTTATATCCGGGTTACACTGTATTTAAATACGTCCCAAGTAAGAACTAAATTAAAGAAATGGATGTGGTAGTCTCTTCTACCTCATAGTACAATTTTATTACCGGTTTGTTTTTATAATTAAGCAGTTTTATCAATTAATTTTAGGACATGAAAATGTTAATTATATTTGAGAGAGTTTGATAGATTTAAGGTGTAGAGAAATGTAATATTATTAGTTCTTTAAAAAGAATTTATGGACTAGGTTTTATTATGAACTTTTTCTGTTGCTTATAGCATTCATTGCCATATAGGAAATTAGATATTATATAACAGTTCAGCACACTTTTCTTTGTTCCTAACAGCATTTGTTTCTATCCCTTAATACTTTGCATTCATTGATAGAACCACATCTTGTTATATTCCATGCTAATAGGAATATATACTTGAAAAACAAGGTGGATAAAATAAGTAAAGATTTATTGTAAAAACCAATACAATAAGAATAAAGGTAACAGTTATGAACAAGGTTGTCACAAGGCAATCCAGTAGTGAGTACTACTATTGGAAGGTCGGTAGTTATCGCGTAAGTCTGAGTCGTACTCAACAGATTCCAGCTAGAAATATTTACCAGCCTCCCCACAAGGTAGGATGTGGCACAAGGCCAAATTTAATGTAGGGCAATCCAAGCTGTATATTCCCCGTAACCCCACATAAACAGGTTCGGGTCTGTCTACCTTCCCGGACGAGACTCTGTCCTTTGGCATAGCCTTGTCTGAATTCCTCTCTGCCCGAAGGCAGAGAGTTTGACAGTACAGCTTAAAAAGATTTCAGATAGTATATTTAGCCCCCACCCCCCTGAGGGTTGCATGTAGAACAAGGCCAGGTTTAAAAAAAATGCCCGTAGAACCCGCATAACGGGATCGGGTTGGTCAACCTCCCTGAATGAGACTCTGCCCTTCGGCTGAGCCTTGTCCGGGTTCCTCTCTGCACAGAGGCAGAGAGTTTGACCGTCTAGCCGAAAAGATTTCGGCTAGACTCTGTAGTCCGTTGACTTACAGATACTTATAGGTAGTTACTAACTATAGCGTAGTCACTCATGGGGGTGATGGGTTATTCCATTACATCAAAAACATATATATCAAATTATTAATCTGCAAAGTTTCATCTTTTAAGCATGTATAGTTATTGAGTTATAAGTAGTTTTATACTCTTCTAGTAACATACAAATAAAGCTGAGCATTTTTCTCTTAAAATTAATTTGTGTACATTTTGCATCTACTATGATATCCTCTGCATGAGGTATAAATAAAGATACAACATATTAGTCAGTCAGTTCAAGGTGTCTACATGATAATACAAGTAGCAGCCAGATGTAACAGTCTAAGATGAAGTCATTAAGAAATCTTCTGCTTGTCTTTCCTATTCCCTGTTGTATGAAAACTGTCTTCATAAGAAGAGACTGAACCAAAAATAAAAATGAAGGAAATCATTTCTGTAAATACAGCATCGATAATTTCTGGAATATATAAATTTAGGATTTACACTTTATCTGCTTTCTTATTTTCCTTTCCTTTCTCTTTGTGGACGAGTTGAATATTTTTTATTACCAAACTTTCACATCCTCAACCTTCCACAGCTCTACAGTAGTAAGGTAAGGTACAGTAATAAGGTTAACTAATGATATAGAAATTGGAAATACAATTATTTCCTTAATAAAATACCAAAATATTCTTTCAAGTAAATGTATGAGACTATTATGTTCTCCTGATGATAATTTTGTTATCAATCATCAACAAATTAGATGATAGTTTTGCTTAATTTTGAAGTGATAGGGAAAAATAATTTTCTAAATTAATATACCAAGGAACTTTAGAAATTGAAATGTTTTATCGGTTAATTCCATTTTTAAATAGATTTATGTGCTTGATTTATATTCTTGGTTTTGACTTGAATTACTTTCTAATCTTAAACAAAACTAGTACTACTGTAATTAATCAAAAATGTTATACACTCAACATATATACAAAGTATTTTGATTTTTTCATTAAGGTTCCTTTTTAAAAGTGGAATTGGCTATCACTTCAAAGATTTATTTTAAAGGAATAAGTTTCTTAATGCAGAGAACTCAAATAGAAGTGCTAATGCACTTCTATTTGAGGTGTATTCACGGGAGACAACTACGCTTTTAATGTACTTAGCGATAGAAAGATAGATTGAACATTAAAAATAAAGAATTTATTCTTTATTTTAACATGAAAACGAATCTCATGTATAAATCAAGACAGACATCTCACTTTATAATAAAGAACTTCATTGTTGTGTTCTTAAATTTCAGTTAAATATTTATCCTAGATAAACAAAAAAATAAACTCTAATTATAAGATTTGAGTTTTTAGAGCACTAAATTCTTATGTAATATCAATCCTCCTATATTGCAGTAAATGCTGGACGATCTCCTCACAAATGAAGGATGTTAAGAATACCATGAGCTGAACATGTGAGTACCATGCTTTATTGAAAAAAATGCTTATAGTTGGAATCAGAAAGAAAGTTGAAATTTCTAGGACACATAATAAGGAAAGAGGGTTTGGAGAATTTGATACTCACAGGACATAATGAAATAAGGGGGGTACAGTGAGTGACCTACTTAACAAGCTTGTGTAAACAGATGGCAAAACATGGACTGGGATGGATGGTGAAAAGATAAACCTTAATAAAAGCTACAAAGAATGGGAAATTGTGGAGAGCCAAGATCCTGAAGGGATACAGTATATAGAATAATAATCACAATAATTTATATGTTTGTGGGATACAAATATGGTTGATCATTACTAATCTGGGATCATTAGGCAATGTATCCCCAGTAATGGCAATCATATACATTAAATACTTTGAGGAAATTGTTACAGAACCATTACCAGTCATAGTTGAGATCTGTAGATAACACCTCTAAATGTAGATTCTACATCTTATGTCCATAAAAGGGACTCTCACTTTCTTTTGGGGGGATGAGTGTTATATATCTATATATCTATATTTGTATTACAGTTTTGTCCCGTGTGTTTCTATCACATGTTCACATGTCAGGGCAGCCATTCACATAAGTTGAATCAAGGATCTCTATCTCCAACTGGGAGGCCAACCTTTAGATGAACCCTGTACCTGGCTTCTCCAAAGGACACTAAACGGTAACATAGCTGAAGGGGTAGTTCACCCTGAGCAGCATTTTTATGGGGGCGGCACTTTTATGCCTGCTGTAGGCTATAAGCCTGTATAGGCTGTATTAAAATGAAGTGGTTTTAATGTTGGGACAGTATTCACAGTTGAAGGATCTTTTCGATTTCAAGTAACTTAAACTATGGCATATATATTGGCCTATTTACTGTCTATAGAGTGACAATTGACAGATGAAATAGTTTTTGACAATGACATTGAAGAATTTGCCAACAAAAAAGCAAGAAAAGTTAGTTTGTAGAAAGTTGTAATTTTCATTTCAGAAATAAAGATGGTACTAATTTTTTTAACTTTTCCAATATGTCATTTTTGCTTTTTAACTATTACTGATAAATACAGATAAAGTATGTCTGGTGTGTATTTAAAGTATACTATATTTGAGTATGTGAAAGTAATATTATAATGGAACATAAACTAGTTTTATAACTTTAAGACTGAGTCACTGTGCAATATGTATTTTCTGTGGGGGCTAGGTGTGGCAAACTCAAGGGCTGCACTGGGTGGCATACACTCTGGCTATGCAACTGACACTAAGTGCATAGTCTATTCTGGCAAGATATGAGGTGAGCTGAGTTCATACTACAATCTATCCTGTCTCAGTTCTCTTTATTCTTTTCCCAGGTAGGTTTCTAACTTATTGGAAGTGCACCATGGAGCAAAGGACTAACTTGGTTAAAATGACAAAATAAAAACAAAAAAACAATAAAAGTCATACCTGTGTCGAAAAAGTGTACAATATCCTGGTAACTCTGGAACATCTCCCATGCCTACCAGATCTAGAAGTCATAAAACTTCTGGCTTTTTCAAAAGCTGAAGAGTATCTTCAAAGGAACATTTTTCAACATGTGTTTGAGTTGCTATCCCTGTTTTGTATTTTATTAACTAGTGAAATTAATAACAACTGACCTAGATTGAGAATACTAAATAAAAATTTTTTTTTGTGTTGGGAGGCACAATTTTATATCTATCTATCTATCTATCTATCTATCTATATATATATATATATATATATATATATATATATATATAGATACATGGATATATGTATGTATAAATATTCTCTCTCTCTCTCTCTCTCTATATATATATATATATATATATATGGTTGGATTGATGTGAGTTTGTGACCCTGGGTTTCATGCTCTTGCAATTGCAAGAGCATGAAACCCAGGGTCACAAACTCACATCAATCCAACCAAATATGTTAGCTCTATCTCTGATATTGAGTGCTTTCTAATAAGTACCGGGCATATAATATATAAATAATAATATATATAATATATTACACATATATATATATATATTTATATTTATATACATACACTTTTCACACACATACATACATATATATATATATATGTATTTATATAGATAAATACATGGATATTTATAAATATTATCTATTTATCTATATCTATATATATATATATATATATATATATATATATATATATATATATACATATAGGTATAGATTTGGATAAATCAACTGACCAGATATAAGCAATCATAAAAACATAAGATATACTTTGTGCCTGATGAGCTGGAAAACAGCAAAACTTAAGTCGCACACCTAAACATAGGTATTTGTATATATATATTTATTAATATCTATCTTTCTATCTATATATATATATATATATATATATATATATATATATATATATATATATATATATATATACCAGGTGTAACAGCAAAATTGTATAAATAATATAACAGCATAATTATCCATTTAACAAAATGTTTAATATCTAAAAAAACACTAAACTAATTGAGTTTCTGTTATGGGAACTTACCCATAATAATAATGGACTATTCCTGACATTATATAGACTGCGCCTCAAGAGGGAGCAGAGAGGATTATTGTAAGAACATTGGAATAGTGATACTTGTCGAGACAACATAGTTCACTCTAACCAAATCTGATAGTCATTACTAATACTTCTACTTCTTTGTATATATTTCTGTTTGTAATATATCTGTTATTCCATACCTGTGTTCGAGTTATTCTCCATTGGTTCTACCTTGGACTATCGCTGTGGTACAAGGAACTTGGACCATAACAAGTGGCGACGAGGAAAATCCTAAAAAAACGAACTATCTACGCAGAGGACATACCTTTTTTGCTATCTGTCACACCTAACAAGTGGTGACGAGGTAACCCCAAAAGAAAAAACAACTCTCTACGCGGAGGACATACCTTTTTTTTGCTATCCATTCCACATAACAGTGGTCAACGAGTAAACTCTAAAAAACCAAATTCTATGCGAGATTTCTAAAAAAAACAAGTTCTACGGGAGATTTCTAAAAAAACAAGTCCTACGCGAACACATAAAAAAAAAAGAATTTTCTTTTTGGATATCAATTTTACTGGCAACAAAGGAATTTTTTTTTTTGGCATACACAGGTTTCAGAATATCACTAAGGTAAAATACGTACACAAAATTACGTATGTACCCAATGAATACAAAACCTTTGCAACTTACATCTGAAGGTACGAAGATTTATATTAATTTGACTGCAGAGATTGGTCAGACGCACGAAAAGTACGTCTGTTACTAAGAAAATTAGGCACATGTGAATATACCAAATTCGTAGATTATATCCTACCGAGGAAAACAAATGAGTTAACTTTCAAAGAAGCCATAAAACTGTTGACAGAACTTTTCAGCCCTAATACCTCACTATTCCACAAAAGATGTTTGAACCTAACAAAAAAGGACAGCGAAGATTACATAACTTTCTCTTCCATTGTAAACAAATATTGTGATGACTTTAAGTTATCGGAACTCAGCGGGGACAATTTCAAATGCTTAATATACGTCCAAGGCCTGGTTTCAACCAGAGACACAGAAATTAGACGCAGAATCCTTACAAAATTGGAGAGTGAACAAGATTAATGTGGGAAGCGAATACACTGCATTATCACACTGACTCTGCCTGTGTATACAGATGGGTCATTGTGAAGATGCAGTGTATTCGCTTCCCACATTAATGCCATGTTTACACCTTTTAACATCGCATCAAGCTCCGCCAAATTTATGTGCTGCATATCCCTTTCCTTTCGTAACCAGCTCGTATCCTCCACGGCAACTCCATCGTGCTCCAATGATACTCTGGTGGCTAAAGAGCTTGCGTCAACCCAAACGTTGAGCTCGGGACTATTAACACACCACTTTCCTCGCACGGGGTCTTTTTGACGCACTCTTGCGACGACTTCTTCCATCATTGTCGTTAAAGGGACGTCAATCACATTGTCATTCCAACCCTTTATTATGTCTGCTGCTCTCCTCTTAATAAATGCTGCAGCCACCCTAAGCCATTTCACCACTGGGAAGTGCCCAACCAACTTTCCACAAAATGAGAACACGCTAGGGCCGGTAAGAATACGTGGCACGCTCAAGACCTCGTTCCCTCGTTCCCATATCAGAGTGTTGTCCTCTCCCCGAACAAATGGCTCACTTTATACAGCCGAGGCACAACTATAATTTACATACGAATCACTAGACAACGAGATTTCGCATTAGTTGTCCGAGACCACCTGTCATAAAACATGGGCGCCGCCATTTTGATTCTTTCCTCGTTCGGACAGTATTTCATTTTTCCAGGAACTGTTGCTACATTTGCATAAATGTCCACTATTCTGCTTACATATTATGCATGCCACTCGTTGCCTCTTAGTTCCGCTACACATACACACTTTCTCCAACAACCCAACCAGTATAAATAAGCAATCATGACCAGAAATAAGTCTCAGCATTAACCCTAAACAAAAGAAACTAGAAAGGATGGGTTGTTCTTCTTCCACTTCCATTCAAAAGAGTAAATTTATTCAATAAAATTGCCACTGGCTTCAACCACAGCCTCCTGATGACTTCAGAATCTCCTGCAACTCTTCTGGACAGTGTCCTTGTTTAATTTGGTAAATGCTGCCATAGCTTTCAGTACATCTTTCATGTTACAAGGAGTTTTGTTGGTCTCTTGCTCTACTGCGCACAACACATAATAATCAAGGAGGTTGCAGTCTGGGGAGTTAAGTAGCCAGATGTAAGGGATGATGTAGTCACAGAAATTGTCTGACAGGCATGATTGCTTGTGTGATATGATGCAGAGTCATGTTGCCAGAAAAAAAAAGAAGATAATTTCTTAATTTTTGCTTCTTTGCTTAGTTTAAATTTAACGTAGGTCATATTTGATTGGTTGATCTGAGTAAAGCCTACAAACCTTATAACCTTATATAACCGTATTGTTTGTTTGGTGATATAGCAGTTGTGTGTGCAATCCCTGGGCCAGGCAGTGTGTACTTAGTGGAAACAAGGTGAGCAATAATTGAGCAGTACTAAAAAAACAAAATAAGAATTAGATGAGATATCCCTAGACATGGGCAATGAAATTGAGGACAGTCTACCCATGTAGATTAAATAAAGGTTTCAATTCAGAATTCCCTGTAGGTTACCTGGATCGATATGCAGCTGATGAAGGCAGGAGGGTATAACGGCCAAAACATGATAACAGCAAGAAAGATGAGGACAATAGTCTGAATGTAAATAGTGTAAATAATGATAACTCTTCATTCCAGAAATTCAGACATAAATTAAATAATTATTAAATAATTATTGAATGCTTATCTAAGTGATAAATTTTGAATGACTTAAGCAAACATTTGGAAAGTGATCATCATAGAAATGATAATAAAATGCCTTAAAAATAATCATTCTCCATTTGAATTTTATCCTTACAATGCATTATAAAGCATTGTCAACCATTATTAATGTTTAACTGTTGTTTCTTTCCTTTTTATTTGCTTTTTATCCAAATTACTCAAGATGCCATTCTCCAGCCATTAGTAAACAAATCATTAAATTATCTTGAATTTTTATTGAGTGAAGCATTGTCAGCCATTATTAATTTTTTACTAATACTTTTTCATATTAATTTCAATTGCTTAATATTATCTCGATTTTTATTAGATAACACATTTTCAGCCAATATTAATTTTTGGTTAATATTTCTTTTAAATTAATTTTAGTCATGTTTCAGTTTTAGTAGTAATATTATCTTGAATTTTTATTAGATTAGATAACATATTGTCAACCATCATTAATGTTTCTACTAATATTTTTTTACCTTAATTTCAATTGCTTTTCATTTGGTATTGTTAGTAGCAGAATGGATGAAACATTGTGATAACAACTACAAAGATGAGGACAATAGTCCGCATGTAAACAGTCTAAATAATGATAAGTCCTTATCCCAGAAATTAAGAGGGAAATAAAAAAGATTTTTCAGAGGAATAATTCATTAAATATTTTAGAATAAAATGCATTTGTTATGCTATATCTGTTTATGTTTGCAAGCAATTTTATAATTTTTTTTTTACAGCTAAACAGTTTATTATCTATTTATAGCTTTCAGTGAAGACACCTGCACCTTTTAAACACTTTATTACAATGAATAACAAGGGCATCATACACTATATTTATTCATCTACTTGAAATCAGGTAAGCTGGCTATCTGAACCCGGCTTTTCTAAGGAGAGGATTTGTTTTTTTTTTGTTGAGCTGCTCTTTATTTAGCTAAGATAACTTATCTAGGTACTGAATTTCTGTTTCTCTTGCCACAAATTTCCCTGATCAGATCTGTATATTAGATAATGTTTACTTACCAGATATATCAGGAATATTCTTAGGAATTTATTTTCATAACTATTCTGAATATATTTGTTTACCAGAGCTGATAATTGTCATGTTTTTAAAAAAATCAGTATCACCCCAGGCAAGGTAGTAAAGCCACTAAGACACAGGGTGTGGAAGAATTAGGAACAGTAACATTAATAAAGAGCAGGAAGAGAAAAAAGTAATCAGGAGGACATTTGCTAGCTATTAACAGTGCATTTAAATTTTTGCAGATTAAAGTTGGCTGGAAAGCATGGAGCTGGAAGGGAGTTCCACAAGCGAGAAGTGTGAGAAAAGAAACTGTTAGCATAGAAGTATGATTACATCTAGCCAGCTCAACTGTAAATTGATGAGCTCTCAATGCCAGTCTAGTACTGTCCTTAAATTAAAAAAGTTTCGGTACCATAGCGAAGAGGTCATCTGAACAATTACTATGAAAGTTGTTATATACCATACCTATGAACACTAATGACTATGTCCCAATCCTCATAAATACATTGGACACTATTGTAAGTGTGTGTGTGTGTGTGTGGGGGGGGGTAATATGCAGTGGTTTACCTACTTCACGCCACTGGCGAGTATTGTATTTTGTTGATGTTATAAAGATTACCATTTCATTTCCAACCTCCGTTTTGGTTATTCCTCATTCAGTAACCCTTTCTAGGTTACAACAAAAGTATTTATAGAAAAGACACAGAGAGGCAACCTTACAGTGGTGGGAAAGTAACTGAAGCCGAGCTGACAGATCAGGATCAATAATATTGCTAATTCTTCTTTGTATTTTTTCAAGGAGCTCAAGGTAAATAGCAGGGGCACCGGGCCATATGTGGTAGCAATATTCTAAGCATGAGCAAATGGTAGACTTATAGATATGTAAAACTGTTGTATAATTATTAGATGTGAATCATGAATAATTATGAAAATTATATAAATTAAATTCTAATAAATAAATAAATAAATATTATACTCTTAAATTATAACAGATACATAATTAAAAATGTTATAAGTTGACCAATTTCAAACAAAATAAAACTTATTTTATATTATTAGATCATTGCGAGACAATTAGAAAATTAAAAACATAATATTACATACTCAAAAACATTTATTAGTCAAGTACATAGTCTCCATTGTTTTAACAACTGTCTGCCATCATTCTATAAGCTTGTTGATGCCATTTTTGTAGAAATGTTGTGTTTTTGTTGGAAGAAGGTTTTTAGGTAGTTTTTGATTGACTGCACAGTCAAATTTTTTCTCATTTAAATTATTCTGTAGAGACCGGAACAAATGAAAATCTGAAGGAGCCAAGTCAGGAGAATATGGTAGGTGCTAGGGGGTTTCCCATTTCAATTCTTTAAGCTTCTGCAAGGTCTGTTTTGCAACATGTACTCTTGTGTTGTCATGATGGAAAATGACACCTTTTCAATTTGCCAAAATCAACCATTTTTCTTGAACCCAAGTATCTTCAAATGGCAAAACGCAGTTGAGAAATCGATTTTCAAAGTCTTAGCAATTTTTTCCATTGAAATCTTTGGCTTATACTCCAAAATGGGAAGCAGAGCATTTTCATTGATGTCAGAAAGTTGCTGGAGTGTTGTTGATCACTTAGTTTAAAATCACCATGACAAAATCTGCCAAACCACTTTTTGACCATCTGAAGTGTAAGGGTGTTGTTGGTAGGGCTGATAGTTGATTCCTTGAGTTGATTGGCTGAGGTCACAGCTGGTGTCAGGATAGAGGCCTTTGGTGAGGTGTTTGATGTTCTGGCACTCATGTGATAAGGCTGAAGTGTTGAAGTCGAACTGCCTGTTATTGGCAATGAGTGCCATTTTTATATCTTTGTTTTAACAGGTATAGGTTCCCAGGGACATCCTTCTTTTTTTGGGTGTGGGGATGTTTGTGATTCGCTATTGCATTTTGGGATTTTTGCAGGGATTTGTTTTGTGGACCTGTTGTAATGCTCAGAGCCACTGTATGGAAAACAACTATTTTATTTCATGTTTTGCTTTCTTAGCAATCACATCTGGCTGACATGTCTAGTGAAATGTATTTATAAATCAGAAAGAGATCTTGATTAAGTAGCATAACATGCTTGTAGTGGTGCCATCCTACTGGTTCACACCAATTCTTAAAATTATAAAAGCTTAATGAACTGGTTGTTGGATTATCCGGAAATAATCTTATATATTAATAGCCAATATATAATAGCTAAAAATATAATTAATACCATTGCTGTAAGATCTGTGTAGGCTGAAAGTGTTTTTTTTTGTGATGACAAAAGAAATTGTCTTGAAGTTAAAAATGTGTCAAATCTACTAGTCATAAATTTGATAGGTCTTCCATTGAATCCTTGGGACTGCAGAGATTCAGTTTGAATATGGCTAAGAACCTGTAACACAGCTGATGACACTAGAGTAAAAAAGTATCATACTTCTGAACAGCAATGTGATGAGAACAGAATTTCAATCTTAATAAATAAATGTTTTCTATTAAATTATCAAAATAGTTTAATTCTTTTTGATACTATATGTAGTAATTGTAAGTGTAAACAGAGCTCAGGACAACAGTAAAAGTGCTAAGCTTTATTCAACTAAACAAAACTCAACTACAAAAAGAAAAATAGGAATTACAAGTTAAACATCTAACTAGGATGAGTCCATTGCTTGTACGAGGGTCATTCAATAAATAAGTTGAATTTTTCGGTATAAGGACTTCTAATACAGATAGAAACTTACTCTTTTTTACTTTTTTTTTGTTTTCCTTCTTTTTCACATGGATTTAATTTCTTTTGCAGATTAAAAAAAACTTTGAGAGTTTTGGCGATTAACAAAGATGGCCGACCAAGAAGCATGCTCCAGGATTGAACAGCGGTCAGTTATCAAGTTTTTGGTTGCTGAAGGGTGCAAATCAGTTGAAATTCATAGGAGAATGTCAACTGTGTATGGTGCCACATGTTTCAGTCAAAAAAATATCTACAAGTGGGCTAAATTGTTTAAAGAAGGACGGAGCAGTGTTGAGGATGAAGACAGGCCTGGGAGGCCTACAGAAGTGAGGTCTCCTGAGGTGATCGAATCAGTCAATGACCTCATTCAGTCTGACAGAAGGGTGACAGTGGATGACACTGCAAAGACTTTGAGCTTATCTGTTGGGATAAAACACAGGGGTCATCAGACAGAAGGAGTCATCTTGCATCATGACAACCCAAGGCCTCGCACAGCAGCCCAAACGGTGCAGACCATCAACGAACTGGGCTGGGAACTGCTCCCTCATCCCCCTTACAGCCCAGACCTTGCCTCTTCAGACTTTCACCTGTTTGGTCCCTTGAAAGCGTTCACAAGAGGCATGAAGTTTAAAAGTGACGATGAAGTCAAAAGTGTTGTGAGCGACTGGCTGAGACATCAGTCCAAAGATTTTTATGCTGAGGGAATACGGAAGCTTGTGCACAGATGGGAAAAATGTGTGACAGTGCTGGGAGACTATGTTGAAAAAAAAAAGAAGAAAGCTTCTATCTGTATTAGAAGTCCTTATACCGAAAAAATTCACCTTATTTATTGAATGATCCTCATGCATAGTGAACATAGGATACTGCTACTACCACACTATAAAGTGATTTGTTTCTATTATCAGATTGAAAAGAAAATAAGCAGAATAGGTTCCTAAAGATTAGCCGCCTTTATAGAATAAGTTCCTAGAATTTGGGATACCATTATTGTATACTTGTATTATTTTATTTCAACTAAGTACCCTCTGGTCATCATCATTCTTGGCTGATATAGGTTATCTATTGAGTATTGGATTATTTTGTCCCTATGATGTCAGTGATTGTTTATTCCTGGTGAACCAGTGCTTCACTACCTGAACCTAATGTTCTTTGGGATGGTGACATGGATATAGGAGTAGGTTATACACATGTTACTGTTGATCTTGAGTTCAATCCTTGGATCAGCTAGTGAAGCACAGGTTCAGCAGGAGTGAACAGTGACTGATATTATAGGGACAAATAACAATAACCAACAGATATTCCAGCCGAATAATGGACACTTGATGATGACCAGAAGGTACTTGGTTGAAATGTTGTGTCTATAATAATATCTATATCAACCAAGATATGAGCAATAGTTTGAAATAATACAAGAGTATTGACAATTACTCATCTTTGAATTTATCTGTTCCAGGTGGCTCAGAAACGTGATCTTCAGGAATGATTGTGATTGGTTAAAAATATTGAAGTGGAATTAATGTGTAGAGCCTGCTGTGTACTGACTGCTTTTTATCATTTCAGATACTGCTGTGAGAGTGTCTATATCTAGTATAGACTCCTGCTGTGGTTCACTACAACTACTTAAAAATGTTATTCACTATAAGACCTTCTTCCAGTGATTTTAGTACATGAGTGGCCAGTGTACTATTAGATCTCTTATGTTTTTGTTTTTTTCAAATGAGTTCTAGTTTTTGAGCCACCATCCTCAGCTTATACATCTTTTGTTGCAAAATCAAATTTTGTAGTAGGTCATTGAGCATGTGGAAAGCAAAACCAGTCAGTCAGTTAAGTGCCATACGTAATACCCACTTTGATAATCATGTCTCTTTCAGTCCATGACTGACTAGGCAGAAGGTTTTCCTGCAGTAGGTTGACATTTCTTTCCATGGTAAAATGGTTGCCAACTAAGGCTATAGAACCCAGTCTGTCCCGCTATTCAATCCATAGCTTGAGTGAGAAGATATAGGTTCATACCTTTCCTAAGGGTATTTGCTTTAAGTGAATATAACGAACTTGTCAGGAATTTGAACTCAGCTCTCCAGTTTCTTATTCTGAGCCAATATCCATTACACCACAACACACGTTCAAACCAAAACCACAAACAAATAAATAAGTAAATAATTAAATAAAGGGGGACACATGTGATAGAAACGGATTATCTCCCTTAGACATATGGACATGTGATTAGGGTCATGTGTTATTATTATTATAAAAAGCGGATTGCTTTAAAAAATAATTCTCTTTTCCCATTTTCCTGTTCCCTGGGCAGCTTTTGCTAAGCATGTAAGTAATTTTGCCACAACTGTCAAACATCTACAAGCAATCATACACACACCTACATATACACTCACACCTTTACTCCCTGCTTCTAGGTCCTGAGTAGGACGATAAACTACATCCAGCAGCAAGGCCTCTAATTGAGAGGTTTTGAGGAGTGTGGAACTACCTCTAAATTACTGTTGTTTACAGGTACACCCTAACCTGGGATAGTAACACCTGTTAGGGTCCCAGCTATGGGCAAATAGTTAACCCCCAAACTGGGGTCAAAAGACTATGAAAGTATAAAAATACATTTTTATAGTAAAAATACCAGCAATACATTTTCATAGTCATTTTCATTAGTAAAACATTGGCTAATTGCTAATTGATTTAAACTTTATGAATGGTAAATAATAAGGATTTCCTTATAGTCAGCTCCTACATTTTAATAATTTAGTAAATTTTTATAAATTTATGAATAAAAAATTGTTTTCATATTTATTTCTTTATAAATTGGTATATGATAAATATTGCATTGCATTAATTTTAATACAATTTTTAAAATGTTGTAAATATATAATTATTCTTGTCAATAAACAATCTAATAAATAAATAGTGTTTAATATTTTTTTGTAAATTCTCAAGAACAAAAAATGTATAAATTCATTTTCATCCTATGTTTAGGCTTTATTACAATTCTAATCATCACTTTTTAAAACAATAAACATTACTGAGGAGTGAAGGTAGTTAAAATAATAGTGGAGTCGAGGGAAAAAAGGTCTTTTTCTCACTCCAGTTTTTTACAGACACAAAGATCCAAGGTTACCACTCTTTTTTGTTGCTTTTAATCAAACAGGATATAAATCAAATTAATGCAAATTTCTCTAAAATGAGAAACAATTTGAAATAACCTGTTGATTAAATAAAAGGATTTATTGGAAGTAAAGGAGAAGAGCGAACAGACATCTTATCTTGAGTATTTTGAATGGCACAAATGAAAAAAAAAATACTCTTACTCTGGTGTGAAATATACAGAAAAACAAAAGATTTATTACAATGAAAAAAGTATTTTTTACAATATACAAATAGTACAAATTACAATATAGGCCATGCGCAACATTTCCCTTGTGCACTTTAAATTATCAAGGCAGGTTAATAGTTCTTTCAAATACAAATCAGTTTTCTGAGACTACTACAGTTCATGTAAAGCATATGTTTTCCTTAACAACAAAAGAGTTTTAAGAACTTTATTTTAGAGCAACAGTTCATATAAATTAATTTCTTAGCAATAAAAGAAATTTATTTGCTTTGAAAAGTTCACAGTTCACAATGATGCTAGTTCAAAGGTTGGAATTTGAAATTTAAACTTTAAAGTTGAATCTTGAAGGGGCATGAGAAAAGGTTGATCTACCTCAATGAATTTGCTTTTCTGAGATCCTTTTGAAAATATTCAGATTTTTGTAACAGGCATCCTCAAGTTTGAGATAAACTCTCATGGGTTTATAAAAGTCATTTGTATTACTATGAGAATTTAGAAGATTCTTCTATTTTCTTCCTCAACATGGTAATAGTTTTTTTTTATCATGCCAGGTCACAATAGGGTTTATTTCTTTTCTCAACTTCAGCAGACTTTACATGCTGGGATGATTAAGACTTTGTATCTGGTGATAGCCTTTCACCCAAGTGACATAATCTCTTTACTGTAGGAGTAGTAGCCTGAGTCAGTCTATACCATTCTGATCTATCCTTTTTCTGCTTTTGCAGTCAAAATTTTCCCTCTTATATAGTAAACATGTGGATCAAAGCTGACTTATAAACCAATTCCTTAGAGGGTCTATACTTTTTATCCCCATTGGTTAAAAACCAAAAGTCACCATCTAATCAAACTGCACACATTTTCAATTCAAATTTAGTTAATTTTGAAAATATCAAAGCCAGCCCATCCTGTAAATTTTTTTGCTAGGGCATTTTGGCAGAGTTTTGGAGCTTTTATTTTTCTAAATCTTTATACATCAATTTTTATTCATGTTATTTTACATATATATAAACTGTTTAGCTCCATTTAGGTGATTTCTTTTTCAAAGAAACCATGTTAGTAACATTCTAAATTAGTTTTTAATACAATTCAATATTATCCTTTTACTAAAAATATTTTCTATATTAATTTTGACACAAGTTCAACAGTTTAATTATTTTTTCTCATACAATTTTAATATTATCATTTTATTAAAAATATTTTTTATATAAATTTTAATCAGAAAAATGGAAATTCAGCATAGTTATAAAAACTCTTAAATGTTGAATTTTTCTCTAATATATAATATTTAATATATTCTGATTAGATACTGATTTGCTAATACTGATAAATTTACTAATAAGTTATAGCAGTGGTGACTGTTTCACTAATAAAACCTTTTTGTTACCTCCCTTTGAAGAGGATAAATCCTACTGTGATTTTAAGCATCACTGAAATATCTATATCTACAAAATTCACCATAGAAATTATATATAAATTAAAAACAGCATACTCTACAAGCAGCCCTGAATTGTCAGGTTATATAAAATCATTAAGATACTGACAATTTTTGTTGGTTTTACTAAAACAAAAAAGGCAAATATTTGATAAAAAGGTATTGTTCAATAAACATAACATTTTAAACATTTTTTGAAAAGCTAATATTTTATTTTCAAATATATATATATATATATATATATATATATATATATATATATATATATATATATGCGTGTGTGTGTGTGAAATTTAGGCAGCATATCTTCATTCAAACAGGTTTCATTGAATAATATAAACATATTGTGTCTATTTATTTTTATACTGATCCTTTCCAGTTCTCTAATCAATTTCTTGATGTTAAAATGAAATTCATCAAGGAAGATACCATAGTTTTTATAAACCCAAGTACTTTCAATCTTTTCCAATATCATTTGCATTTCTACTAATTTCCAGTCAGCTGCCTTATATTGAAACACTTGTTTTCCAAAAAATTCCATAACTACAACGGATAAATTAAAATTTTAAAATAAAATAACAGAGTGTGTACACACATGTTTTTAAAAATCACCATCACAGTGGAATGCAGATTTTATCACAGTTACAATAAGTTTGTCTTTGTAATTTACCCCTGAAAATAATCTTGGAAAAAGCTGAGAGTACTTCCTTGATAAATTTCATCTTAACATCAAGAAACTGATTAGAGAACTGGAAAGGATCAGTATAAAAATCTGAAATATTATATATATATATGATTCGTATATTCCTTTTATGTATATAAGGATGTTCTATTTTAAATACTTTTAAAAGAGCTGGAAAACTTCTATACACATAAAAATAATATTTTTAATTAATTACCCACTAACAGCCTGTTTTAGACTGAATGATTTTCAAAATAGGCATTTATTTATAGATCTTGAGTGTGTACAAAATTTGAAACTGTTAATGGATAAATGTTAATGTGTAAATAAAAAAATGTTATATTTGATTATTCAGTAAAAAAGATGTCCTTTCATTGCACTAAATTTAACTACCTTTTTAAAGCTTTGAAAAGTTTTTCAATTTATTATTGTATTCTATACTTACATAAGTTCAAATTGGATCATAATGAAGTTGAAAGAAATATACATTGGACATTCACAGTCAGTGCCATTTCTAACACTTCAGGCTCAATCCTAGTTCACAGCAAACGGCAACAGATGTAACCTTTCATCGTGGTCAGGCCAAGATTGATCCGTCACAGGTATCTTCATGTTGAGCTGGTCCAAGTTGAGCGAAGTCGTACAATAAAACTGGAGAAAAAACAGCACTCAAAATATATATAAAAAATAATTGCTATTTTTCTATCAATACTATGTACAATGGCTTGTTAGTAGTTGTGTTCACGTAGAGGTGTTTGTCGACCCACCCCGTTCCTAAATCAGATGTAACACTTGGGTAAGCTGGTAAGTTTTGTCTTGTGGTGTTAGCGAAATTTGTTTTACTGATTTTGTAAGTTTGGCTCAAGGCTGAAATCAGAGGTTCTTGCATTTGACAGGAGTTGTGGAATCTCTCAGCAACCTCTGTTGCTTCCCTTCTCAACTCTCAACTTACAACTGCAACTCTGAACTGTCTGAATGGCTTTTGCGCATTCATTTTTATGGACTCTAACTAGAAACTGGTGTGGGGTAAGATGTAGGTTGGGTTTCAGTGAATCCTCTGATTTCCAACAAAAGTCTATTGTTTTTGGTCCTGAGAAATTAAATTAATTCATAATTTTGGGGAATTCTCCTTTTCTCATGGAAGATGGGTGCAGGCATCACTCTGCCTGGCTACTTCTACATTCTCTTATTACCATCTCCCACCATTGCTTTCCAGTGGGCGTGAGCAGTTCCTTCAAACTCCTTAATGTCTCATCTGTGCTTGCTACCTTTCAGTGGGTGCAGGCAGCCCCCTCATCCTTCCTTGATCGCTCTTCTGTGCTTGTCACTTCTAGTATTTGGTCGAAGATTAATAAAAAAAATTATGGTTTCAAATGCTATTATCTCATAAGTGAAGTGACATAACAATTGGCTTTCTCACCTTTGACCCAAGAGACACTTTCCCAGGGAAATTTTTTTGCAACTCCCATTATGGTGACAATTTGTTCAGCCAAAGTTCATCATTTTGCAGGTGTTCAATTTATTGTTTTTCATTCCAACATCTAGCAAAATGAATTCATTTAGTTTAACCCAATTCTTCTCATGTCAGATGCCGGCATTGTCTGCTGAAGACTGTCAACACTTGACCTGTTCGCACAAACTGAGCATTGCTTTTAGACGGCGGTAATCTGGTGTATTGTATAAATCTTGATTCTCTGGGAATTATTTTATTATTGGTCTATCATTCTTTATATCTTTTTAACCCTTTTCATGCTAAGTTATTCATTATTATCTTGTTTTCGTTGATTTTCCAAGTCACCATTATTATTATTATTAATTACCAAACCCAAATAGTGTTATATGTTTAATAAACAATAGGATTTTTACTTGTAACTTTGCAAATGAAGAGTTTTCAGTTTAGAAAGACCAGGTTAAACCTGACCATGAATGATGATGATTTGAAAGCTTTGATAGAAAACGATCTGATAACTTCTATCATAAAACTCACAAAAAAATTCAATGTGTCAACTGGAATCATGTAAGAGTCACTGGTAAGTACACAGCTGATATATGGGTTCCACCTGAATTGAACATGCAATAACAAGCAAAAAAAGTCTATAAGTAGGTTTGTATTAATCCTGTTCAAATGTATGAAATTAATCTGCTTTTGCATTAGATCTTCAAACTGTGATGAAAATGAAAATTGGATTTTGTCTTATGATAAGCACAAAAAATAGCTTATAACAGCCAGATGCTGATGAAAAGCTTGCAGTATATATGCAAAGAAAAACTTTAAAAATCTGTGTATATTATTTTTGAAAAACAAACAAATTGGACAGATTCAAATTAGAGTGGATATATTATTAGAACATATTCTATTAATCAATTTCAGACAAAATAAAAACCACATTTTTATTAAAAAGTATTAATATATACAATATCCTTACTGATTGGATATATAGAAATTAAATCCTATATATATTTTTCAATCAATAAAATCCTATCAAAAAGGTTTGTTTGAGAAACAATTATTACAAGGGCAAATACAGTCAAAATACTTGTGGACATACTTGTAGACTTACTGCACGTTATTTTTGGACCATATACAAAATAACAATAATAACTCCTTTCACCACTCTCACAAATTTAAGAAAAAGATTTTTGTGAACCAATGTGAAATTATTTTCTATCTAATGAAAACATTGTATTAAAAAATTTCAAACCTCTATGTGAATTTAGATTTTGAATCCCCTTACAGATATAAAAGTAGAAGCCGTCTACTTCTACTTCTCAGGGTTCAAAACATTTTCAGGGGCATGTTTGATCTACATGTGCGCACACACGCACTTGCACACAGTAGAAGAGATGAGCCAGAATCTAACTAAGACCTGGTCTACACACTCACAGAAACATTAGGCTGGCTATCATAAAGTAAGTCTGTCCACACATTTCATACTGTCCTAAGAAAACTTAATTACTTTATAAAACAAATTTCACTGCAAAGAAAATTGGACATTGTTATTTTATATTTCTGAAAAGAATATATGTTATTTCAAGTGATCTTCTGCTTCTACTTTTCCTTCAGAAAATAACCTTTTATATATTTCATTTAAAAGATGTGTTATTGTTGTCAAATGTTTGGAATCCCAACACTCAGCAAGAAATACCTGGGTAGATGGATCCCAATAATATCAACTGAAAATTTTATTTATTATTTATGCAGAAAGATACATGTTTCACTGCATATAAAACATATATAAAATTATTAATCTGCAAAATTAAAATTATTAATCTGCTTTTAAGCATGTAGAGTTATTGAAGTTATTAGAAATGTTATACCCTTCAAGTAAAACATTTTCAAATTGAACTGAACTGTTAAATATTTAAACACATTTTATGTCTGTTATTATGTCAGTGTTCCAGGTATAAACAAAGGACAATGTATCAAGTAGATAGTCCATGTGATAGTCTGAGTAACAGTCAGATTTAACAGTCCAAGTTAAATTAGTAAGATGAATCAGTCAAAAATCTTTCTGGGTCTAGTCTATTTCCTATTATATGAAAACTGTATTCACATAAAAAAAAATGGTTTAAAAAAGAGAAAAAAGCAATTTCTGTAAAACACCTCAACTTTTTCTGTAAAATAAGAATTTTGGATTAACATTTTATATGCTTTCTTCTTTTCCTTTGTGAATGAGTGGAATATTTTTACAAGCCAAAATTTTCAACTTGTCAAACTTCTAGTCTTCAATGAATTTATTTGTTCATTAAATGAATCATTTTTCAGGTAAGTAGTTGCTAAGAAAAAATAAAAATATAAAAGCAGATACAGGATATTTTAATTGAATAAGTAATTTATCCTATAAAATTATTCCATTTTTTTAAATCTATTTTTAACAATCTGATAATAAAAATTATCAAATATTTTGATTTATTAAATGAATTAATAGTCATTCCAGAAATAATATTAAATGATACCTATTATCAAGAAGTGGTCTGACCATGGTATTCCTGAAGTTTTTTTTTTTTAAATTGGCTGTATCTAATACCTGAATAATTTTACTCATTTAAAAAACTTTCAGCATTTAATAATTTTCCAGAAAATGTAACATTTCTATATTCTGATTTGCAAATCCAAGACACTCGGATTTAAAAGATATGAGCAAGAATCCATTTATTCAGAATTTGATGAATTGTTTTGGATGCAAAATCTAAGAGTAAGCTATTTTTGAAGAAAATAAAAATGTGATCATTAAAAAGTAAGTTGGTAAAGTAAAATGCCTTTTAAACTTTTGTTGTACACATGTCAAATATAAATAACCAATCTTTTTCAAAATCAGCAGAAAAAATTGTTATACATATTTAAAAGCCTCATTTCTATGACTAATTTAGTAAAAGAAATGAACAGAATAAAAGAAATATTTTGAGATTATCTTCAACTTCCTTTATGCCGTTTTCAACATTTCGGAGACCCCGTTATTCCGACTACCAAGTTTCCGCATTCCTATATTTATAAGCACAAGCAATAGTTATAAGGGGAGGACAACTCAGCCAGCCCCAATTAGCTCCTGTAACTGATGGAGGCTATCGTATTTGAAAAGGTAAGCAGTTGAAATATATAGAGACGATTTTTTTTCTCTATATTTCCTTGGTTTTAATTTTAACTTTTAAATCGTGTTTTGCGATGATTATTTGGCATTCCAGCGTTTTAGTAGCGTTAAGTTTGCGTTAGAGTCGAGCAGCTAAAGTCGATTTGGGAGGTTTGAGACCCAAGAAAAGAAAGGGGGGGAAAAAGGTTATAAAAAATAAAATAAAAAGGTAATATAAATAATTCCAGGTAAAAAACAATTTTAATAATTATTGAATTAAAAAGGGTTTATTTTTCTACGTGAGAAAACTCATTCTTCTTTCTTTTGGAGTGTAGAAGTTCTTGTATGAATATATTTTGGATTCGTCTTTGACGGCAAGAAACTTAGAAACATTTTTTTTCTTTGGTTTCAATTTCTTTATTTTCTAACCTTTTTAAAACATTCTTGAATTATTAAACTAGAACGCGTCTTACAAAGTTATATCTTTATAAAATAATAATAAAAAATACATAAAGTTCATTTAAATGAATTTCTTTCTACCAAGTGAGGAAAGTATGTTCTAGAGAAGTGTCTATGTAGTCTGTAGATTGGATCATTTTTAGTACCAAAATCCCCAACACTTGGGGTGGGGTAATAACGAAATAAAATAAAAACTAAAAAAAAATAAACATCATCATCATAACAAATGTTTCTAATAACCCTCTGCATTCATTCATAAATCGGTTAGTGGTCATTTTTATTTTAGAAAAGCCTAAAGGCAAATCTTATTCAGTGATTCACGTTTATTTTTGTTGCGAGTTCTTACTCGTTTTAGGTTAAAGAAGAATAAGATTTAATTTTGGAAAAAAAAAAAAGTCCACTTTTTAGTACGTATATTTAGTTTGTAGTTCTGATATTGTTAAATACTTATAAAAAGTACTAAAATCGCTTTAGTTCGAGAGTTTAGAATTTGTTTTTGTTTATTATTAACTTAGCTCCAATAATGAAGAAAAGTAAAAAAAAAAAAATCATTCTGAATGATTTTTTTTTGTAAACAAACAATGAAACAACAATAAAAAACCTGTTTCAATCTCTTCATATTCGTCAAAATATTTGTAATTACTTAAAAGAAAGTTGATAAAAAAAACTGAACAAAGTTGTTTTTCAAAAGATGTATTTAATTTCGATATTTATTAAACATTACATTGTTAATTCGTAAAATCCCATTTTTCTACCAAGTCTGTAGTATACAGGTACAGTTGCTTGACGTATAGTCATTATTTCGCAAGTAGTAGCTAACTAAAATACTTTCTTCGAAATGTATTAATTCTTTAGTCAGTTGCAAAATATTTAAAGTAAATCTATTTTAGTGGAAACTATTAAATGTCAAAGGTTTCTTCACTGAAATATATTTGTAATCGACGTTTCTATAGCAAATATGACCTGCTTTTTTATGGTGAGTACCTTTTCTCAAGCAACCACAAAAATACCTAAAATTTGGATTTTGTCTTGAGCTTAACAAGTTATGAAACTTTATTTACTTTCTTTTTTAATTTTTTTTTTTTTATATACATGTGGTTCATGTTTGTTTATGCGTAGTGATGACTATTTCTCCCCTAGAAAGGAACAAATGAAAGCTCCAAAGTTCAGAATTTCAAATTGAAAAGCTTACTTCCAACTTGGATGCTGGGTGGATTTGAATCTTCTTGCCATTTTATCTTTTTTTTTATTGATTAGACTATAATTGAACACTTTTCTTTTGTTTTTTGCATTGCTTTGCAGATTTAGGCTTTAGAATGATAATAATCAACGTTTTGACATTGATTTATTATTTCAAATATCGGGAAGTTCATAATTGTTTTTCTTAACAATGTACATCATCCAAACCACATGGGTTGTAAAACTTTTCACGAAGCAATAACGTTACGGTTCGAATATAAATGTTTAGTTTGGCTTTAAGATCATTTTTTTAAGTTTCTTTCTTAAACTTTTGCAACTTTTTGTTCCATTATTGAAAAAAGATTTTTTTTTATGATTATATTCCTCACAATTACAACTATTTGTCTATATTTTCAAAAACACACGCACAATTCATTACGATTTTGTAAAGACTTTAAAAAAATAAAATAAATATTTATTTAGTAGTAACTGTCGTACTGTTTTTTTTTTTTTTGTAAACAAACATTTTATACTTTAAGTTATCCTTAAATTTTAAAGTCAAAATTAGTGTTTTGTTAATTCTTAAAACAATATTGCTAGTATATTGCTAATTAGTAGATTTTTTTTTTTATAAGGTATATTCAATTTTGAATTTTTAACTTTTATTATAATAGCTATAGCATAAACTTTTTTTGAATGAAATTAGTTTTCTCAATTTTATGAAGTGTTAAGAAAATAATTCTATATGTATTTTTTTTACTGTTAGGGAATTATTATTTTTCATGCCTGTATTAAAAACAAAAATAATCGTGTGTGTAACTGTAGGGAAACAATCTTCCTTTCAAGCCGAAAAAAGATTTAAATTCTACATAGAATTCCAATTATTAACAATATTTGTCACATACTTGAATCAGTAAGAGTTTTTCAAGTCATGAGAACACAAACTTAATAAAAATGCCTAAAGAAAGTGAAATTAACAAAAAAACACTTAAACTTGCAAACTAACATAAAAAATTAATAGTTTGATTTACAATACATTTTTGTTTTAATTTCTGGTATTTTCAAAAGATGTATTTTCATTTTCATTTTTGTTTATCACAACATTTCGGCAGTTTTGTACTTTGGCCTTCTTCAGATATCTTGATTTAAAAGACAATAGCCTAGTGGATTAAAATAAGTGTTAGTTTGTGAATTTAGTGACATAGTAATTGTTGTGAGTTCAATCTCTGGGCCGGGTTAGTACAGACTTAGACACAAGAGAACACAACAAGCAATAATTGAGCAGTACTAAATTAAAACAAGATGAGATATCCCTAGACATGGACAATGGAACAAGAACAATCTACCTCCATAGATTAAACAAAGGTTTCAGGTCAAAATTCTCTGACGATGACCAGAGAGACACAATGGCTGAAATGGATAACAACAAAAATTAGGACATTAGTCTGAATTATATAAATTTATACATTTAAGCAATGTAAATGACCTTATTTCAAAACCTGCTTTACATTAAAAGTTCCCATTAATACGTAGAAAATGGTGCAATTGTACTAAGAACCAATAATATCTTGCAATATGATAATATTGCATAATTAAAAATAATTGTTTCTTTGTTTAATATCAAAAAGAATTATAATGAAATCTGAAAATATTTTTATCTAAAAGTTTAGCCTTCGTTTTGTTGTTATAAGTTTCACTATATACGACTAGTCTGACAACTTGTGTAAGTGTTTATGTAAATATATTTATCATAATATAATCTGTCATTAGCAAGGATATCTGATATTGTCCAGGCATAAGTTGATTTCGTGGTCATAGTTAATGTAGTAGGCCTCTTTTGAGATTTTTCAATCTTAGCAGAAATTAAAAATGAAAATAATCTAGGCTTTGTTTCAACATTACAATCATAGATATACAAGAAATTTCACAGAAGTAATTTGACTGGAAAATTTTCTAAGTTGCCATGTTAATAACCAGGCCTTGAAAATGTAAAATTTCTTTTGCACTGTGGAAGGGCCTGTATGCCCATGCCCCGATCTATGTGAAACTTGTATTATTTCATCTGATCTACATTTAGCAGTAATTTGAAATAAAGACAGGTGATTGTATCTGAATTAGGTGCTATAACAGATTCCTTTTTCTGTGGTTTTCATTTGTGACAACTTTGATTACTTATGTCTCTCAAAATAGCATGAAAAAGGAAAGGTGTACTTCTTATATTTTAGTAGTTTTTTTACAGTTTATAGTTGTATGTTTTTATAGGATTACCAGCTTTGGTTTCAAGCCTTTTAAATTATCCATTAAAATCATCTCTTTCTAAGTTTTCATATTTTATTCCAGATATCATTTGATGGCTTCATGGCACCTTTGAGTCCCCAAACATGGTTTATCATTTCATGCCTGCATACCTTGTTACTCTATCAAAATGGTTAAAAAAATAACAAGCAAACATGATTAACCCATTAATGCTTACCATAAAATCCAGCATTAATTATAAGTGTCTTAAAAAAAGAAATCTGGTATTAATTATAGGTTTCTACCTATAACCCACCATCCCATTTTTGGGGTGGAGAGTATTAATGGGTTAAGTTCAAGGCCATTCATAAAGTTATATGAATGGTTTCAGTTAAGATGAAAATACTCTTCCTTTTTCGGCTTGATGGAAGATTAATTTTTATCAAAATAATAACCCTCTGAGTTTACTACAAATATGTTGTATCATTAAATCCAAGATATTATAATGTTTAGTACTATAGTGGTGGTATCTATTAAAATTTTAAAAGTATTTTGGTACACGTGTACTAAAATAGCAAAATTTTCCATGTTTTTCAATTTTTGTTTGTCAATCAAAAGGAAATAAATTCAATGCTAACAATCAAATTTTAAAAAAAAGCTAAGATTTTCTTTGTAGAAGGGTAAAGGCAAAACTGGTTGAAAGGTGACACCATAACAAGTACCCTGCTGTAGGAGGCACCATTGTATATTTTAAGCAATTTCAAGAACTGTTCTGACCACAACCATCTGCACATCGTATATGTGTATTTGCAGCTAAAAAATAGTGGCATTTTATCCACTGTAATGGTGAGACACAGCCTAGATTGTTATTTTCATTATTAATTTCTGTTAAGATGGGAAAACTAATAAAAGTTGCAAAGACCTACTCTCCCAAAACACATTGAATAAAGAAATAGTTCTTGATCGGTATGATAATCTAAAAATTTCATCAAAATAATAAAATTTAAGAGGGCACCAGGAAATTGGTATGTGGGTACTTAGTCAAAATAGGTGTAGCACCATTTGGTACCATCGTTTTAGTACATGGGTACTTACTGAAATTTCAGGATTAACCTGACACAATCAATGGGGTTGGTACCTAACTTGCTAGACATCTGAATATGAACTTACTTGCTTAAAGTACACCAGCTGTCCAATTCATCCTTATAACTCTGGCATATTGGCCACGAGAATACAAAACCAATTAAAAATACAGGCAGTATTTTACTAAAATAGCCCCAAATATTTTAGTACAGGTGTATCAAAATAACATTTCCAGACAAGATGGTGGGATAATGAAATTTATTTGAAGGTTCTATGGTATTCATGCCTTCTTGAATTTTGATACCACCCACCCCTATTTGTATTGTTTCAATGTAGAAGCATCAGCAAAGTTTCTATTTGAAGGATAATTTTATTAAAATTTATATAAGCATAGATTATAATTAATTATTTCTTATTTTCCACTTTTATTTATAATTTTTTTATTTTATTTTTTTTCTTCTAGAGTAAAAGACATTAAAGGTATTTTTCTAAATAAAACCTGTTTCTTACAGTTTATATTTGAATATAGGTGCTCATGTAAATTGGTTAAATATTACTTGGAACATCTAAAAACAGATGCTTTTCAATTTTAAGCCATGTGACTTGTTAAATAGTATGACTAAGCTCTGTTTTAAATTATCAATTAAGTCAGTCAGCTTAGCAAGAAGTACAAAATAAACTATGACTTGCTTGAATATTATTCAAGTGAAGGTCTATGAAACTATTTTAGGGTTACTGTTTAGATTCTGTTTTTGTTTTGTTTAAATTTTCACTGTCAGCATTCACTATGGAATTACCTATATAAATAATGCTAAAATTTTATAAATTAGACAGTTTTGAAGTTTTACACTTATTGAGAATTTTTTTTATTTGAACATCATAACATTGAAAGTGGACACCTAGATGTGATGCAGTGTTTAACAAGTTTTACTCACTATAACAATTACAACTGAGGAGTGAGTTTGATCCTCACTGGCTTTCCTATACTTTTGGCCTTGTGCCACATCTAAGCTACACTTAAAAAAAAAATTACCATAACATTGAAAGTTGCACTGTGTTAACCAGAATTAAACTACTTGGTTGGAATGCTTACTGTATATACTTGAGTATACTGCGAGTTTTTATGATGATTTTTAAAATTTTTTATTTTAATTTTCTTTATGCAAAAAATAGGGGGGAAGCTTTTTTTTTTTTTATTGACTTAAAAATCTTGCATTTTCAGTGACTGGTTGCACTATACACAGTTAAAAAAAAATTTTTTTTAAATATTTGCTGTAATCAACATTAACAATTTCTGATCTTGTTGAATACAAATTATTAATAATTGAAAAAGTACTAATTAAATTTTCTTTCAATAGAAAAGATTTTTATTAAATAGCATCTTTGTCTAGCACTCATTAAGTATACCAATTTCTTTTTTTTAAATGCTATATCCCTTCATGATGTAGGCAAGAATGGCTTGCCACTGATTTCCATTCTTTGTTATTCCCAAAGGACCATGGGTGTTGCTTTCCTAGACTGGTTGCCACTCAAGTCTAGTGAGCCCAGCTTACTCCCCTATTTACTTCATAGCTAGAGGAAGAAGAGATGGATTCATGCCTTTCCCTAGGAAATTAGTAAAATGCAACAGACTAGGCTGGAATTTGAACTTGGCTTGCAGATTTCATGTTGGTAACTGTTATGCTACCTGTGCAACCAAACATGCTTATTATGTACTAAAAATACAACAATTTATTCCATTGGTAATTACCTAAATGTACTATATCAATAGTGAATTTGTACTTATGTTGACTTTAACTGGATATAAAGCTTCTAGATTGGAGTGGGTAGGAATAAAATACATTTACGGTATTCTCAGCAACACTTCAGAGCTCGTAAATTTTTCCCAAATTAGAAGAGCTTATTATTTAAAGCAATTTTAAGAGCAGTCCTATTTGGTTGGACATAGATACGTGTTATTTCTAGGCGGACTATAAAGAAAGCTATACCAAATATTCACATAAATTTTAAAGAATAAAACTGCTTTAGTCTCTTGACAGATTATGTGTAGAAGATTATAACTTGGATAATAAATTAGATCTATCAGTTATTTGTTGCATAGCAATCTACTCTGAATGACTAAACGCTAAAAAAAAAGTTTGTTTCTGACATACTGGTTCAACCTACTGTATTTTCTTGTGCATATTAAGAGAAATTTTAAATGAAAATCAAAAACAAAAAGGGCATTGTATTATAAATATACATTTTCAGAAATTTTTATGTTGCTTAAAAACCTTATTTAAATCAGCAAGATTGAGAATAGTTTTGCTCATAAGATAGTTCTTAAATATTTTTTTTTTGTTTTAGTTTTCTCTCTTCATTATTAATGAAAGACGGAATTTTTTTTCAAATTTTCATAGTTTATTAATATATAGAAATAAAGTCATATCAAACAGAAAAGTATGATAGATTAATTAACACCTTAAAATGTATTACTGGGTATGTCTAGTTAACACCTTCCCCCAAAATTCAAAAATAAGATTTGAAATGGAAATTATAAGAAACAGGCAATGGCTAAATATCTGGTTCATTTCTATTATTTCATATCATAAAAAATTAAATATTTTAGTGAAATATATGCACAACATTGATATTTTAATGGATAATATGGTATAACTTTTCAAAATAAAGTAGGGATGGCTGTATTATGGGGGTCGTATTATGTTCAAGGATGTAATTTATTTCTTATTTTTAGCTTCAGAAACAGTCGTATTATAATCAAGGAAATATGGTAAAAGTAATGCACCTTAATTTTATTTATCAGGAAGTAGAACAAAACTGCATAAATTACTTTTTCTTTTTTTTAAGGTCGAGTTAGTGGTTTAAGTTGGTTTGATTTTTTTTTTTTTTTTTTTTTTTTTTTTTTTTTTTTGTAACAGGAAGGTCAATTAAAAGTACGCATGTTCATTTTCTGTACCCTTATATCTTTTACAGGTGAAAACTTGTATGCTCAGATTTTATTAGTTTGATTTTTATCAAATCAAAAATGGATGTAAGTTTTTGGGCTGGGGACTTGGATTTAAAGATTGTTCATTTTGCTTTTCAGCAAAGACGAAATTCATGAACAGAAAATAAGAAATCCCTTCTGTTAGATTGGGAGATTATATAAAATTCACACCCGCTTCAAAATGTGTTTCTTGGCTACATTTTAGATTGGTTACAGTTGTCAATGACTTAGATCATCTGTGGCCATTTTGCTGATGAAAAAAAAAAAAGTTGATTCAAGAATTAAATATTAAACTGATTTTTTTTTTTTTCTTTATAAAGAATATTAATATTTTAAAATTATCATAATTTTTAATTTTGTGGAATTTTAATAAGTGAGTACAGAAATCATTTTATATATAGTAAGAAATTATGCATTTAATATATCCTTTCTTATCAGGGTATGAAAAAATGTTAGTATAAAAATTTTTCATGTTTTTTATCTCAGTTTGATGACACTCTTTATGATTTCCTTTTCTGTTATTACAGGTGGGTTGGATTTAATAGCTACAATGCTGAATATTTGAATATTTAATTTTTTGTTTTACATTCTATTGGAATTGTAGTTTTTAGACATTGGTAATTTTCATCCAACTTGCTAAAATTATAAATTTGTTAAGAATTATCGTGCTCCTCCCCCCCCCTGGTTCACAGCTGCTTGCTCAGCCGCCATTGCCCATAGGAACCACTTCTTCCACCGTTTTTATAGTGATATGTCTGACTGTAATAGACGCCTATTTACCTCTGCCCGTAACGAGTGTAAGCGTATCCTCGACGATGCCAAGTCACTATTTGCTGCTCGGATGAAGGAACGTATTGCATCCCGCAAATTTGGCTCCAAAGATTATTGGCGCCTCTGCAAGAGCGTTCTGAACAATAACAAACCCTTCATTCCTCCCCTGTTCAATCAGTTTGAGGTCCTGACCACCTCTGCCGACAAGGCTGAATGCTTTGCTCGGAAGTTTTCTTCCAATTCAGCGCTAGACTACACCGGGGTATCCATGCCCGATTTCCCTCCCAGAACCGAGGCCCTTTTGAACGGATTGCACATATCCCCGTCATTGGTATTGGGCATTATTTCTAACTTAGATCACCACAAGGCTACTGGTGGTGACGGGATATCAGCCATTGTCCTGAAGAAATGCGCACCTGAACTGGCGCCTGCCCTCTCTAAATTATACAACCACTGCCTCAAGGAGTCTTGTTTTCCTGACTGCTGGAAGTCCTCAACCATTGTCCCTGTCTTTAAGAACTCTGGTGACCCCTCCGACCCTTCCAATTACCATCCTATCAGTCTCCTACCCCTCTTCGGCAAAGTCTTCGAGGCCATTATCAACACCGAAGTGATTAATCATCTGATATCCCATGATCTGCTCTCAGACAAGCAGTATGGTTTCCGCTTTGCCCGATCTACGGCCGATGTGCTTACGGCCATCACTGAATTTGTCTACCAAGCTATTCATAATAACGGTGAAGCTCGTGTTGTGGCCCTAGATATCTCCAAAGCGTTTGATAGAGTTTGGCATGCCGGCCTTCTTCGCAAGCTCCAGGGTTATGGTATCACAGGTCGATTGTTTGACCTAATACAATCATTCCTGTCAAACCGTGAATTGAAAGTCGTTCTCAATGGATTCATCTCCAGCTCCTATCCCACTAACGCAGGTGTTCCTCAAGGCTCCATCCTAGGCCCTGCTCTGTTCCTCATATTTATAAACGACCTTCCTGACGCCATAGACTCCCAAGTCGGCATCTATGCTGACGACACCACAATTTACTCCTGCCTCAAACACAAATCTAGTGATGCTGACAAAGTTAACCTGGCAGTTCAAATAGAAAAGGACCTCCAATCGGTTGTGAACTGGGGCGAGAAATGGATGGTTAACTTTAACGCCTCTAAAACAAAACTGCTCTCTATTAACCACCACAAGGATCCATCCCTGCATCCCATTAGAATGCCTGAAGACCAACTTCTCGAGAGCTCCTCTCTGCGGCTGCTCGGTCTCACGCTGTCCGCTGATCTGAGATGGAACAGATAAATCGAGTCAGTTGCATCATCCACCACAAGGAAAGTTGGTTCCCTGTGCCGAACCAGGAAATTTTTCTTCCCGGAATCGATCCTCCAAGTCTGTAAATCGACCATTCGCCCTTGCATGGAGTATTGCTGCCATATATGGTCTGGAGCCCCTGCTGTTTGCCTCAGGGTTCTTGATAAGATCCAGAGACGGATATGCAATGTGATTGGCCCTGATCTGTCATCTCGTCTGCAGTCGCTCTCTCACAGACGCGACGTTACCTCGCTCTGTCTTTTTTACAAATACTTTCACGGTAATTGCTCAGAGGAGCTGCTTTCGCTTGTCCCTAGGCCTCATGAATTTAAACGTCCTACGAGGCTGGCATCCCATTCCCACCCCTTCACCGTTGAAACTGTTAGATGTAGACGTCTCTTCTACTCCAATAGCTTCATGTCTCGCACATCTCGCCTGTGGAACTCCCTTCCCTATTCCTGTTTCCCTGACAAATACAATCTCCAACTATTTAAGTGTAATGTCAATCGACATCTCCAGTTGCCTTGATCTATCCACTTCCCTTCTCCACATCCTTTCACCTTTCATTCCTATCTGCTCTCACTCCAAATCTTCTGTAACCCCCTTGCCTTGATCGATCCACTGTCTTTCTCTTTCTCCACATCCTCTCCTTTACCACTCCTATCTGCTCTTCCTCCAACCCTTCTATAACTCCTTGCGTGATAGTAGCCTCCAGCCTTGCTTGGGGTGATACGCTTAAAAAAAAAAAAAAAAAAAAAAAAAAAAAAAAATTTCATACTTTAGCATTATATAAAACTGTTATGCTTATCCAATATTAATTGTCTACACGAAAAAATAATTTTGTTAAATTATTTTATTTAGAATAATTAAAAGTAAAGTTGTTTTAGAATATGCAAATTTTTTAATCAGGAAATGTTTTGGACATGAAGCAAAGGTGTTTGATATTTGGGTTTATGCTGTATTTCTGGTACCAATAGTTTTTATAAGCTTGCTATGTTAGAACTGGACATTTTTAATTTGTTTTATGATTCGTATCTCATTGAAGAGATTCAAGAGTGGGGAGATAGATGCTTTTTTTCTTAAGACAGAATTATGAGATTGGAAGGTTTTAGTTTTGTTACTAGGTTCTAAACAGAAAAAAGGAGTTTGTTCATAACTTGACTAAAAATTTTCTGACTTTTACTTTATATTTTCTAGTTCTGTTTACCTGGATACCAACTTGATTTTTTATTTTATTAAAGTACATAGGCTTTTAACAAATACATGTTCCAGGTATTAGTTATTAATATTATCTGGAACATGGATTTGTATTAACATTCTCTAAACAGGTCTTTGCTACACTATTGATTCAAAACTACCAAATGCTGAACAGTTCTTGATTAAACAACTGAGCAATTTTTAACTGAATAACCTATTTAATTCATAAACAAATCTTGTTATAATTACTTCAAGGCCACAATCAATATGGATAAAATGCTGTCATGATCTTTGATGATTGTGTGGCCATTCTTGTTGGTATTGGCAGGAGAATGGTAAATGAT
>OZ038507.1:53827910-53907910 GCA_964036315.1 Acanthosepion esculentum
ATACGCACAAATAAGCTCACATATGATAGGTGTCAACAAACATACACATACACACATATATATATATATATATACATGTACATATACATAATTATAAGTACAGATATATACGCACATAAACATATACACATTCAACCATATACATATATATACACACACACATATATACATGTATCCCTACATACATAAATACATAAACATATCCATACATACAGAAGTACACATAAATAGAAATATACATACACAATACATCTGGACATACATACATATATATATATATATATATATATATATATATATATATATATATATTACCCTCCTCCTTTTTACCTTACTTTTTATTAAAAAAAAATTACTTATATATATATATATATATATATATATATATATATATACATACACATATATACATCCAGTAGTACAAACACACACGCATCCACACATACATACACACACAAACAACACAGTATATGTACACTAATACATACCCACATCAACAGGAGGACCATCAGGTAATAAAAGTAATAACTTATTAAATTTACAGTGACATATCATTATCATTGAAAGTATTACAACCCCTATAATATGTTAAATTTATAATGGTGTTTACAGTTAACGGTTAGTTCATATCTTTGATTTAAGAGATGGTTCTTATTTTTAAATCTAATTATTTCAAATTTTTCGTTAAGTCATAGATAACACGGGGCATATAGTGAGTTACATGTTTGGGCCTTCCTGATTAATTTCCATTTAACAGTAGGTGTTTTATTATTTTCTATTAGACTCTAAAAATACTTGGATAATGAAGTCATGTACTTATAATTACTGCTATTAAGATTGCATATGCCCCCGCCAACGTTCCTTGCTACCAATGTAAAAAAAATTTTATGTTTGGGTTTTCTAGTGTAGAGATTGTACTAAGGTAAACTACCGAACTAGTCAAACAATTATTCTGTAGTGGACAATTATTTGGATTGCTACAATTGCACAAGTTGTCATTCGTGTCATTATACTTAGTAGTACTGCTTGCAACCTGGTGAGTAGTCAAGTTTTTTGAGTCCCTATACTTGTTAAAAACTCTGTTATGTTTTTTAATTATTTTCTTTTGGTTATCTGCACAACTATAGCTTAATTTAAGGGTATTAGGATTAAATAAGTTTCTAAGTGGGTTAATTTCTGGGTTGGGGAAATGTTTCTTGATGAGGTTTAGAAATATACATCCTAATTTAGTTTTAACCATTATATTGAAAGGAGGAGTAAACCAAATGAGCTTTCTAGATCTTCTTTTCTTATTACGGTTGTAATTAACCAGGTTTCTATATTGAATAGTGGTATCTTTGTATCCACTATTTTTAAGGACAGAATTGTAAAAATCACAGTGTTTATTAAAAACATCTTTGTTAGAAGAGTTAGTACTAATCCTAACTCCAGTGGAGGAGGGTATGTGTTTGATAACCAAAGGTGTGGTTGGAATTTGGATGCACGTATACTGGGTTGGAATTAACCTTCACATATAGTTGGAAAGTGTTGCTAGTAAGGTCTGCTATGGCAGCGATAATTTTGACATTTCAATGGGTTCCTTGGGTTCTGCAAAAGCTTCTGACTTGGTTGGATTATTTCTTTTATACAATTTAAGTGCCTTTGAATGTCTAGATTCTGATAGTGTTGGATTATATAGAGATGATGGCTTATTAGTTGTTAAAAACACTACCAAAAATTAAGGTAGACTGTATTAGGAAAATGATCCATAGGGAATTTAAGGATTTAGGTCTTAGGACTATAGTTACAACTAACGTTAAACAAGTAGATTTTCTGGACGTCACCTTAGACCTTACTTTAACATTACGTTGATATATTTATGCTTGCTTCTGTATGTGTATATATGCATATGCGTATATATGTGCATGCGTGTATATGTATATATGTGTGTATATGGATGTCTATAGTGAAGAATGTGTGTACACTGTACACATATCTGTAGGTAGTTTTTATTTTCTTTCACCTAATGTACAGTAGAGCGTATATAGACATATATGAAATATATATTTTTATATATATATTTGTGTGTTTGGAATTTTCGTTTTTATATATTAGATAGTGTTATTTTTATATGTATGTATCTGTTTCAATGTCCTTTCTTTCCTTATTGTTGGTTTCTCTGTTCTATATAAGTGGTTAGAATTCATTTAATAACACTTTCAATCTTGAATATTTCTTGGTTGTTGTATCGGAGTGTCTATGTCAATGTATGTGGGTGTATGTACGTGTCTTTATCGGTGTCTATGTGTATGGTAACTTGCATGCACATTTAATTGTGTATGTATGTGTTTTTTTTTGTAATGGGTCGTGGAGATATTTCCTGTCTCGTCACTTTTTTGTGTGTGTGTATATATCTAAATATGTCTGCCTGCTTATGTATTATAATCTGATTGTGTATGTATTGTCTTTCGCAAGATGTTATCATCCCCTGCCTCTGTTTAGAATTCAAATGTATCCATGCTGTCATGAAGTTAAGAGCAGTCAATCTTAACTTTTATTCCAACTTAATTTCAATAAAAACATAATAAATAGAATAACATATGTATTTTTTCTTTTTTCCTCAGTAATTTTATAATTTTAAACTTATAGAGATAAAATTTAGATTTTCAAATGGGTAATTTTTAATTTCAAATTTTATTGTATAATACTTATTAGTTAGAATAAATTCTATTTTGGTATAAGCCCAATTTTAAAGCATTTAGTAGTTATTATAACCTTACTTCATTGTCAAGTTTTTTGAATTCCCATATACTTGTATTTTGATTGGTCATTCCAGCTTATGTAACAGCATTTCCCCTTGCGAGGGGTGGTTAATTAATTTGAATCTTTTAATACCCTTTATTCTACATTCAACATCAACACTTGATAAGACACCAGAGGTGTTGAAACAAAATGGCTATTCTTGTAGTGATTTTATAACATTTGTGTTGTAATTTTCAAATATATAATTGTGTGTGTGTATATATATATATATATATATATATATATATATATATATATATATATATATACACACAAACACACACGTAAATATCCTTTTCTTGCCAGGTTTAATCCAAATTTCAGTAACCTAATTATGTACAACAATTAATCATGCAATATAGGTAAACAATTCAACCAGAAAAATTGAAAATATCTAAATACATATTAGACATGTAATAATAGATCATTCAGTCTTAAATAATAGATCATTCGATCTTAAATAAAGCAATGTTTTGCAGCGATTTTTAAAATCAACTTGAGATTCTTATTAAAAATTTGGATAATTTTAACACATTCAATATTATGGATAAAAAAAAAAATGAATTTTATAATTTTTTTTTTTTTTTAATTTTTTTTTTACATTTAGCATGAGCAAAACAAATTCATGAATTTAGCTAAAAAAAGAACAAAAAAGACCCCAGAATTACATCAAAATCTGCAAAACATTTTTCATTCTTTAAGAGCCAATTGTACTTAATTTTAATTTGTGGCATATATAAATGTAGGTTGAAAAAAGGAAATTTAGATAAGATAGGGTCACAAAACACTGTCCAAGGCTACCAATCAGGTTGCCTCCCTCCTTGTTTCAGGGATAGTACGCATCAGTCCTGATTAAGAATATAATTGTTAAAATACTTTCATTACCAAAAAAATATTCAAAGTAAAAAATCTTTACTAATCCAGAAGTACTATGCTACTTCTTCATCATAGTCACCATTAAGATTAATATAGTTCCATCAGTACAGTACATATCCTCTTTGAAAAATCATGCCATCAAACAAATGCACCTATGCAACAGCATCATTTGTGGTGGGGGGACTGTTTCATGGATAAATGTTATTTGATGAGCTAAAAGTGATGATAATTTGAAGGAGGCAGTTCAGGACTATGCAGTGGATGCAATAAAACATGCTAACCATATTGCTGGAGCTACCCTTTTGTCAACTTGGCCATGTGTAGGTGTAAGGATCTCCTGTACCAGGATGACACCTTTATACAGACCTTCTGATCTCTTCCAAAAAACAGCTTTCCTCAGTCAATCTAGTATTTAAAAATATCTGACTTCATTAACTGTTTGATCATGTAGTATGAAATCCAAAAGCAGTCCGCCATCTGTGTCCCAGAACACAGTTGTTGCCCCCTGTTAGTGGGGGGGGGGTACAAAACACTGATGGCATCTTTTTGCAGAGGAGTAAAATTACTTCCAAAAGGAACCCACTTACCAAGTAGGTGTTCACAGACCAGTGTGTAGGTATGGATGGCCAACATTTGCCTGCAAAATAACAAAAATCTGATTTAGAAAGTAAATAACCTAATAAGGATTGATATGTCATAAAATCTACCAACCTATCTAAAACATAATTGCCATTACTGACAATTGAAATTGGAATTAATTTGGGGAGAAGGTCAATGAAAATCGATGTTTGCAGGTTATAGGATCAATTTTTACCTTTAGAAAATTGTAATGCAGAAGAGATGATAGTCCAGACTTCGTTTCTTCAGACTGTAGTGGATGCAATATAACCGCTAAACCATATCACACTTGTCAGGTTGGCTAACATCATGCTATGGTGACACTGTTGGTGGAGGCCTACAAAACTGATTGCACATCTTGCTTTTGGGTAAGACCCCTTCCAGAGGGGCTACTTACCAAATAGATGCCTTCAGGTCTCAGTGTAAATGGTCAACATTCTCCTATGGGACTGGGTGTAAACAAATTTTTATATTAAATAACCCAATAAAGATTGATATGTTATAAAATCCATCAACCTAACTAGAACACTGTTGCAGTTAGTTATTTCACAGCCTGTTAAAATTATTTTGGGAGAGGTTAGTGACAAATGGATGCTTACAACATATCTTGAAACACCAATTCTCATATAATCACTGAAGTTAAGCAACATTGGGCGTAGCCAGTACCTAGATAGGGGTCTCCTTGGGATTACCAGGTGCTGTAAACTTGGATGTGCAGATAGTGTAATGGATAACGGTTTTGAATTGGAAATAAGAGAGCCAAGTTCCAGTTCCAGTCACGTTCATTATATTCACTTATGCACAAATTTCCTTGGGAAAGGTATGAATCTACCTCTTCTCCCCCAGATATGGGTTAATTAGTAGGACTTGTATCAGTAAATAATCTCAAAAAATTCTTATGATCTAAAAATATCTGATTTTAAGTAAACAGAAAAAGGTTGATAAATCAAATCCATCAATCAAAAGCTAAAAAATGTTTTTATATTTTGTTGATGAATGTGGATGCTCTACACAAAGTTAGTCTTGTAGATTCATACACAACTCTTTGAAGAGACTACACGAGACTGGTACCGTAATGAGTTCATTATGAATTTCTACTCGATTTTGACATGCAAAAATCCTATCTGTTAAAGCTGTTTGTCTACTATTTTATGGTAGCTTTCATCTTTGTTGGAAAGTCGCATTCAGTATTAAGGCTGTTCTGTCAATTACAAGAAGTATTCACCATCAGAACTTTGAAGTCACATTACAAATCAGTGTGATTTCTCATCTTCAGCATGGCTGATTTTTTTTTTTTTTTTTTTTTTTTCTGAACATGCCCATCTGCTCAGACACATTTATTTCTTTAACACCCACAGAGCCAACATGAGGTTTTTATTGTAACTATGTGAAGTGAACTTTTAGTTATAGTTCAAGTATGTGCCCCACCAGGGCCAAGTATGATTTTGAATTTAGAGTTCTTCTATATTAGTTTTCCTTGCTATTTAACACATAAATGGATTCATATCATTCTCAAGGGTATTTGTGTGAAATCGAATGCACTGGAATTTGACTCTGCTTGCCGATTTCTCATTCTGAGCCTCTAACAATTACAAGATGTGTTGTTGCTTTGGACTTAGTTTTTGCAATATTTTTAATTTCAGTTAATTTATGCTTATTTATACCTTACTTTTCAAACTTTTTTTTTTTTCATAGATGCATCTTATAATTTAGCTTTAGTATTCATAGTTCTTCTTTGAACACTGAATCTTTCCTGTTGCACATGTACTTTTATGTAATTTTCCAGGAGTTCAGGAGAAAATAATGAATGGTGGTCATGTGGTGCTTAATTTTTCTGTTGGTCAATAAAAAACAAATTATTTTGCCTACATTCGGCCATCTTTTGACAGTTTATCATTTTATTATTTATATACAACAAACTTGTTAGTTCATAAGTAGCTGGACTAACTTCTTCCACTCAATGAAAATAAACATTTTGTTTGAATATTTGTTTTATTTTTCTTATATACTTAGCAACAGGGCTCACTCTGTGCCCTCCACTGCCTCAACTCTCTTCTTCAAGGCCAATATTTCAATCCAGTTGATCTGGCTGAAATAGCTCGCAAATTAGATGACCAAGAAAGAGAACAAATGGCAGAGGGAGGCATTAATTCACAGGAATACATGCATTTTTTAGAGGTAAGTTTTTTTTTTTTTTTTTTTTTTTTAATCTTTCCTTAGATCCTTGAGCTAACAGAGCTTTAAGGATTTATTTATTCAACTTGTAAAAACATTTTCTTTCACACTAACCTAATATTTACCATCACTTGACATTTAAGTTTTATTATGTTTATAAAGATCTTACCTGTTTTATGATCAAGAGAAACATTTTAACTTTGGTAAGGTCTTTCACAGGAGACACCAACTGGTCTACTGCAGAAAGAGGTGGCAACCTACTGCAGGAAAAAAAAAATCTGCCTCGTCAGTCATGTATCGAAAGATACATGATCGTCTCAGCATGTATCACACATGGCACATAACTGACTGAACTATGTTTATAAAGATCTTACCTGTTTTATGATCGGGAGAAACTTTTGTCTTTCACACATTATTCTGTTTTCGTACTTGATAAGTACATGGCAATAAGAAAATCTACACCCAGTATTGAATTTTGAAATCCCATTTACTGAAGACTTACAGCCACATCATGTTGAGCCTGGTCAGTACCTAGATGGGTGTGACTGCTTGGGATTACCAGGTGCTGTAAGCTTGGATGTATAGGTGGTGCAACGGATAATGGCTCTGAATAGTTAATTGGAGATTAGAGTTCTAATTCCCGTTGGGTTCGTTATATTTACTTACCTGCAAATACCCTTGGGAAAGGTATGAATCCACCTCTTCCCCCCCAGCTATGGGTTAATTAGTAATACTTGTATCTTTAAAACATCTCCAAAAAAAAATTTAGAATCTAAATGTATTAACCGTTAATGAATAGAATTATCTCTGCTTACACTTGAGTTTCACATAGAGTGCATGGAATAAAAAGGGTGATTTGAATTTATTATAATTTTCAATAATGAAATGATTTCACACGGCCTAAATTAAGGAGCAGAAGGAAATTTCTTTAAAATTTAATAAAAGGGGAATTTAAAATGATGTCCTGGGTTTGTTTTTGCTCTGAAAATAATAATTGTTACAAGCCATCTATTTGAGACTCAAAGGTAATAGTTTACAGTATGTAAGATATAAAGTGAATAGTTTTAATGTATGTTTAAACTGTTCAAATTTTATTTCACTAATAAAATAGATTTTTTTATTTTAGCAACCATCTTCAAATATGGATGACCGAGGGTTCTTTTCTATACAAGTAATAACAAAAGCACTAGGAGTTTGGAGCTTAGATATCATACCATATAATAGTCAACATCCCACAGCAATAGATGCAAGAAAAAATCCTGTGTAAGTATGTGTTTATTCTTCAGCCACTTTTAAATCTCTTCAAACATAACCTGATATTCTTTACTTATTTGGACTTCCAGTTAAGCAATGTTGAGTCTAGTCAGTACCTAGATGGGTGTCCTCTTAGGAATACCAAGTGCTGTAAGCTTGTATGTGTAGGTGGTGTAATGGATAATAACTCTGAATTGGAAATCTGAGAGCTGGGTTTCAATTCCAGTTAAGTTTGTTATATTCACTTACATGCAAATACCCTTGGAAAAGGTATGAATCCACCTCTTCTCCCACCAGATATGGGTTAAATAGTGGGACTTGTATGAGTAAATCATTATCTCCCAAAAATTCTTAAAATTTAAAAATATTTTCTGGCTTTAAATAACCTGCAAAAGGCTGATAGGCCATAAAAAACAAATCTGTCAATCAATTTTTACATATTTTCTCTTCAAAAATTCACTGTTAATATCTTTTGGTTAAAAAAAAAAAAAAAATTTTTTTTACAAGATTTTTCTGCTTTGATGAAAATTTCAACTGATTTGCTTATTGGCTGCAAAGTCAGCTTCACAAAATTTTTATCAGCTGGCAATATTTTATAATTTGGGTATGGGCAAAGAATACAAAAAAAAACTTTTTTTGTCATAAAATGCTGCTTCTGTCATATCCTTTCAGGATGTGTGTTATCATGGCTCTCCACAACTTCCTATCTTTTGTAGCTCTTAGCAAGGTTTATCTTTTTACTTCCCATTCCCTGTTTTATCATCATTAGGTAGTTTTACTTTTGATTGTCTCTTTTTATATCCTTTTTGTTTCCATTTCTCTTAAAATTTCTTTGTTGTATGTTATTCTCAGTATCCTTCTGTAAAGCCATATCTCCCTTGTCTCCGATCTTCTCCTTGAGGAAACTGTCTAGCATTCATTGCCATATAGAAGGATCAACATTACATAGCAAACTCTGTTTATTTTTTTTCTGGTTTTTACATGTTAAAACAATTTTAAAATCTTCTTGTTGGATCTTACACTTTTCAAATTTATACTGAATTATTAAAGTTAACGAAACTGTTAGAAAAATTGCATTATTTAATATTTTAATAGGACTTTGTTCATTTTTCATTTTTTTTTTATGATGGAAATATTGTGTATATTACATTTAAATGTTGATCTTAAAGACCATATCTGTAAGAATTATTTCCTTCTACTTAGAGCAGTGCTGCTAATGCTTGAGAGTTTTGGAATTCAGTATTAAAAGCCAAATAAATTATTTTTTTTCTTTCAAAACATACACAAATCAGAATTGAACTTAAGGTGTTATCAAAGAGGATAAGGAGTTAACTTTTTCCTTTCAATGTTATCGTTTAAATGAAAAGTCCTGGAAAGTTTTCAGACTGCCCCCAAATCACAATATTTTAACTTTATAATTACTAGTTGTTAGTAGCATAATAAAAACAGTTAAAATACTTTTAAATTGCTATAAATAAGCTTTAAAAGTTTTAAAAATAAATAAATACAACCAAATTAAAAATACATTATTTAAACATTTTGGCAAAATCAACTTGAATAATTACACAAATGTTTTTAATTATATTTCTGCTCATTAACTTTTACTATACTTTAAAAATTTTGCACTATGTATTCATATATAAAGAACTGTGTGCTATGTATTCATATGTCATAATGTTGTCTTTGTTCAAAATGGCCAAGAATTAGGAAGGCTGTAGTTAGAGTATCAAAGAAACAGAAGTCTAGGTAGAGGAAACAAAGAAGAGGTTTATTAAATACTTATACATAGAATGAAATAACTTTTGTAAACTCAAATCCTACTCTAACATGGCTACTTGACATGTTTATAAGTAGGTGCAGTCCATTGTTACAGTAGTAGGGAAGAGCAAGAAGTATGTGGAATCCTACTCTACAACAATAGATTTGTATGCTATTTTTTCATATACACACCTGGTCAAATCTTAAGACCAGATACAAAAGGATTAAAAGAAAAATATAAAATACTGTTACTTATATTTGCAAAACATTTATATTTAATTAGAAAATATAGTTTATCAACAAACAAGTGAGCATTTTAAGCTTTTAATTGATTAATTTAAACAAACATGAAAAAACACAAACATATATGCTTAACCTTGGTATTTTCTTTATAAAAAAAAATGATTCTATACATCTTTGTGATATCATAACTTTACTTCATTATTGTTTTTTTTGTTTATTGAAGCAGTTTATTTGTATGACAAATAAAATATCTATAAACTGGAGTAAAGTATAGGTTTTATTTATTCTCAATTAATTCTTTACATCTTATTTGTTTTAGTTTACAGTCAGCCTACATATGCAATATGAGAGAACATTGGTTTACCATACGCAAAATAGGTTACCAATGGTTCAATCTGAATTCACTCTTGAGTGGACCGGAACTCATTTCTGACACATATTTGGCCTTATTTCTTACACAATTACAGCAAGAAGGTAAGTGTCCAGATACTCTTCTAATTTGTCATTAAGATATTTAACGCTAGTGAATGCCCCTTCATAGTTCATAATTAGAAGCAAAGAGATTCATTTTAAATATTATTAATAACCAAAGCTTTTAGATTACAGTCTGTCAGTTTTATAAGTGAGCCTCTATCAAGTGTATTAATGAGTTTCATTTTAATGGAGAATTTATAATGTCTTTCTGCTTTAATTCATGACACCCATGAACCTTCTTGATTCCTCTTAATATCAGAACTCTTCTGAATTATAAATTTATTTTGTATTTCTTTTTGATATGTTACTTTTGTTTTATTTATTAAGTACTTCAAATCACTTCCTGTTATACAAATAAGTCGCATAAGTCATCTCGATTTTCATTTAAGTAGGCTTTTTTTTTTCCATTTTAAGCTAATTCAATCCTTGATTTATTTTAAACTTAGAACAAGGCTTTTTGCAGTGATTTGTTTGCTTCTACGTGTCCAGGTTATTCTATATTCATCATTGTTGGTAGTTTGCCTCATTGCGAAGCTGACACTCTACTAAAGCTGAGCCCTGCCATACAAACAGTGAAACCCACAATTGAAACTCCTTTGTCTGCAAATTCATCACTTGAAGACCAAATGGATACCAGTTTGCAGCATGTAATAGAGACAACGCGCGAATATGCAGAGCGAGATGACCCATCGTTACAGAAGGCTTTGGAAATGAGCTTAAGAGACAATCAAAAGCAGGAGGAGGCTCAACTTGAAACTGCTCTTCAATTAAGTATGCAAGGTCAGTAGATTCAGTTTCATGGCACAGCTACTTCCATTTCTTATTTCTAGGCACAACTCTGTGCTTTATATATAATTCTCAGAAGAAATGTCTCTGAGATAAACAATCTGATTATGGATGCTATTATATTATTCTAAACAATTATTGACATCTATCATTTCCAAGAATAAAAAATATCTCTAAAATAAATATTTTAATTTTTTTTTTTTTTTATTCCTCTTAATATGCTTCAAATTTTAAACCCGTTCATTTTTCAGTCACTTCTACATTTGACTCTTTGATTACTTGCCTAGATTTTTTTATGGACTAACCATTCCAAAATTTGCTTGTTAGTGGTATAGGACAATCTCTGATTTAGCATCATTTATAACAAATTTCTTTTTTTTTTTTCTTTCTTTCTTTTTTTTTTTTTTTTTTTTTTTTTTTTTTTGTCTTCTACCCACCCCACCAAAAGAAAAATGGTTAGCTTTGGTAAATAGCTCTAATCCCATAACTACTCACACCATCTTACCTGTATCTAAGACCAAATCAGATACTAAAAGGAAACAAAATAAATTAAAATGAAATAAAAAGGTGATTGTCTTCATTATTGTCACTTCCATAATGGAGAGTAGGTATTTCAGTTTTAAAATGTACCTAAAAATGTGTATTGTGTTTGTAATTTTCATATTGTACAAAAACACTCAATTTCATCATTTCAATTTCATGTTGCAGACAATGTATATAGTGTTTGTATTTTATGCCACATTGAAATTATATCTGAATCAGCAGTAGACCTTGATTATAAGAGGGTAGGTTAGCAATGCTAATTAAATGACTCCTGAAAATTTCTTTAAACACAAGTATATCAAAATCTTCATTATAAAAGACAACCATTTCGCTTTTTCCTCAATCCTTCTGGTATAAAATATTGCAAGAAAATCATTAAACATTATTTTCAGTCCAGATCATATTCTGATAGCTTTGAAATGTCCAGATGATTTCCTGATATCTTTGGCATGTCCGGATGATTTCCTGATATCTTTGGCATGTCCGGATGATTTCCTGATATCTTTGGCATGTCCGGATGATTTCCTGATATCTTTGGCATGTCCGGATGATTTCCTGATATCTTTGGCATGTCCGGATGATTTCCTGATATCTTTGGCATGTCCGGATGATTTCCTGATATCTTTGGCATGTCCGGATGATTTCCTGATATCTTTGGCATGTCCGGATGATTTCCTGATATCTTTGGCATGTCCGGATGATTTCCTGATATCTTTGGCATGTCCGGATGATTTCCTGATATCTTTGGCATGTCCGGATGATTTCCTGATATCTTTGGCATGTCCGGATGATTTCCTGATATCTTTGGCATGTCCGGATGATTTCCTGATATCTTTGGCATGTCCGGATGATTTTCTGATATCTTTGGGGGGGGGGGAAAAACAGGAATTAGAAAAAAAAATTCCTTTATATAAAGGACTTACAACCCAAGAACAGTATAAAAAAATTATTTTTTTATTTATTTTTTGTTTTTTACTAAAATTTCGCCCTGAACAAAACTCAACAGCCACTCAAGGCAAAGGATTTCTGTGTGGTGTTGTACGAGTGTAACAAAAGACAATAGATGCAGTTCCTGATGTTATGTAGGAAAGATAATGGTTAACCCTAGATTTGAAGAGGTCAAGATTGTAGTAATCAGAGAAAGAGTTATTTAGTCTACAATGCATTATGACAGACCGTGTCAAAAATATTATACACTTTGGCTGGAGGCCCCCTAGATTTTGAGGCCTTAAGCTTCAACCTGCTAAGCCTATATTTAGATCCAACACTACTTATAACCCATTAATTCCTACTGTCCTGAAAATGGAACAGTAAATGTTAATGAAATTTGAAATTTTTGGTAATAGCAAACTTATTAAATATTTGTATAAATTTTTCTCCGGTTTCGCAAATTAAGTTTTATTGCTTGTCAATTACTCTTAAATATATTTTTTTTTTTTTTTTTTTTTTTTTTTTGTATAATCTAAAACCATAAATAAATACAAGATTGCTGAAGATTTAATATAAAAACCATTCTTGGTCCCTTTGTTTTAGTTTATTGGTGAATTTTCAGGATTTTCCATTTTTAGAAAGATTAAAAACATTTTTCATGGGCCATCTTGTATTTTTATAATTCTTTCTTTCATTTTATTTTTTTATTAAATCAAAACTTTAAACTAAAACCATTTAATAAAAATATCACAAATTTCTAGTAGCTGTGACTATTTCTCTTTCAGAGGATGATCTGAATAGTACTTCCAATACTGTTGAAACCCCCAGTTCTGCTAGCGTCCCCTCAACATCCCACAAATCACCAGACCCTCCTTTATCTGTGGATGAGCTGAGACAAAAGAGACTTCTGTATCTGAGTAGAACAAACAGCATACAAAATAATGGGGAATCATCTGAAGCTTGTTCGTCCAGTATAAATAACGCTGTTCAACCAAAAGAAAATAGTGACAAAAATGGTAAGTAACTTCTTGCTGTAGCTAAACCAGTGATTTGTTTAATGGTATATCAATTCCTTATGGGTCATTTAATGCTAAAATTTAACTCTTTTGGGAGCTTTGATGTAATAAAAATATATATTATTTGGCTTTCACAATTGAATACATGGTAGATGATACTCAGCTTTTGTGCATATACATGTTTGTACATGATTACTGGAGGCAGTGATATGTGTGTCTTATATTGTTTTGTTGATATTTTGGTGTGGTCTCGCTGATATACAGAAACAATAAAAAAAAAAACTCTTTCTTTCTTTCCTCTTCTTCCTTTGCTTTCCTGTCCATCCACTCACTGACACCAGTTTGCAAAGAAAAAAAGCTCCCCCCCCCCCATCATTCTTTCCAGCTTTTATGCAACCACCACTCACCCATAATGCATTGGCACTTCCCTATATAAGTGTTACTTCCACTTTTCTATCTTTTTGCTTCTGGTGCTGGTAAGTTTTCACTTTTCTCTCATCTTTTTTTTCCACACACCCCCTTGATCTCAACAAGATCATCCTCATACCATATAGTCACATGCCCAATAAGGTGGTCGTGCCTCTCTTCCTGACCTACATGCGGGGATCATCTGTATCATCCCGTGAGTCATTCACTTGTCATACATCCAGGATGTGCCGAGGGGTTCCATCTACAGAAACATTATTCTGTGACTGTACTCCACTCACCATTCCCTGCCCCCATTGCTTGGTACAGCAAGCACACCAGGCGGATTTATCCATACATCCTCTGCAACTTGAATTGAACCAGGTTGCCTCGCTGCTGCTTCATTTTTGGGTTTGACCAGTGAATGTCACCACTCATGCTAAAATATTGAGCACTGTGGTACACAATCCTCCTCCTGGCCTACCCTAGGGGACATGTTATACCAGTAGACTGCCTCAATTGGTGATATTTGACCCTTCTAGGCTATTGCCATCACAATCCTGTGGTGCCTCTCTACAGTGCCGTTTCCACTAGGTCTGTATGCAGCTCTGTAATATACTTGCACATTCCATCTATCCAGTACTGCCTTGATTGGTGCTGACTTGAAAGCTGTGCCATTATCCATTAGGACCTTTTCCACTGGGCCTCTCTATAGGAATAGCTTGTTCAGTATAGATGCAACCACTGTCCCCATTTTTCCCTTTAACTCCTGCCATATGACTATTCTGCCGGGCTCGCAATCGACCATTGACAGATATGACCCATTTTGGTAATGCGTGATGTTGGTCAGTAGTCTTGCCCAATTGTTTGAGACCTGAACTTCACTGGCCTCGTGTATACTTTGCATGGGATCAATAGATTGGCAGTGTTGGCATGCTCGCACTACTCTATGCACAATTCCCCTAGAGACAGCCAGGTCTACTTTCCTGCGATTTTTTTTTTTTTTTTTTTTTTTTTTTTTTTTTTTTATGCCCCCACCATCTTCAACTTTGCACATGGCATATTCTTTGGCTGCATCAAGAGGCATTTTCATCCAAGCTTTCCTCAACCTTGTGAGCAAATCGGCCTTATTAGCATCTGGGGATACATGGCTGGCTCTAACCTGTAGGTCAAACTCTTTAATAATGTCCTCCAGAATTCCCAATCTATGCTTTATGAGCATCTCTGCTGCTCCTTTAGTCCATATCCTACTCTCCTTCATAATAACAGACTCAACCCATGCCAACTCTGTTGCAGAGTCCATCATCACCTCTATGTTCTTCAGCTCCCACTGCATTGTCAAGTTGATGCCTTTCATTACTGCTTCCAATTCTGCTACATTTATGTGGTTGGCATCCGTTTTCTTCAAGCAAGCAATGTCCTCTGTTTTAAAACCCCCTACCTCCAATACAACTCCCATTGCTATGCTACTTGCATCACACCTAACTACGCCATTGTTCAACTTTGGTACATGCCATTTTCCTCTCACTGGACCCTCTTGCTCCACCTCCTCGGTGATATCCTTTATCATCTCGAGTGTTCTGTCACTCACTTGGTTGTCCCATTTTATCTCCCCTGCCTGTCTTTTTATATAGCTTCATGTGACCCTCAACCATCCAGACACAGGGTTGTGACCCACCAGCTTCCCACATGTTGAAAACAATTCTCATTTACTCATCTTATCCATCACAGGTGGGAATCTCATTACCCCTTCAGAACACCAACTCTCCAGTTACTTTAGCCCGAGTGCTGCTCCCCCATCAAGTGAATCCGAAGGTTTTGATATTAATCCATATTTTTTAGGTGGCATCTTACTTTTCTGCATGCACAACTGTCTCATCCACCAGGATGTCATTGATATTGGAGTTTGTTGCCTGCCCTATTGTCTCCTCCTGCTTCAATACAGTCTTGAGCGCTGCTGCCATGATTTTTGGTGTGATGTTCAACCCAAACCCCAATCTAGTAAGGCAATAGGTGGTCCCCTTGTACCTTACAAGTTGGTAATGCCACAGCTACATGTTATTGCAGGTATGCTGATGTCAAATCTACAATTGCAGCAGCACCTGTCGTCTGTCTTCACTCGCATGGTTTCCCCAGATACATCAATATCGTCACTTCCTGTGTAGCATGATGCATATGTATTTAACTCCCTAAAGTCTAGTACTGACCTAACTTTGTTTTGTTGGTTGGTTAACCGCCATCAATGGCAATATTCCATTTTGGACTTTCTCTTTCCAAGGTACCAGGATGCCTTCTTCAACCCATCTGTCTACCGCCTTTTCAAACTCCACTCTCTTCTCGCATGAAATTCTCATATAAGCTCACCCTGTTCTTTAATATGGGTGGTCTGCTTGTCCGACACCATTCAATGTTCCACTTTTCGCCATCAAATTCGGCACAAAAATCCTTGAAGTTTTAGCCTAGTCTGCCCACTACCTTGCGGTTGCAGAGTCGCTGCACTTAGCATCTTATCAAATTTACTGGAGGTCATGCATTCGAATCTTTCTGGAGCCTACCAGTTTACCAAATTTTACCTGGTTTCAATTAATGGTGACTTAAGTTTAGCAATCATGTCCATACTGATGACAACATCAATGTCATCGACAATGTGCTCCAAAACAAGCACCCTTACCTTGAACTGCACCACTTCTACCAATAATGTCACAGAGCTAAAACCCTTGCATGCAACCTCTCTCCCATTGACTGCTTCTATAAGCGTTCCTCCACTCAAACTTCTCACCAACCAAAGAGTCACCAGAGTCATAGCGCATCCAGTATCCACTAGTGCTCTTGCTTTCCTTCCCTCTACTACAACCGTTACAATTGGTAAGGTTTGGTGTCATGCTGATGTTGATCCATTGAGGTAGCTACTGGGGACAAAATCTGACAATGTGCCTCTTCTCTCCACAGCAGGCTTTGGTTGTGCCTTACAATGTTTCATGGGCTGCCCATGACACTGAAAACATTGTCTGCTAAACTTTCTTGTCTGTTCTGTTCCTGATTCTTTAGCAGCTGGGCTTTGTGTCACAGCTCCTATTCCAAGGGATTCTCCTGCTCTATTCACAGTTAGCACCCTAGTGGCAGTTATCAGCTCGCTCATCTCTTTAGTTTCACCTGGGGCAGCTGCTGAAGTGCAATCGATATTTTGTCTGGGAATCCGTGTACAAATGCCAGCTTTACCATCCTCTCTGCACTCCTTCCCGCTAATCCTGCCAATTGCATAAACATCAATGGATTTGCCAGTCCATTTGGATTTTATCAATTTTCCATATGCAACAAAAGGTCCATCCACTCAATCATCTCAGCATCTGCCATATCAATCTCGTTCATATCCATATAGAGAGTCAATGTATCCCCTTCATAGTACAGCGGGATCAGACTCGCCAGGTCAGTGATATGTTGCAACCTAGCAACCAACTTCACTTTTGTGAGCCATGCCATTACGTCTCCCTGTCCATCAAAGTGTCTGATTGTGTTACTGGCCACATGCATTCTCCTCTTCTCTCTTTCCATGGTGAAATGCTGAAAAATTTTGTGGTCTTGCTGATATACAGAGGAAAAAAACCTTTTTCTTCCTTTCTTCTCCTGTCCATCTACTCACCGACACCAGTTTTCAAAGGAAAAAGCTCTTCGCCCATCATTCTTTCCAGCTTTTATGCAACCACCACTCTTCCATAATGCATTGGCACTTCCCTATATAAGTGTTACACTTTCACTTTTCTAGCTTTTTGCTTCTGGCACTGGTAATTTTTCCCTTCTTTTCTCCCATCTTTTTATCAAATTTGGAATACAGTTTAAGAAATTGTAGGAGATTATATGGATTAATGTCATGAAAGAATTCTTTCGTATTGGTTGGTTTTGTTTAGCAGCATATCAACCCATAGGGATTATTTAATGTTGAAATCTAAATATTTTGAACACTGTTGTATGGCATCATATGTTGAATGCAATTGCATGCCTTCAACTATCGTCCTGGGTACGACGTTAAACTGCATCCAACAGCAAGGCCTCTGATCAGGAGGTTTTGAGGAAGCATGGAACCACCTCTTAATTGCTGGTGTTCCCAGGTCCACCCTGACCCAGGGTGGTAGCACCTGTTGGGGTCCCAGCTATGGGAAAATAGTGAACTTCCAGGTCTTTTCCAGCACATTGAAACAATGATGTTGCCAACTACACTTTTTTGAAACAATGATGTTGTCAGCTGTACGTTTTTGGAACAATGATGTTGCCAACGTTATTCTTAAATTACGTTTGCAAAGTATATATATTTAGTAAATATGTGGAAACTGGATCTGGCATTAAATAACCCATAGGGGTTGATATGCCATAAAACCCCAAACAAACAAACAAAGCCTTCAACTACGGATAAAATGTATTGTTGGTAATTCATAAATATATTGCTGGTCATTTTGATACAAATATACATTGTTGGTAATTTTACTATAGAAATGTACTTTTAAACTTTCATAATGTTTTGTTTTTGTTTGGTAGTGGGGTTCACTATTTGCCCATAGCTGGGACCCTGACATGTGATACTACTCTGGGTCAGGGTGGACCTGGGAACAACAGCTATTAAGAGGTGGTTCCACGCTTCCTCAAAACCTCCAATCTGCAGATCAGAAGCTTTGCTGCTGGACTAGGTTTATCATCATACCCTGGACTAAATAATGATCATATTTTTGTTAATTCACTTTTTGTTTTATTGTTTTTCACATTTTGACTACTGTACTGTTTGGTCTTCCTTGAGTGTCTGTCTATTTTAGAATGATGTCAGACTTTGTTTTAATAATGGCATGCACTTCACCTATCAAACAAATCACATCTAGTGTGTGTAATTTTGTGCTCTTGAAATTATCCCCTCATCATCATTTGTTGACTGGAGTTGGGGTCATCAAGCCAATGTGAACAATCCTTTCCTTTAGCTTAGGTATGTCCAATATTTCGCTAAAAAGTGGTATACCTTGACGAAAAAAGGTCCCCAAATTGATAAAACAATTTTTAACGTTTAAATATTTGTTGTTATTAAAGAGGAAAGACCAAAGTATTTTCTGAATATTTTTTCAGATTTTTTAATCCTTCCTATAAATGTTAAAAATTTTATTAAAAAATCTTGTTTTTTTTTTTTGTTTTTTTTTTTTCGAGTTAAAAAATTTCGTAAAATCGAACTTATCGACATTTCTGTCGGAAAGATCATAGTTTGTTAGTTAAAAAATCATGAAAAATCAATTACACCTTTTTCTTTTGTTATCTTAGGAAATTTAGAATGATTAAAGTATACTTAATGTAATTTGAAAGAAACATTACTTACATTTTTAGCAGAAAATTTTTTAAGAGAGATATTTCCAACCGAGGTGATCTATTTTGACAGGCGTTAATTGATGTACGTCAATATATTCACAACTTACGGCACGGAAATTTATTGGACGGTAGCGCAGAAGTGATATAATTCGTTCTAATTTTAAGTGAATCTGGTTAGATTTTTTTTAAAAAATTCACTTTCAAATTTTTTTTTTTTTTTACCTTACGTTTGAGGAAGAATTCTGCACTGAAAATAACATTTAAATTATGAAAGAAAATCAAATTTTACAAGTAAAAATAAAACAGTAAAAAAAATACATTTTTTTAAATTGAGGTTTATTATTTCAGTCATGAAATATTTTTCTGAGAATATAAAAATTACATGAAACACCATTAATTGAAACGGGTTAACTTAATGAAATGAGATTTTATTTCTTTTTTATTAAGGCAGATTTTTTTCTATTTATTAATAATTATATGGCAGTAATTTTAATATGAGTTTTATTTTATTTATTAATAAAATTAACATGCTATGTTGGTTTTGTTTTGACTCAACAAGTATTTTTTAGTTTGAGTAGTAGCGAGCTAACTCCAGAAAATTTAAACTCCAAAAATCGTTTTAATTGATAATTTGTCGTGTGGATAATAATTCCAAAGTAATGTACAATGAATTTATGCATTCGATTTCAAACTTGAAAATTTGGGTGGACTTCCAAGGACGTTTTTTTTTTTTTTTTTTTTTTGTAATTGTAAATAGTCGATATTTTCTTTTTTTCCCACTATTTGATTATATTTGAATAGAAAAAGAAAAAAATTGAAAATAATACGACGATATTCAGAAAACTTGACAAGCGTTGTTTTGTTGTTACTGAACGAATCAAAGCCATTTCTGAAGTAAAAAAAAAAACTTGCTTCTATCAAAAGAAACTACTCACGTGACATTATTTCAAGGTGTGCATCCATACTTTCGTTGGAGACGATTTTAAATACAATTTTGGAATATTAAAAATTATTTTAAAAATAATTATGGTTGTCAGATTTTAATAAGCTTTCAAATTTATGATCTTTAAAAAGTAGAGAACATAATATATCATTTCCATAAGGTTGCAGAAAGAACTTAATGTATAAATATATAACAACCTTTTGTCATATTGTGTATTTAAAATTGAAAAAAAAAAAAAATTTAATCTAAAAATTCATTGTTCATCAAAAAAAAATTTTTCTTTCAGATAATAATTACCTTCGTATATATTATTCAGAAAAGCCATTAAAAACTTTCTTAATTAAATATTGTCTTAGTTTTATTGGGTTTTGTATTTTTACAATTGAGGTAAAAGTTTGGACAATTTCGGACATTTTTTTAACAAAAAAATCTATGATTTAGATTTTTCAGAGTTTTGTGCATTTAATTAAAAAAAAAAAATTCAGGTTGCAAATAAAATTGTTTTGAGTTTTCATAAAATTAAGTTCGAGGGGGGGTAACAGATATAAAAAAAAAAATATTTATACCATGACTTTCAAAGAGACAAACATTTCTAAAGTAAGTTCATTCATTTCTGAATAAGTTCTGAAGTTTTCATTAAAATCCAACAAGTAGTTAATTTTTACAAGAATTTCGAAATTAATGTGTTTTTCAACTGACAAAAAAACAACTAAAAAAACCCCGCTAAAATGGCCTAAATTGGACATACCTACTTTAGCTGTATAGTAGGCATTATGCCAGGGCTACATACAGTTTTGAATTCAGAGTTACTTTCTCCTAGACCAGTTGCCACCCAAGGGTATTAGTATGTAAGTGAATGTAATGGATCCAAATGGAATTCAAACTTTGCTTTCAAATTCCTCAGTCTGAGCCACTATCCATTATTCCACTGTGCCTTCTCCTACTGATGCATGTGCTGAACATTTTTTGGTGAACTCTATCAGCAAGTGTCACCCAACCAGCATGTTCATAGCTTGTTTCCTCCTGGTTAATGGCTACTTGTCACGAACATTTAACGCTTTTACCAGGATAAAAAATAACAAAAAAAAACATACTGCTTTGCATGCTTAGCCTGCCATTTGTAAAAGGCGCATGCTCAGTTTGGTATACCTGATATAATGAGTGAGAGACTAGCGATAGTAATGAAGCTCTCAACATATATAAAGGTTACAAATTTGTCAGTGATCGGAAGGATTTTGACTGGTATTTACCTGGCCTCCCCACTAAAGCAGGGTGTGACAAAAAGTCTTTTTTTAAATGAATGGAGACAGGAGAAAGAGCAACTCATCACCTTTAATGTCTTGCCAGAGAAGAAAAAAAAATAGGCTCCTCATGAAATGAATTACTGATGTTTAAAGAAATCCTATTTCACCTCTTCTGATTTCTAACTTTATTTTCTTCTCTTTTCCCTTTTTGCACAAACCATGAACACTGCTATAATTGTGAGGAGAAGGAGGAGAGGCAATGACAAGAGCAAAACAAGCACAGGTTTTCCCTTGAAGCGAGGTTTGGCATTCCTAAATACAACATACCTGAGGAAAGCCATGTGGAAGATTGGTTGTAATAAGAAAAAATAGGAATTGAATAACCAATTAAAAGAAAAAAGATCGACTTTAATTATACTAAGAGTTATTTCTTTAAATTATAAGATTTTTTTCCTTAAGTATTAAATTTTTGAAGATTTTCAACAATTGGAGGAGAATGTCAATGATTGCATTGAGAATAAATACTTGTATAATGTTTTCTCCAATTTTGGAAATAAGGTTTTATCACAAATGTTCTCTTGTTCGTCAACTACCATCTGATTAATGGAAGGGACATCAATTTTTCCTTGAATTATTAAAATCTATCTGCATGCAGTTAAAATCTGTATTGATGTAATTTAAGAGTTCCATATTTATGAAGGAGTAGTGGGAAAAAAAAATAATATAAAAATGTTAACTGGTTTCTTTATTTGCCTGTCCTACAACAAGACCTCCCTCTCTTTATATATATATATATATATATATATATATATATATATATATATATATATATATATATATAGGCTGAAAATAAATGAACGCAAGTTTTAAAACCATCATGCAAAGTAAGCAATTGTGTAAACAACATATTTTGAAACAAAAGGGTATGATATGGGGTTTATGAAATTACATGAAACATTTCTTCACTAAGCTACGTGACACTTACACACTACCTCCTCATTTTTGCCCTTGCCTTTTCTCACACATTCATACAAAGAAATTACATTTTTTTTTTTTTTTTTTTTTTTTTTAACAAACTACAAGAAACTTTAATACACACTGATAAAAATTTAGTTTTAAAAACTTGAAAATAAAAATATTTTTGTTAGAGGAAGCTAATTTCCTTCTCTTTAAAAAGGACAATTACTCAAATACAGCTGGGTTACTTCCCTTGTCTGAAAGATGAGTGTGATACTTCTTAATCTTTACTATACTGGAGGCAAAAATTGTTGCCGTAGAATTCTCTCCCTTTGCATTTCTAGGTGCATTCTGTTGCTTTGAGACAGTTGTTATAAATGAACACTTGTCAACTGTTATTTCTGGTATTTTAAGCTGGAAATCACCTACTTCTGTTTTGGAACATGGTTAAACTTTCATTTTCTGATGCCATTTTGAATTTTTCTAGATTCTATACAAGGTGTAACATCAATTAAACCTATGTAAATTTTTTTGCAATATTTTTTTTTTTTTTTTTTTTTCAAACAAAATGGCTGCATCAACATTCAGCAAAGCTTTGATTCAGGCTCTGATGATAATTTTGAAGGCTTTACTCAAGTGGATATTGATGATGAAGTGGTCAAAGATCCACCCTAGTGACGTGGAGAAAATTGATAATATCCATGGATGACTAATTTAATGGAAGCTACTTACTGGCTACCATTGATGTACCTGATAGCCTGTCTGAAGGTGAATTATTTTGTCTATTTATAAACAACATTTATTTGTCAACGAGACAAATATGCTAGTCAGGTGAAAGAAAGAGTGAACAAATGCTGATGTCTTCTCGTATGTAGGAAGCACATCACTTTTTTTTTATGAAATGAAAGCCTTTTTAGCTATTTTGCTTGTTATTGCACCCCAAAACTCCACAAGGAATAATAAAAGTTGAAGTATGTTAATTTGTTAATGTATTTGTTTTTTTATTTTGTGTTTGTGTTTTTGTTTTTTTTTTCAAAGTCAAAACATGCATGCAAAATGTAATGCATTACATTTAAAATATTACTCATCCATTCTTTTATTAGTATACAAAAAATAAAATCTATACACACACAATACAAATAAAGCTATAAGAGTTTTAAAACAGTAAGTATTCATTTTTTTTGTGCCCTCAAAAAAAAAATGCAGTGACAGGAGGAACAAGTCTAGAAGGTGTGCTAAAGATTAATTGAGCATAGTGACAAGCTGACACAGTTATGTGCCATGCGTGATATATGCTTAGGCGATCATGTATTTTTTGATACATGACTGACGAGGCAGATTTTTTTCCCCCCGCAATAGGTTGCCATTTCTTTCTGCAATAAACCAGTTGCCATCCAAAGCTATAAAACCTGGTCTGTCCTGCTATTTGCCCATAACTGGGGGGAGAAGAAGATATTAGTATGTAAATAAATGTAATGGATTAAACTGGAATTTGAACTCAGCTCTCCGATTCCTCAATCCAAGCCACTAGCCATTACTCTGCCGTGCCTCCTCTGATACACACATGGAATTCGTGTTTTCAATCCAAACAATCCTTTGCTGTTCTCAAGCAGTGACTGAATGAATGTTGTTTTTTTTTTTTTATGTGTTAAAATACATTTGTCTTTATTTTCATTTATTTTGTTCATCCTAACAACCTAGGATATGACAAATTTTTGGTGACGAAGACTTGAACTGCAAAATCAACATGGCAGTTTCACCCAAGATTCTTAAGTTTTTGCGCCAACAGTATGAACAGTTACAAGTTATTGACAGCAATGATTGCACAGTTCCAGAATAAAGTCAAAATTTTCTGTTCCAGAACAGACCAAAATACCAATTCAGTAGGTATCTTGGCTAACAACATAACAGAATCTCACTAAGACCCAGCAGGCAGGAAGACATTTATTTCATGGATTGGATTGACGGGGCATTAAGGAACATCACATTCATATGAATTATATTTTACCAAAGCAGGCAACAGATTTCACTTTCCCTGAAATGGTGGAACAACTCTGAAGTATTTGGAGAAAAAAATCTTTGATTTGTTTAAAGCTAACTAAAAGATGATGCTGATGATTGTGACATTTTCTGGTTACGTTAATTGGGAATGTGAAAAATTTCAATTAAATTCTCTCACAGAGGAACAGTTTCAAACTTTGATTTTTTTTTTTTAATCACAGGATTAAAATCTACTGACTTCTTTTAAAACTGGAACAGGACAAAGATATTAAATTAAAAGCCCTCGCCACTGAATGCAATAATTTATTAAGCATCAAAAGAGACATGCTGATTTAAAAAAAAAAAAAAAAAAAGAGGATTTATCAATAACAAGCAACATTCATGTGAGAAAACAACCTCATGATGAAAAGAAACCTTCCTCAAAATATTGGCATTGTGGTGACAGGCATTATGTATGCTTTTGTCTGTTCAAGAAACATGAATGCAATATTTATCACCAGAATGGACATAAAGAAGGATTCTGCAATCCAAATTCATACAAAAATTTAACTGAAAATTCAATTTGAAAAATTAAAGAATTGAAACTGGAAAAAGTCCAAAACAGTGTTTGCGATGTTTGAAGTGGATTATGAATCCCGCAGAAAATATTTGATACAGCGTTAGACATAATGTTAATATCACATTTGACTGGGGGAGTGGATCGAAAAGCCAAATGTGTCTGAAACAGATCATATAGCAATGAGTGTGTCTGGAAGTACAATTCGTTTAACTGGTGAGTTAACTTGTGATGTTTCCTTTCGAAATAGAACATTTTCTGGTATGTTCAAAATTGGTATTGACTGGATAGAACAACTTGAACTTTTTGAAATTTCCTCTCAAGTCTGTGTTCAATACATTTAACCTCACATTGGTTTCTGATACTGAAAATTATTTCATAGATGAACTTAAAAATAAGTTTAGTGACATTTTTCAAGATAGACTTGGGTGATGTACAAAAATGAAAACTACTCTGAAATTAAGACCAGATTCTAAGTCAATTTTTAGAAAAAAAGGCCAGTACCCTATGCCGTTCTGAATATGGTTGAAAAAGAACTGCAGCATCATCAACAAGAAGGTGTAATAGAGCCTGTTAATTACTCCAGGTGGGCAGCTCCTAATGTAGTTGTTAAAAGGCAAATAGAAAAGTCTGGATATGTGCTGATTACCCAACCGGTTTGAATGATTTTTTTGGATGTACATCAGTATTCATTTCCAGTGTCAGCAGATCTTTTTGCAAAACTGATTTTTGCAAAGCAAATTTCACCAAACTTTCTGATGCTTTTCTTCAACTGGAGGTTGATAAGGAGTTCAGAGCTCCTTACTGTCACCATTCACAGGGGATTGTTCAGATTTAACGGTCTTAGTTTCGGGGTCAAACCAGCACCAGCCATATTTCAACAGACAATGGATACCATGCTGACCAGAGTTGCAACAATTATTGATGATGTCATCATTGTAGGTGCAACTCGAGATGAACTTTTGCAATGTTTATTTTTTGTTTTCAGCTGAATTTGACAATATGGATTCTGTGTTAAAACTGAAATGTGAATTTTTCCAAGAAGAAATCAAATATCTATCTTGGGTTTATTTTTGAACAAAATGGTAGACCACCAGACCCAGAAAATAACTTGGCAATAAAAAACATGCCAGCACTGACAAATGTGACAAAATTGTGTTCTTTTCTTGGCCACTAAAAGTGCTTTTTAGCCTGAACTTTTAGCTTGTACACCCCCTCAATAAACTTTTGAAAAAAGATGTTGGATGGAAGCGGTCTGACGCATGCTAGGCTGCCTTCAAAAAAGTAAAGTCCTTACTTTCTTCTAATCTTTTGCTGACACACTACAACCCATCCATGGATATTGTTGTAGTCTCTGATGATTATGGCACTGGAGCTGTCATTTCTCACATTTTTCCTGATGGCAGCCAAAAGGCAATAGTTCATACATCCAGATCACTGACACCTACAGAGCATAATTATAGTCAAATTGAAAAAGAATCATTAGCAATAGTCTTTGCTATTAAAAAGTTCCATAAAATGCTGTACAGACATCATTTCACTCTGGTTACAGATCACAAGCCTCTTAGTATTTTTGGATCTAAAAAAGGCATCCCAGTGTATACATCAAAGTGTCTGCAAAGATGGGTTACTATACTGTTAGATTACAATTCAACTAATACAGTTGGCCATGCTGATGCATTATCTAGGCTATACAAAATAAAGTACCAGAGGACTTTGTCATTGCAGCAGTATTTCTAGAGCCAGAAGTCACTTCATTGCTTTCATCCACTGTAAAATGATTACTAGTCACTTCCATAATGATCCAGGAAGACCGCTTCCAATCCAGTGTTACAAAGAGTGATATGCTTCCATCATACAAAAATGACCAGAAGTATATGCTGAGAAAAGAATTCAGTCATTCTTTCAATGTTGATCTTTATTGTCAGAAGTCAACAGATGTCTTCTTTTTGTGGAACACCTGATTCTCCCATCTTCATTACATGAAAGAGTGATCAAGCAATTCCATTATGATCATCAAGGTATTAGCTGTATGAAATCCCTAGAATGCAGCTATGTTTATTGGCCAAATATGGACAAGCAGTTTGAAGAATTAGTACAGAGATGTTGCAATTGCCAACTAGCAGCAAAATCTACCTGGAAAAACTACACTGAGTTCTTGGTCTATCCCTGACTCACACCTGGTCACACTGCATTGATTTTGCAGGATCCATAAAGGGGCAGTATTATTTCACCTTTGTTGATGCTTACAGCAAATGGCCAGAAATATTTCAGATGAATCACATCACTTGAGATGAAACAATTCTTAGGTTAAAGCAAACCTTCAGTCAATTTGGATTACCATGGATACTAGTTTCTGATAATGACGCTTCTGTCACTTCAGCTACATTTTCAACTTTCTGCGCACAGAATGGTATTCAACATCATCTTTTCATCCACAATCAAATGGACAAGTGGATTGTTTTGTAGATACCTTTTAAAAGGGCACACCTCAAACTCTAAGAGGAGAGAATCACAAGAAATATTAGAAATCTTCCTCAGAAGTCACAGGGCTACACTCAATCCAAACATACCTAATGGAAATTCACATAGATGTCATCCATCCAAGGACACATGTTGCTCTGGTAATGTTGCATATGATGTGGATATACGGTCTTCAGTCTAGGTTTGACATGTGAACCAATTATGATCATCCAACCTTTCAAACACCAAATCAAACTCCACTTTACCACTGGACATTCTATTGGACACCTTTGAACTGCCCCAAAAAAGTTACCAGGTAATGCCAAGGGACAAATACAGGACTCCAGCAAAAAGTGCATCAAGGAAATCACATCGACTATGAAGTAAACACACTAATTAAATCCCTTGCAAAAGTTACACGAGCACAAGGCTAAAAAACGGGAGGTGTTAGCCAAAGCTAATTTCCTTCCCCTTATCGATAATTTAAAATACAATTGAGTTATTTCCCTTGTCTTGAAGAGTAGCGCAGTACTGAATTGAATATGGTCACAAACTGACATGCACAGGGAATTCATAGTTTCAATCTAAACAAATCCTTGCTGTTCTCGGACAATGAATGAATAAAAGTTGTTTTATTATGTGTTAAAGTACACTTGTCTTTTAAATCATTCGTTTTTGTTTATCTCAATGGTTTGGGTTGATTCAAATCCACAACACTCATTTAACAAGTAAGCAGCTCTCTCTCTCTCTCTCTCTATATATATATATATATATATATATATATATATATATATATATATATATATATATATATATATATATAATATATATATATATATATATATGGTGTATCAAAAATTGTTGGGGGGTGGGTTCCTGATACCAAAACAAGGTAAAATGTCCAAAAGTCATCATTGTACCTAACACTGCAACTCATAAAAAATGTTTAAAATGTCCTCCACTTGCTTCTACACATGCATGCATGCATCAGATCATTGACTGGTGCACCCTTTCAAATAATCCCACACAGTGTCAAATGGTTTTGCAGGCCGTCATAACACGTTGATGAGGTGTCTCTGCATTAATGTCTGCTGCATAAACCAATTGTTTTAGGTGTCCCCTCAGATAAAAATCCAAATCTATCTATCTATCTATCTATCTATCAATCATGGTAGATGTCAGCCAGTGCATTGTGAACAATGTGACTAAAATGTGCTGGAGCCCCATCATGCATGAACCACATGCATCTTTGTATTAGCAGGGGTATGTCCTCTAGCAGGCCTGGACAATAAACAACAGCAAAGGTTGTATGACTGTGCTGTCTTTGGTCTGGAAATGCAATCTGATACAGCCGTGCAAACCTCGCATCCATTACCATTCATGTGGCTGTATGTAAAAATCATATCTGCCTGCTCATGATATGGATATCCTGCTTTTGTTAAATGGAACACTTCTCAGTTAAGTTGGTATTGCGCACATTAAACATTGAAGACAGAGTAGCAACAAATATACAGGAATGACAAATATAACATAGTCTACATCACAGCACTTTCTACCATAAACTTTCTTTAAACTTAATAACTCAAAAATGATGGACTTTTGTCCTTGTTTTGGTGTGAAGAATCTGCCCCCAAGGTTTGTAAAAGTATTTCTGATACACCATTTTATTTATTTATATATATATATATATATATATATATATATATATATATATATATATATATATATATATTCTATGCAGTTATCTAATAATGTCTAAATTTTACTGATATAAACATCTAAAAGCAAAAACTGACAGGTTTGATATAAATCATTAGGTTACCCTTTCAGTAGCAAAGCAATTATGACTTAGTTATGATCTACCACACAATACAAAGGATTTTTTTTCATGTGATTTGCTACTTAATGAGAGTTAATAAAATATCTGCAGTATTTTGGGGGGCAAGTGGCAATCTAATGAAATACTCTGAAAATACTCTTTTTTTTATGCCTTGGTGATACCAAATTTAATTGCTATGGGAGGAAAATTGAAATGGTAAAGCTTTTTTTTTTTTTGTTCAAGTTTCTTTTGTTTTTAATAAAATGTTTATTTACCTTGGTACAAATGATGGCTACTTTTTTCTCTTTTATTTCAGATGAACTTAGTGAAGAAGAAATGTTAAAAAAGGCAATAGCCATGTCAATGGAAGCTGCATCTATGTGACACCTGCTTTGCTTCAGCAGTAGGCCCGTAATGACGACACATGTTGTGATATCAACTGCTAACTGTATATTTTTAGCTATGTTAATTCTTGGCAGTGCTGCTGTCAGAAATGGTTGTATTTTCTCACATGTACTTAACACATCTACTGGTCAATATTTATTGATGTGATTGGTACAGTTTTTTTTTTTTTTTTCAATACAAATATTTTTTTACCATCGAAAACAAAAAACAAACAAAAATTGTCATGTAAGTTGTAATTTTCTTATTAAAATAAAAATTAACTAAAAAAAAAAAAAAACTAACATGAAATATTTGAAAAAGGAGAGGAAAAAATGGCTGTCAATATTTTTCTGAAAATATCTGAAGAATTGTACAATTAGTACTTAGCAGTTTTTATTAAGAGAATTTACTAAGAATTACTTGGCTTTCATGAAAAATGCATGGGAATTCCAAAATAATTCTTTTTTTTTTTTTTTTCATCTCACATTGAAACACTTATTTTTATGGTGTTATAGTTAAGCAATGCTTGATCTAGTCAAAAACAAATATAATGACTTGGCTCAAGTCTGATAGAGTTGTGTATTTTCTACTGCGGTTAGAGGTCAATGCATTAAAGCTTTGGTAAGATTTTAAATGCTGATTTTTTTTTTTTTTTTTTTTTTTTTATTACTCCAAAGCAGTCCCCCTCTTTGAGGATTAGTGCAACACAGTCTTCTGACACCTATTTCTCCACTTGGCCTTTTATTTACTGACCTGAGAAAATATTGATAATGAATGGGTAATAATTTAAGAAATCAGGGTGTTGTAAGAAAAACTAAATTTAAGTGATAAATTATGAATGTGTTTGCTTGAACATTTGCTTATGAATGTATATACATGTGAATACATAATACTTATGTGTTTATGCGGGTGTACATGTGTATACAATATATAGATGTGTGATTGTAAACATAATTTTAACCAAATATCATGCCAGTATTAGTTTTTTTTGTATATACAGCTCAGGAACTCTATATATAGCTCTTTGCATATAAAGATTAGCAGTTTGAAGTTTTGTCCTAGAATTACATGCTGTACAGATCATGACAAGGCTTCATTTTAAAAAATTTTTTTTTTCCTTCAATATTTGGAAAAACCAAAAATAGGGCTAAAAAGTTTTAGTTATGGTCTTTCTCAAAGGTGTGAGTTTTAACAAATTCGTTAAAGATGCTGAGATTTTATTTATCATATCTTGTGGGATATGATGACATTTGGAAACCTGGTGTTGCTTTGGTGTACAAAAGATGGATTTATTTCAGATGCAACTGCTTTGTTCATGAAGGCTGATTTACTCTTGGTAAAACCTGTCAAGTACTTAGCAAAACATTTGTATTATAATAGTTTTATATCTCATCTTAATACCTTTCATTTAAAAAAAATAAATAAATTTTAAGAATCCACTTTAATTGCAGGATGACTTGTAGACTTTATCTGTTAAGTTTGCTTTGTGTAGGTGTTTAAACTGCTTTGTTATTGTGAATTTGAAAATGATTGAAGTGAGAAAGTGCATTTTGTTTGTTTTTTTTTCTTTTGGAGGGTGGGATGAAATTTTAGAATGTCACATTTAATCAATACGGTGATATCATAGTCTTCAGTCTAATCTTCTATGACAGCTGTAAGCACAACTTCTGTCAATATTAAATCAGACTGGAAAATTATACACACACACACACACACACACACACACACACACACACACACACACACACACGCTTCAAACCTTATTATAGTAGTCACTTTCAAATAACTGTCCACTATAATATTTCAAGTAATATAAAAATGTTAGATTAAAAATAAAATTCATTAATTTGTATGTATTTACACACACACACACACACACACACACACACACACACACTTATTTTTTCTGTTTATTTGGACTTTGCTAACCGGACTCTTTTCTGTGGCTGAATGGTAACAGCATATCAGGTTATATGACCGTTCGCCATAAGTGTTACAGGTTCAATTCATGTTGGAGAATGCATATTTTTCTACAAAATTTCTCGAACAATCAGGCTGGTAAATGTAATTAATATTGTTTAATTAAAAACAAAACCTTTACTTAAATAAATTATATCTATAAAAATAACATATAAACAGAAAATATGTTAAATTATTGTCGGACTTAATCCATTTCATTTATATATATATATATATTCTCACATGGTGTATATCTGTAGAAGAGCCAAAATGAATGAAAAGACAAGGAAAACTATACTTGGTTTAGCTGACACATTTCATCAGTCAGCAAACTTTATCAAGGCAAATGTGATGGTTTTATTTTGGAGATGTATAATGCAAACGTCCATATTTTTTTTTTTTTTTAGTATACTAAATGACATATTCTAAGGTCTAAATGTTTAGACATTTCAGTTAACCTGTTACTGCGCATCTTTAAATTTAAACATTTCCTTTTTAAGATGCTATATGATGTGATCTAGGGTCTAAAACCCAAATCTTTTCAGTTAATTTTCTGAATATTTATGAACATTCTTAAACTTGGAAATTTTGAGTAACTGTCAAATATATACTTGTTGCAAAATAAAACCATCACATTTGTCATGATAAAGTCTGTCGAATGATGAAATGTGTTGGCTAAACTAAGTATGGTTTTCCTCATCTTTTCATTCATATAATATATATATATATATTTTACTGTAGATGTTACATTTAGTGGTTACAAGTGTTTGAGTAGGCTTTTTTTTTTTCTTTCTAAGTGTAATCTGTCTTAATCAGCCCATGCATTCAAGGGTTGTAATCAAAATGTTTGGCTCCCAAATGCACAGGACTGTAGATGTAGATTTAATTTACTGTGTTTGTTGTTGTTTTTTTTTTTTTAAAGTCAACTCACAAACATAAAGCCTCTAAATATAACATTTAATGTAATAAAAATATAATGTTGGATTATAAATAAAATTTATTTATTTCTTATAAAATGTGTGTGTGAAAACAAAACCCGCATGAGGGGAAGGTGAGTCAAAAATTATCCACACTCTCACCATAACATATCTTTAGGTTTGTCACAGCCGTCTACTCATGCATGCTTATAGTTGGTACTATTATAGTCACATGATTGAGCTTGATCATGCCAGTTTTCTTGCTCCTGTTACAGTGTGAACATGACTGCTCCACTAGCAGTGTGCACCAAGGAGAAACAAACAGCGGTAATGTGAATCTGCAGAGAACATGCTACCTCATTGAAGATAACTCACCAGTTTGCCATTACCATCTCTCAAGCTTGCTGAATCTTATCATTGGTGGCAGTTGATGGGCACTCTTCTCCTTCATGCGTCACACTTGTCCAGCTACTTTTAAACCTCTTGATCCACTCTTACACACTTCTACGTGGTAGTGCACTGTCAATGTATTGCATTTCAGCCCCTGATACACCTTCTGACCATAGAAATAGGATCACTGCTCTTTGTTCCTTCTTGGTGCACACTGCTAGTGGAGTGGCCATGTTTACACTGTAACAGTAGCAAGAAAACTGGCACAATCAAGCTCAAACTATGAGTATATAGCCACAATAGAACTAACTATAAGCACACATGAGCAGAAGACAGTGTGACAAACCTAAAGATATCTTATGGTGACAGTGTGGATAATTTTTAACTTTGCATTTATATATATATATATATATATATATATATATATATATATATAAAATAAAGAGGATTTTTCCTTCCTAAATTCCTGTTTTGGGCATTTATACAGAATAACTATTTTCCAATCAGTTTAAAATTGTCAGCACTTGCTAGCATTTTTACCACTATGCTATTAGCACTACACTATATCAAATGTACATTTTAGATATTACATGTACAAGGCTGACTAAAGTTTGTTTTACTTTTAAAATTTTTTAAGAAATCAGTTTTTCTTGTTATGGCAACAAATTGGTTCCAGAGCTTCAACCAGGCTTTCTAATCCGGTGTTGTAACTACTGAGCCATAAATACCAGCACATTTGTCTTCTCTCTTTTTTTTTTTTTTTTTTTAAACACTTTATCAGTCATTGGTAGCGGGGGGGGGGGAGGACAATAAAAAAAATCTCACTTTTCATCCCCCACCCCAAAAAAAAAGAAATAAAAAAAGTGGCTCTATCCTGAGTTTATTGCAACTATGGCTTTTCTTAGAGTTGCTTCCAGAAATTAAGAGCATGTTTTTAGGACAGAATCTATCTTCACTAGCTTCTCAAAAGCAAAATATATATAATGTTTTCATCTACTGAATTTGGAACATAATGGTTTCAAATATAAAATGAAGTAAAATCTAGCTTCTAAGCTGTCCAACTAATACAGTTTATTTCAATATTTTTTATTTATTTATTGAGTTCATAAATTAAAATGCATTTTGCTATTGTAAAATCTTAATGGTTCATCTTTGACCTCTAGCTGTATTTTCATCTGTAGCCATTTTTTGTTTGGCACACACAATTTTAAGCTGAGGCTTCATTTTTTTTTTTTTTAATTTTTTTTTTTCTTTCTTCAATGTAAATTATTCTTTGTAAAATTACTGTTTGCATCTTTTGTATTAAAACAATTTTTTTTTCTCTTTTTTTTGTCTTTATTTTTTAAAATGGGTGTCATCACTTTATTTTTCTTGTATGTGTGTTATATTATATATATATATATATATATATATATATATTTATGCACACAGGACAAAGACAATACTGGTTTTTAAAATTGTGCATAAATGTATAAAATTAAACTTTGTAGTTTGTTATGAAGAATTATAAAAGCAGCTATTTTCTTTTTAAAATATAACTTATAGTGCTGTTCGATAAAAATGAATCACCTGATTTTTTTTTTACTAAATGTTCTCTTCTCCGATGAAATGAAAGTTGAGCTAAATTCAAATAAGCAATCTAAAATCCGAATAAGAAGCTTTGAAAGCTCTTTGAATTTAGCAGTAAGTACTATCAAGCATCTGTTCAGTATAATGTTCTGGGGGGATGCTTTTCTTTTCATGGAACTGGTTTCTTAAAACCTATTGAAAAGACCCTCAGGAATGAGAAGTATAAGAGAATTTTAGAGTCTTGTCTGTTCCCTTCTGCTGAAAGGATGCAAATCAACCCCACCAAGCTCATTTTTATGCAAGATAATGCTCTCTGTCACAAATCAAAATTGATGAAGGAATACTTTGATGAGAAGCAGGTGAGTGTTATGACATGGCTGCCCCAATCTCCTGACCTCAAGCCCATAGAAAACTTATGGAGCTTTATAAAGTACAGGCTCTCGAGAAAGCAGTTTAGCAACAAAGAGGATTTGATTGTGAATTTCATATCCGAATGGAATTCAATGCTTGGAGATGAGATTTGCCAGAACCTAATCAAGTCAATGCCAAAAAGGGTTGAAAAGGTTATTCAAAATAAAGGAGGACCCATAGATTATTATATATTTCGAACTATATTACCTATTATAAATAAATTATACCTCTATTATTCTTTATTTAAAGCTGTTTGGTTATGTTTCTATTGATTACTAGTTGCAGGAAATAAGTGAGTCACTTTTTTCTGCACAGAGTTTTTCCCTAAATCTCATTTATATCCAAAATTATAATTATCAATAGAATACCTTAGGGTGAGTAAACTTTTATACTAGGTGGTTGGGAGGGGGTCTTTATAATAGTAAGATTAAAAATTAGTTTGACCCCAAAAACAATAGGCGAAAAAATTAAGCAAAAAACTCAGGTGAGTCACTTTTATCGAACAGCATTATATATATATATATATATATATATATATATATATATATATATATATATATATATATATATATATATGATTAATATAAAATTTTCCACTTAGTTAATTAATGTTATATTCAGCACCTCCACTCCAGTTTCATGGTCAAACCTTTGTGTAATTGTTTGGTACACGTGTCAGGTGGTATCAGCAAATGTCTGTTAATTTTCTTGTTTTCGTTATTTTTTATATTAAGTTAAAAATAGTTTGTGCACTTTTTTGTGTGTGTGTGTTTTAGGTTGATTTTTCTTTTCCTGTGTGTGTAGAATTTCATGGTTATTCTTTTCAAAATTTTTTTTCTCTTTATACTCTCTCATTACTTTTCTGAAAGCTAGTGAAGATATATATAAAAATTAACAATGGCTGGCTGCTCATTTTCCAAGCACACTTGTTTGCTAAGGTCGCTAAGAGACATTATTCAAAGCCCACCTGTGGTTTATGCTGAGAAAACTTTACTTACAGTTTCTGGGAGAGACTGTGTGATCATGCTGAAACCTTCAGTCATGATGACTTTGTGCTAGAACCACCATTGACACCTCCTGAACAGTCCTGTCTACCCATTTTTGCTCACTAAGCTTGGTTCAACCCATGGCTTGGTTTTCAGGTACTTCCCAAAGGTGCTGCAGGCTGGGAATTGCCCCTCCAGACAAATTGACCACAGTGTAATTCAAACCCAGAGCAAATGGCTTGAAAACCTAACTACATGCCTCTATCATAGATACATATACAAAAGGAAAACTTAGCTGTTTCATGCTCTGACGGATTCTATTTGCCTTGATAAAGTCCCTTAGAGGATGAAATGCATCAGCTAAGAAGTTTTCCTTTTGTCATCATTCCTGTTGTCCTTTTACAGATATATTCTAACTGAAATTTTTATAGCACTCTGGCTGCTGGTTTAGTATTTATATACATCACATATATAATACATTAAAAGATTCCCTTTCTCTGCTGTGTGACAATAGCTTATGGATAGGGTCTCTGACTGAGGCCAAATTGGTTGAGTTTCGATCATGGCTTGAAGCAATGGGATGTCTAGCCACACTGATGAGCTGTGATCTAGCGAAACTGTCTGTCTGGATGATGTGTATGTATATATATATATATATATATACGCAAGAATATGTAGATCATTAAATGACCCATGTCCTTTGTGCATACATGAGAAACTATATATCACTAAGTTTATAAAAAATAAAAATTTACCGAATCAGAGAAATGAAATAGCTATTTTTTGCTGTCATTGTCAAAACTTTTCCTTAAATAATATTTAAAAATAAAATAAAAAAACACGAGCTGGTAATATACATACTAATATTTGATAAGAAAAAAATAATTTTAAATAATTTAAGTAATTCTATTACATTTACTTGTTTTAAAAAGAAATATAGTCTAATAGTAATTAAAAAAATATTTAAAATTGTAGTTGAATAAAATGTATTCTAAACTAAACATCCCCCACCCTAAATCTTTGAGGACACAAGTAGGAAAAAATGCCGAAAGACTTTTTGCCGTAAATAATAAAAAAAACCCAGATGACATGCATTTAACGGATGTCAGAATTAGTTGAAGAATACACCCCTACTCTCCCCAAACTAAACCTCTTTCTTGAATGTAACTCATAATTGATACAAAAATAGTTAATATAAATGAACATGCTACCGCCCCTTGTCTGATTGATTGGATTTCCCTGTATCCTAGGTAACAGCGAATTATGAATTTATGGGTGCATTTAAAACTCAGTAAATTTAAAAATAAGTTATTCCCAATATTCGCTTGAAGATGAAATGGAACTAATGCTTTTGATTTAATTATAAAATTGAATTTGAAGTTTTTAGCTTCCATTTTTGAAACATGGTTATTACTGTGTAGTGAAAAAAAACATTTTACATCAGTTAATTTATAATATTTATGCTCTGTAAATTTACATTGAACACTGTTTTATAAAAATAAAAAATATCAGTCAGAACACCGGATTATATATATTACTGTTCTTCCTTTTATATATATATATATATATATATATTAAATAAAAATAAAAACAGACCACTTTAAGGTTCCATGTAATAAATTATTTAACCACTGCTCTTTTAAAGGACCGCGGATCATTAGACTTTACTTCCAAAGGTTGAAACGAAAAATGAAAAAAAATTTACACATTTTTGACGGGCAGTACTAAGCATATGTAAAATGCATATGCTTAGTACTGCCCGTCAAAAATGTGTAAATTTCTTTTCATTTTTCGTTTCAACCTTTGGAAGTAAAGTCTGATGATCCGCGGTCCTTTAAAAGGGCTGTGGTGAAATAATTTATTACATGGAACCATAAAGTGGTCTGTTTTTATTTTTATTTAAATTATTAGCTCTGATTTACATTGAGCTCTCTGGATTTTATCCTCCTTGGGTCTACCCATACGGATTACCTAGTTTTTGTAAACTATATATATATATATATATATATATATATACACAAGTTTAGGATTGGTATATACGGAGTGAAATCCAATAACCAACAATTACTATTCTTTAAAGAGTGCTCAATACAGATTAGAGCAGATATAATTATTTATTTGAATATTACAACATAAATATGTTATAAAATCACGACAAAAATAGCCATTTTGTTTCAACACTTCTGGTGTCTTATCAAGTGATGATGTAGAATATAGAATAAATGGTTTTAAAAGTTTCAAATTAATTAACGATCCTTATCTAGGAGTAAACGCTGTTACATAAGCTAGAATGACCAATCAAAATACAAGTATAAGGTAATTCAAAAAATTTGACAACTAAGCAAGGTAACAAATTAAAATTTGACAACTAAGCAAGTTGTCAAATTTTTCGAATTACCTTATACTTGTATTTTGATTGGTCATTCTAGCTTATGTAACAGCGTTTACTCCTAGATAAGGATCGTTAATTAATTTGAAACTTTTAAAACCATTTATTCTATATTCTACATCATCACTTGATAAGACACCAGAAGTGTTGAAACAAAATGGCTATTTTTGTCGTGATTTTATAACATATTTATGTTGTAATATTCAAATAAATAATTATATATATATATATATATAATTTATTTGAAAATTATAACATAAAAATGTTATAAAATCACTATAAAAATAGCCATTTTGTTTCAACACTTCTGGTGTCTTATCAAATGATGGTGTTGAATGTAGATTAAAGGGTTTTAAAAGTTTCAAATCGATCAAACACCCCTCGCTAGGGGAAACGCTTTTACATAAGCTGGAATGACCAATCAAAATATAAGTACAGGGGTTGAACAAAATAATTTGAACAGGTGCAAATTCCACTCCTATATTTCAAAGACCTATTATATTAAGAACTTTAACTAAAACTTTGTAATTGCAGGTTATATCTATTGTAAACACGTTTATTTATCTAATTTACTGTCTTTGGCTTATTTATTTTTAGAATTTGGTAAAATTTAAGCTAAATGCGTGACCTCTCTGAGTTTGAAAAAGGGCAAATTGTTGGAGCTCACATGGCAGGAGCCTTGATCACTAAGGTTGCTAAACTGTTTGGTTTTTCAAGAGCTACCATATCAAGAACTATGACGCAATTCAAGAAACAGGGTAAAACCTCTAGCAAGCATAGCAATTCAGGCCAGACTTGCAAACTTACTGACAGGAACCAACGTGCATTAAAATGCAATGTGGCGAAAAATCATCGGACTACTGCGGCCAAAGTGACTGATGAGTTGAATAATCGTCTGAATAGTCCAGTTCCTACTAAAACTGTTCGTCGTGAGCTCCATAAGGCTGCATATCATGGAAGAACCACCGTAAGGAAAAAACCGCTTCTCTCCACTCGCAACATTCAGAAGTGGTTGAAGTGGTGCAGAGATCACAATGCCTGGTCTGCAGACCAATGGAAGCAAGTCATATTCTCAGATGAGTCCAGTTTTTCTCTTTTCCCAACTTCAGGACAAGTTTATGTGTGGAGGCAGCCCAAAGAAGCTTACAACTTTGACTGCCTTCTTCCAACAGTGAAGCATGGTGGTGGATTAGTGATAGTTTGGGCTGCTATATGCTGGGAACGTCTCGGTTCAATAGTTGCACTGCGTGGTAGAATCAACAGCAAATATTACCTGAACATTTTGGGTGATCATGTTCATCCAATGACCCAGACTTTATTCCCTGATGGTGACTGCATCTTCCAAGACGATAATGCTCCAATACATACCGCTTGAGTGGTTAAGAATTGGTATGAAGAGCATGAAGGTGAGCTAGAACATATGGAGTGGCCACCCCAATCTCCAGATATCAATATTATTAAACATTTGTGGTGCATTTTGGATCGACAAGTTAAGAGCCACTATCCTCCACCGTCGTGTCTTAAAGAGCTAGAGCCGGTGTTAATGGAAGAATGGCTGAAAATTCTGGATTAAGTCAGGAAGCTGTATGATTCCATTCCTAGACGTATTAAAGCTGTATGTGAGGCTAAAGGAGGACCAACTCCATATTAAATAAATTTTCTTTGAATTTAACAAGTGTTTCAATTATTTTGTCCAACCCCTGTATATGAGAATTCAAAAAACTTGACAACAAACTTTGGTTATAATAATTATTTAATACTTTAATATTAGGGTTAGAATAAAATAGAATTCATACATACATACACACACACATATATATATATATATATATATATATATATATATACACACACACACAGATATATATATATATATATATATACACATATACATATATATATTTATATATATTACAATGAATTATTCATACAAAAAGTAGATTAGTTAATGATATACAATGGCAAAAACTCTTCGCAAACAAATTTTTAAAGTTGCATTAACCTACAAACCATTTGATGAATGTTGTTATCCTTGTTTTTAATAACTACAAGCTGTATAAGGTCTTTTTTTAATTTTAATTTATATATATATATATACACACACACACACACACACACACACACATATATATATATAAAGATAAAATAGATTTGATTATGCATTTCGCCATTCAAGAAATTTGGATCTGAAGAAGCCTTGAATGCGTAATCAAATCTATTTTCAATGAAACATTTTCCATTTGTCAAATTTCTTTAAAACTGTCAGGATTCTGTATCATATTTTAAAAACATACATCTGATTGTTAAATTAACTTAGATTTTATTTAAATCTTCAATGTTTCTGCTTCCAGATTCTAAAATTATTTTCTCTACCTCACCACCAAATTAAATTAGTAAATATTGGTTACTATTGTTTCTTAAGCACTTTTTATTTCATGAATCTTAAGTGGGATGGTTTAAAATTTTCCTCCAATCAAACTTCTCAAATCTAATGCAAGTTTTTCAGTCATTGTAACAAGGAACTTCCTATGTAGAAGAGGTTGTCATAATTACTAGTACTTAATCTGAAATAATGTTTAAAGTCTAAGGGGTGTAAATTAGATAGACTCAATTTTTTTTTGTTTGTTTACACTAACTCATGTTCTAAATATAAGTGGATTGTGTGTTCTTTGCAAAGAACAAATATTGCATAGGCATCATATACAACAATTTTGATATCCAATCATTTATATTCTTCAATAATAGATGCAGTTGTGAGTTTGTTTTCATGTTTTCTCTTTATTTTACAGCAACATCTACCTCCATGACAAATATCCCCACCACTTTCTAATTTTCTAGAGTGAGTCTATTAAAATTGATCTTTGTTTTTAGGTAATGAATGTTAACTGGATACATCTGGAGATGTGTTCATCATTCAGATATGGTGAAAATAATTTTCATGAGAAAAAAGAAAAAAAAAGCATCAATGTGAATTTTGTTCACTGGTAAAGAACCATGAAACTGAGAATATATATTAAAAAAAAAGGATTTATATTTACTTTCCTTTGCAATAGCCATTTCTTCTGAGTATTTTAAAAAATAAATAAAATACCATGAAAATTTTCAAGCACAAATTTTAATTTCTTTTTAGAATATTAAATTATCTGAATAATTTTAAAATGAAATTCAATTAATATTTTGATTTCATTTTTCTTTTTCATGCTTCATATGTATATTTTTAACTTAATATTCTGATGACCTTAAATATTTTTGCTTGTAATTAAAGTAGTTTCTTTGGATTTATTTATTTTTTGTTTATAGAATAGTAAGCTGTTTTTATAAAAGATTGGTATTTGGTCTTGATACACGACTTAAAAAACAAAAATGTTTTACCTTTTTTGATAAAGAATTAGATAATTAAATCACTCAATTCATTTTGTATTCTTTTTTTTTTTTTTAACATGCTGAAAATCTTCTCTCTTCATGTTTTAAATGCAACAACTTAAAAGGTTATTATAGAAGTTTTCCAAAAGCACATATCTGCAGTCTGTACATCTACATACTTCTAAAATTTGTGTAATGTAATTATGTAGTAGATAATTTTGAGTGCATTTTTATAAGTGAACATTTTAAGATTGCCAAAAGGCCATTAAACAAGATTGTCTTTTTTTCTTTTACTGAAACCAGAAACTGGTGTAAGAGCAACATGCATTTTTTGTTAATTCAAATTCATCAAAAAAAAGAAAGGAAAACATGGTTAATAAGACGAAATGCCAAAAGGATAGTTTTTCGCCCATGACACCGCATTTTTTTTTCTTTAAACTATCTTCACTCTTCGGTGTTTTTTGTTTTAAAAAATGAAGATTAGAATTGTAATAAAACCTAAAAAAGGAAAATGAATTTATACATTTTCTTTGTTCATGAGAATTGACAACAAATATAATAAACACTTTATTAGATTGTTTGTTTATTTACACTATTTCTATTTATTATATTTATTGGAATGGTTGGTAAAACAATGGCTTATTGCCAATTGATTCAAACTGGTAAAGATTTCCTTAGATTTTCCAAATATTTTAATAATTTAGTAGATGTTTACCAACTTCTTTATAAGTTGGTAAATGATAAATACAGTGTAACCCGGATATAAGAGAGTTGTTGGGACCCGGAGAAGAAGTCTCTTATATCCGAGTTTCTCTTATATCCGGGTTTGGTCTATTTTGTTTAGGTAAGTATGGCTCTAATTTGGGACCAGAGACACTCTCTCTTATATCCGGGTTTCTCTTATATCCGGGTTACACTGTATTGCATTAGTTCTAATTGTATTAGTTTTTAGAATGTAAATATAAAATTCTTGTAAATAAACAATCTAATAGCGTTTAATATTTTTCTTTTAAATTGTCAAGAACAAAAAATAATGTATAAATTCACTTTCATCATGTGCTTAGGTTTTATTACAATTCTAATCATCATTTTTAAAAATCATAAACATAATAGCTTTGTCATGGAGAAAAACTGTCCTTTTGACACTGTATTATTGTGGGCACGTTTGTCCATATTTGCCAGAAAATTTTTACTATATTGGTAAAAACAAATATTTGTTTAAAGAGAGTTCACTGCTATCAAAAAGTTGCACTTAACCGGCACATAGGCTTATTAACAAAAACAATGTGATATACATTAGTCTGTTTGGTAAAGAACGCAAGATGCATTTGAAGGACTGGATAGTTTCAAAAGAGTCCCTCCTCTTTATTATTTTCATGCAACAAAATAGTTTACAGCCTTCAAATATTCATTATTTCTATTGATCCCTAAAGTACATTTATCTGACTTCTTTTTTTGTTCCTATTAGTAAGGGAGGTAATAATTTGAAATCTTGTATAAAAGCCATATCTTGGCAAAATGCCAAGATACATCAATAATACAAATGTCACTGACACATTTTTTCAAGTTTACTCCTAGAGGCTGTAGCCCAACATATCATACCATTTTGGAATCGGGCCGACTCTGTGAGCAAATTAAAAACATTCTGTTCCGGATCCAGACCTGCAATCCTGGAATTTTGGATTCCCAAGTTTTCATTACTGCAATTGTTTTTGGTGATATTTTTTTATGTGATTTCTTGCAACCAAAAATTTTTTTTACAATAATTTTTATAACTTGGAAATAAATTTGGGAATAATTGAAATTAATTGTAAAATCCAGCAAAAGTCACCCAGGAAATAAAAATAATTGTTTGTACGGAAAGTAAGGACCTATGTACATCAAACTGTCTTTAAATTAAATGGCAGCAGAATAATTATCGTTGAACTTTTAAAAGGTATGCTTATATATTAATGCAATACTTAAATGCACTGATCAATTTTGAGTTCCGTAGTTTATTTTTTGCCTATTACATCTACTACTCCCTACCTATTGTGATAAAGCCCCAATCAAGAGACCTCCGCAGAAGTGAGCTTAAATGCTGCCCAATAGGATGGCTCTTCAGTTAGTCTATTAATATTTCTAGAAGTACATTTAGTGCAATACATAATCGTGAAAAACAAAGCATATATACATTATGGCCAGTTTAAAAGTAGGTACATTTAGTAAACTTAGCTTGGCCTGACACAGGTTGCATATTGGACTTACAAACCATTGCCTGTCAGGCTAGCTAGTTAACCATTTTATAGTTGGTGTCTAAAATTGTGTTTGAATGTATTTGTATGTGTACCTAATGCATATAAATATGTGCAGCAGAATGAGTCCCGCATTTGTCTTGATAAATTCCCTAAGACGATGAAAGCCATCAGCTAAGAATAGTTTTTCTGTTTGTCTTTTTATATATATGTATCACTATATTAGATTCTCTTAACATGATGGCTGCAGTTGGAATTATACGCTAGTTAATAAATTCTTATTGCAGTTAATTGATATTTATTGTATGACTGTTTTTATTATTAAAGTAAAATGCTGTGTTCAGAAATAATTTTTACATGTCAATATGCTTGGATACAATATATATGCAATCCAAATATAAACTCCATATATGTAATACACCTGAGTAAAATTCTGTATTTGTCAGAAGCACTGGCACTTCATCCATCAAAGCTTAAATGCTGCCCAACAGGATGGCTCTTAAGCTAGTCTATTAATATTTCTAGAACTACATTTAGGGCGATGCATAATCATGAGAAACAAAGAATTTTAAAATATGTACATTATGGCCAATTTAAAAGTAGGTACATTTAGTAAACTTAGCTTGGCCTGACACAAGGTTGCAATGTTAGTATTGGACTTACAAATGACTGCCTGTCAAGTTAGCTTGCTAACCATTTTATAGTTGATGTCTAAACTTCATTTGAATTAAAAATTAAAGTTATGGCTATAATGAACAAATATATTTGTCTATAAATTTAGTGCATTAGAGAAACAGTGTGCCTCCATTTATTTGTACTGGCCTTGATTGGTGTATGAATTATGAATTCCATATTAAATCCATTACAATCTATTTTATAGTAAATTATTTTATGCTTTTCAATACCTTGCAACTTGTTTTTTAAAGAATTCCTTATTGTCATGTTAATCACTAAATAGGAGTAGATAGGTTTGCCTATCATCCGGTTCACATTCCTCCCCAATCTTGAATATGAGTAGGGGTTTAACCCATGTCTCCTGTTTAATATTGGGTTTCCAGTTCCCTCTAAAGTCTTCCTTCTCTTTCACTTCCAGTGGCCCCCTTGCATCTTGGTGGCATTATCACCTTGCTTAGAGTGGTACCTATTACTCTGTAACCGTCTACCTCGAGTGGCTTTTGGGCCTTGTACATCATTGTAAAAAAAAAAAAAACACACAATTGTTAAACTTGAGCTATTATTACTGACCGGCAGTAGACAATATATGTAGTACATGGATTAGTCTGTAACCAAATGATGGCTATAGACTAAAGCTAAAAACTTATTTTATACCCACCTAATATTTTTTAATATGATTTCCTTTATCAATGCATTTAACTCATGGGAAATTTCAACTCAAAATTCAGCTAATAACTGTCAATAAATCATATGTGATACATTCCTGCAATTCTTGGAGCAAGCCTTATGAAATTGCTATTGTTTTGTTTTGTTTTATTGAAGGATAACAAAATATTTCACAAGTAAATGACTTATCAGGTGAGTTTATAGGTAAGAAATTGGTCATAACTCAATCTGAGCATCTGATCCGTGTCCAAATTGCATCTTCATTCTCTCTTCGTTCTTTAACTTGGTCTTCTCTGTTCGTGTATGCCAAACCAAAATCTAAAAGGAAGAAAAAAAAGAGATTAATATAGAACTTTTTGATACATCAACATATATTTGAGTCATATATTTTATAGAAATTAATATACTGTGGCTGAGAACTGCTTGAACATCATTATGCAATTTGCTGAGCTTCACAGCTGAACTCACAAATAGAAATGCTATCTTTATTTGACTGACCTTTCGTAATGTGGATTCGCGGTTTTTAGTTTTTACACCAATTTTTTATTTGCTTGAAAGGATAACTTTATATTTTTAATTTTTTTTTAATTGCTCCTCAAATTATTTCATCAATGTTTTAGTTTCTACTTTAAAAACTGGAACATTTAATATATTTTCATATCTAAATTTTAAAACCCCCTTACAAGCAGTAAATGTTTAAAAAAAAAAATTCTTATTAATGAAAACAATCTCAATTGTTTAATTTCTATTGGATATTATTTTTCCACTATATTATCTATTACTCTATTATTTTTTTTTCTCTAATGTAGTCTTTAAATTCATTCATAATCAACATATACATGATGCGATGGATAAATTGTCGCCTAAATTATGCAAAAATGAAAATAACACTGATGTCTCATTTTAACAGATAGATTTACTAAAATTAAAACAAAAATATCTTGAAATACTAAAGTAAATTTATTCATTAAAATCGCCATTGGTTTCAACCTCAGTCTCCAGACGATTTTCAGAATCTTCTGCAACTCTTCTGGACAGCCTCCTTGGTTAAGCTGCCATAACCCTTGACTTCATCAGGTATATATCAATCCAGGTAACAGGGAATTTCAAACTGAATTCTTTATTTAAATCTACAATGGTAGACTGTTCATGTTCCATCGGCCGTTTCTAGGAATATCTCATCGTGTTGGGATGAGTAGATGGGCAAGGAGTTGATAGAGAGAAGAGCTGATGTAGCAAAAGTTATCCCAAGTATTACCTACATAACCACCTGAATGAGCAGGCAAAATTCTAAATATCTACATATAATATGGGAAAGAGGGCTTTGCATTCTTATTTCCCAGTGTGGCATTTGTCTTTCATTATGTTAACTCGTGAGCATACAGCATGCCCTTCCTCAGTTTTTGCTGCACACTGACAAAATTGAGAATTGGAATGCAATATGGCTAGCTGGTGGAAAGCCTGGCTGAGAGTTGTGTTACATGCTTACAGTGCTAGTCCATATATAAACAATCCAGTCACTTTTGGTGGATTCTCTACTAGAGTAAATAAAATACCATAGAGTCTGTGTGTAAGTGAATGTAACGAACCCAACAGGAATTGGAACTTGGCTCTCCAATTAACAATTCAGAGCCATTATCAATTACACCACCTCCACATCCAAACTTACAGCAGTTGATATTCCCAAGCTGGCACTCATCTAGGTACTGACCAAGCTCAACATTGCTTAACTTCAGTGATTGTATGGGAACCGGTGTTACAACGTGATGTGGCTAGGAGCTGCTAGTTATATAAGTAATGGTGAGCTACTTGTTTCTGAGTATGCCCATCTGCTAGAGTGGCTAGGTAATCCCTGTTGCTGATGCCTGCTCAGGCATACTTGTGTTTTTTCAACACCCACAGAGCCAAACTGTGGTTTATGCTGAACATATCTTAGTCACAATTTATGGGAGAGAGTGTGCAATATGTCATTAGAAACAGTTTGAACAAGGCCAGTATGATCAGACCCTGAGTCATGCCATCATGCTAACACAACCGAACAGTTCTGTCAACCCAATTTCATTCACAAAGCTTCAGTCAAATTGTGGTGTGGTTTTCAGGTACTTTCCACAGAGGGATCGTCTTCCAAAGCTGATATCAAGAAGTCACCATCTTTACAAATGGATCATGGTCATATTTGAACCTGGGTCTCATGGTCAGAATACTAATATTCTAATCACTCAGCCACATACCCACTAAGTTATATAACCACTTGTATAAGAGAATAGAGAATGAATAACTGTAACAGTTAATAGTATAACTATGGACCTGCCGCTAACAAGAAAATAACGTCTTCTTTCTTGGTTGTTTTTTTTTTATCATGCAGGTGCTCCCACATGATAAACATATCATTCATATCAGTAGGCCCCCTTCCAGGTAACTGGCAAGCTGCATGCATGGCAATTCTCACTCAAAAACAGGATCTGTTGATGAACTTGCCATAATACAAGTGGAACAAAAATTTTTGCCAGGATTGCCTGTCCTGGCTTTTATCCCAACTCAGACTTTAACGGCAACTGAGGATTCCACCATTTTTGCATTTGGACATTGTGCCTTGACATTGTCCTAATAAAGGGATCATCTGCCAAACCACAACAGCTTCACTATTTTCCCATAACCGGGACCCTATTAGGTACTACCGCCTCAGGTTCGGGTGAACCTGGGAACAAGAGCTATTAAGTCGTGGTTCCATACTCCTCAAAACTACCAATCAAACTAATTAGTGCCCTTGCAGCCAGATTTAGTTCATCGTTATACCCAGGACAAAGTGTATGTGACAAAACAACAAATGGAGATACATGGTTGGGATAAGTGAAAGAATTTTTACTTCAGTAATCTACAGGCTCAATTGTTTCCTCATTCTGGAGTAAAATATATCAGTCATGGGAGACTGAGAGTTTGTTCAGAGTGTAGCACAAGGTAGTAGTTAAGATAGACATGTGGAAAAAATCAAAATGTATATTGTGGTCAAGAGTTAAGCTCTAATACTGCCAGATTCATCGCTGGCTCGAGGCATTGCTTTTGATGGAAACATCTTGGTGACACTGCTGATGGCCTGGTTAAACTTGTTACTTTGGGGTCTGTTGCTAATGCCATCCTGGTCAGATCTGCCTCTGTGGGTGAAGTCAACGGCTCAGAACAGCTCTGTGAAAACTGCATGGGCCTTTTCTGATTTGTCAGAAAAGATGTTTCATGATCCTGGCGTTTTTGGACAATATTATGGAGGTGGATACATGGAGCTGGACGAAATTAAGATCTGTTTTAATCATATGAGTTGAGAACATAAATGTGAACACTTCCATTTCAGTTAAAGTATTGGAGTTTCAACAGGGTACGACAATAGTAATATTTGTTCAGGAATTTATCCAAAGCTAGATAACAGCCAAGGGAAATAACTGCGATCTCAACCGAAAACAAGAAGGCTTTAAATAGAAAAATGTTGGAAATTTGAAACAAATTAAAAATATGTTGGCATCAATAACCATGTGAAAAGATTTTGAAAGTCATATTTAGTCATTTTTTTTTAATAGTTGGATTATTGCTACTGAGTTTCAGTAGGTAAGGATTAAATGTTAAATAATGCTTCTTGCAAACAACATTTTTTATTGGGACTGTCAGAGCATATCCAGTTGACACTTAACAAAATATAATTGTCACCTGAAGCTGTTGAGTAAGAAGTGACTCAAACCTTTTGAATTCAAGCAACACTGTTCATTTGTTGGTCAGCAAGCAACTGATATACAGTAACATTGCTATAACATTCCACTCCATACAAGATTAAGTTTGTGAATTGAGTTATATTCCTTGATATTTTTCCCCCTCACACCATGTTTCATTTTGGAACATTTAAAAAAAAAAAAATAAGAGTATGTGAGAATGAGACAAGAGAGTGACAAGTGCTCTTCACTCTGTATGGAATATAGGGTCACAGCTTCACCACACTATACAATCACCGAAGTTAAGCAATTTCAAGCCTGGTCAGTGCCTAGATGAATGACCACTTAGATCTGCAGGTGGTGTAATGGATAATGGCTCAGAATTGTTAATCGGATTGCCAAGTTCCAATTCCAGTCAGGCTTGTTATATTTACTTACTCACAAATACTTTTGGGGAAGGTATGAATGATCTCTTCTCCCCCATCTATGGGTTAATTAGCAATAAAATGATTATTATCTCCAAAAGACTCTTACAATCTAAAAATATTTTCTGGCTTTAAAATTACTTGTGAAAGGTTGATAAGCTGTAAAAAAAAAAAAAAAATCAATCAGTCTAAAGTGCTTTTGTAATGCTTTGTAAGGCTTGTTTTTAAAATAAACTCAAACGTGTTCCTGAATAGGCCCTGTTGAAATGAGGGAGTGTGTAATATTGCCATGTATCTTTTATACAGTACTTAGAAACTGTACAGGTGACAGAAGAAAACATTTAAAGTTCAAAGGATGTGAACGTGAGTGAATGTGCATACCTACATGTGTTGTGTTTGTGTGGTTTGTTCATGAGTTTCCCAATGGGAAATGCATTTTCCCACAAGAGACTTACATGTTGATGTGTAAGCTGAAAAAATAAGAAGAGGCTACAAAAAATAATCATAGAGTATTTATAGTGCCGGAAAGCATCCCCTAATAGTGATTTCAGGAAAGTAAGTGGAGTTAACCCCACAATACTCCCCTCCAGATGGGTAAAATTTTTTCTTCAAATCTTATCATGGTACTCTCTACACCTATTTTCTTTACAAGATCACTTTCTATTGACAAGATAGCCAAAGAGTTTAATCTGTCTTGAGTCATGGATGACAGCAAATATTTTTTTATAAGCTTTAGTTTTGGAAGATCCCAAACACGTGGCAAGATGGCATTGTCAGCTTTGGTGTCACCCTGGTGCCAGATTTGCCAGTACCTTGAGCTGGCCCTGATCCTTTTTGCTAAATAATAACAGCACACAACTGTTTGGTTATTTTGGTTTGGTTGGTATAATTTTCAACAAGTTTTGCTGTTTTAGGCACATCTGAGGAATTCCAACCCATTTTTCTTTTTAGTAACTCTGCCTCAAATTTGGTGACCTTCTATCATAGACCGTGGTCTTAAGTTCACCCCACAGATTTTTTACTGGATTTTTTAAATCAGGGCTTTATGCAGCCCAGTCAATAACATTTACTTTGTGACAGACATGTTAGTTCTCTAGAGGATGTGGGATGCTTTTTGTATTTTGGGTGTATATTTCGTAAGTGTTATATATAGTGTTATATAGTTGCCAGTACCTTGGGCCGACCCTGCTAGGTACTGATCAGTCTTGACATTGCTTAACTTTGATGATCGTACAAGAACTGCCGTTTCAACAAAAGCACTTTAGTTATAGCAGAAAACCTTACTGTATAAAAAAGCAGTAGAGCTGAATATAAAGCAACAAAACACAACTGTGAAAATATCCTCATGATTAAAATATCCTACATGATTAAAATATCCTACATGATTACAGTAACAAAGCATAAGAACAGTTGAACATTATACAAAACAGTTTTAGTATTACAGTATTTTCTTTCAGTTATATCTCTTTCTTTTGTAGTTTCCAACTAATTAATGATGGGAACATATTGAGGCATATTTAGGTTCAAAAAATTAGATGGTACCAATAAATGTCACCTGCACTTTGTTATAATAACTTCTTTTACAGTATGGTAAACATGAAGTGGTGGTGGCAATAATGTTTGAGTAAATAATATTATTATGGAGTCAGATTATGTAGAAGTGACAATCTGAAGTTAAATTATAACCTACAGTAGTGAGCATTAGGGATAAAATTAGCCTAGAGAAAGCCTCACTTTCACATATAGTGAATTTTTGAGCCATTTTTATTTTCTAACAAGGTGGTAAATAGGCCCTTTCCACTCTTCTTACTTTTGCCAAACAACTGCTGCCTAAGTAACTATTTGAACAGACGGTACTTCTCTCACTCACTCTAACTGGCAATCTATTTATGTAAAGCTGCAAGTAGAAACTTCTAACTTCCGATCAAGTGTCACTTGACAAGTTTTCATTTATTTATTATTTTATTTTCTTTCAGTCAAGTAAGTGGCCACTTTGAAGGCCACATCAAGCCAACCTTATCAATGGTCATAAAACATAAGAGACTTCAGACACAGGTAACATAATTTGGGACCCACATGACTTCATGCATTTTGTAAAGTAATTGGCCATGCTGGAATTAGTAAAAATGCCCAACAAACAGAATTGACAAAGTTTCCAATAAACAATAACAAAAGAAAGAAAAGAACAGGTCAAAATAACACTAAGTAAACAATATATATATTTAAACAAAAATTTTGTAGCACAGAATTTAAATATGGCTTTGAAAATGACAGAATGCAGTCTTTTAAAGGGATCTTTTTCGTCCAACACGTCTTCAGAAAGATTTGTTGCAACGACAACAATCAAAACATCAAAACTGAAAAAGGCAAACACATTAAAACATTTACAGTTTTAAAAGCTGTTTACATCAAGCTTCATTGACTGACTTTGTGTAGGCAGAAAGAGAACTTTCTTCATTCTCTGTGTCTCATGGGTGGGTTGCGAGTAATTCTTTTTATGTTTTATTCTCACTAGGAGCTTATTTACACTGATTTGTTTGTTTTTAGTAATAAATTTATTTTAGTTGTGGCCCCTTATTTACCCAAGACCCCCATCTCCCGCTGTCTACCTTTTTCAGTTTCACTGTTTTGATTATTGGCATTTCAAAAAATCTTTCTGAAGAAGTGTTTTGACAAAAAAGGTTCTTTTAAAAGAATGTGTTCCATCATTTTCAAAGCCATATATATATAAGTTGATTGAAAATAACTCCCCATTTTAAAATACAATTTATTTATTTAACTATAATTTTTACAAGAAAAGTTAAAGAGAGGAAAGCATTTAGCACAAAGTTTTACTTAAAATTCGATATGGGCACTGATTTCACTACCAGCTTCTTCAGCCACCCAAGAATCATGTCAACTGATTTCACAAAGAACCCTTGTGGTATGGAAAACATAACTTTTTGTATTTGCTCTTCAAGTTCTTCCAAAGTCTTGGTTTGGTATAGTAGACTTGTTTCTTTAATAAACCCCAAAGAAAAAAGTCACAGAGTGTTAAGTCAGGTCTACTGGCTGGCTGCTCATTCATAAAATAGGGAGTTACTTTTCAATCACCCTATATATATATATATATATATATATGTAAGACAAAAGTAGACAAAGTAACAGTAATAAGACAAAAACTTCACAAAGTAAGAATGGTGTTAATGTGCAAAAGAGATACTGTCAAGTGAATGTTGTATTCTGACTTCAAGACAATATTGAATTCTAAACACCATCCATAATGGATCATTCCAGGAATCATCCTTGGCCATTGGTTAGTAAATTAATCAGCTTATAAAATCTATGGTACACATAGAAGAGAAAAAACATTCAAGACTGACCTTTGTACAAAGTTCAGCTTTGGGTTCAAGATCAGTCATTTTCACTTGAAGTCCCTGAAGGAGTACAGATTCTTGATAGCCACGAGGAACATTATAATCAAATTTAGCTTCTTTAAACTCAAAAAATCTGTGTAAATTGACAGCAAATCCTGCCATGTCCATTGCAAATGGTCGCCTTGGTTTCCAATATGTAAACCACTGAGTTACCTGTGGATTTAAATTAAAACATCATATAAATAATTTACTTTAGCAAATAATGTTTTCTTAGAGGTGGGGAAAAGGTAATTATTTTATTTTGCTCATCCAGGTTCATAGGAACCTAAAAAATATTCACATATTTGAGGACAGCATTTGGTGAAACAATACCAGCATTGATGTCAAATTCAACATCCAAATATTGGACAATTTTCTTGTCCACCTCAACTGTAATTTTGAAGCCTAATTCCTTAAATGTCTTAAAAAATCTTCTCTTGAATGGTATTGTTGGCCCTTCTATTATCAGGTACAGTCATCAGGCTGTCATCCCTCTATAATACATGGCTGACTATGTGGACAAATTTATTGATTTTACCCAATATATAAGTTCAGAAACTTCTGCCCTGTCAAGAGATCCTTGGGGAATGTCAAAGCCACTATCACAAAATTTTTTTACTCATGCCTCTCCACCATGAAATAACACAGACTTTCTACAGTGGAAAATAACTTCCAATTGTTCTGGTTTAATGGTTACATATTGTTTGGCATAATTCAATGCTTCTGTGAGAACTTTCTCAGTGATAGATGGATAAAAGTTGAAAATATCATACTTAATGAAGACCAAATCATTCTTGTTATTAATAGTTAAACCAGGTAATTCATTCATTAGTGCCTTGCCAATGATTAACCTGTGTGGCTACCCCCAGCAAATCACAGACATTTTGAATAATAACATGGCTGATAACACCAAGCTCCATCTTTGTTGGGTTAATAAGGCAAAATGAAGGACAACTGCGAAAGTCTTCTTTATGGTTCTTTAACTGTGATAAACGCTTCCCTTTCACAAAGTGTATGCATTTTGTTTCCAATGCCCATTTTATTTGTAATATCCTTTGCTTCTTTGTTAATAATATCAACATAAAAATTGGGAGCTTTCCTATAAAACTTAGTGACCTTGTTCGCAACTTTTCTTTTGTAACCGCCAGAGCTCATTAAATATATTTTTTTTGTTTTGTCGCCCATGACTAATATCTTCTTTGTATTTTTGATTTCCTCAACTTTCACCGTTAACTCTTTTTGGAAGTTCCATTTAGTATTTCTAAACTGCAAGTTGTCCATAATGCTTAAAAGGTCTCTACATAAATACATTTATGTTTTGCCCTTGATTGAGCACAGAAGAAGGAATGATAACCGGTTTGTTTTTTGTTGTTTATTTTTTCTTAATTTTTTTCTATAAGTATTTTATTTTTCTTCTCTTTGCTCTTCATCCTTATTATTTTATTATATTTGTATATATATTTTTCTTTTCTCGTATTTCTTGCCTGTGGAACTCTCTTCTGGCTTCTTGCTTTCCAACCAACTTTGATTTTGCAATGTCAATCATTATCTACTGTCTCCTTGATTCCTCGTCTTTTCATGTTTACACCTCTTAATAATGTTTTCTTTTTCTTATTCTTTCACATACAATAACCCCTTGTGTCAGTGTCTTTTTTGCCTTGCTTGGAGTGAAATGATAAATAAATATATATTGAGCTCTCTGGGGAGGATGTGTGGGTTTGTAAACAGTGACTATTACAGCTAATAATGCAAGACTCTTCGGTAAATCGAATCGAGTTCTCTCAGTCACTGTGTGTTTATCTAAAAATAAATACGCTTAAATTCACCTTCTTCTCTGCCGTGTGCCAACGGCTTCAGGGTAAAATTTTCGACTGACGCAAATTCAGCCAGTTTTCGATTCTAGCCAGAGGCAACCGGACGTCTAGCCACACTGATGAGCTGTGATACAGCGAAACAGTCTGTCTGTGGATGACAATATATATATATATATATATATATATGTCTTTAAATAAATTGTCGGACTTTGTCCAATTCAAATATATATATATATATATATAAATAAGACACCAGAGGTGTTGAAACAAAATGGGTATTTTTGTAGTGATTTTATAACATATTTATGTTATAATTTTTAAATAAACAATTACATATATATATATATATATATATGATATATTTTTATAAATACTTTTAAAATGTGTGTTTTTAAAGCCATAATAAAATTTTGTACTCGCCACAGATTATTTAAATATTGAATTTAAATATTTCAGTTAAATCACCTTGAATAATTTTACAATTTATATTCTTAATTTTCATTCTCAAAGTATCTTTTATCAGACTTTAATTTAAGAATTGTCCTTTGTGCATTCATTTTCGATATATATAGTGCATTCTAATTATTCACAATCAAAACCCTTTTCAAGTCTTTATCAAAATATATTCATTTACAATTACCCACCTCATGCCATGACTAACTTTTCTACATTTGTTTATCATGCTTTAAATTCTCCCTTGTATTTTTCACTTAGTTTCCTGAGCAGGAAACATAACACAAATGTCAATGGTTCATTCAATTTTTCTTATTTTGTTTATTAAAGCAAAATTATTTCTTACAATTTGATCCTAATGTTTCTTACATTTAGAGATTAATAATAGAAATATCTAGATTTAAGTCCTTTGCAGGAAATTTGTCCTGGCTTTCCCACATGAAAGGGTTGAGTTTAAAAATGCGACAAAATTGAAAAAAAAAAGCAACAACAGCTTGAAAGATTAGAGTGGATAATTCTCTCTTTTTAAGCAGAAGAATAAAGACTCAAACTCCTGCTCGGTGCATAACAATAAAAGAAAATGTTTATTTACATGCACAAAAAAAAGGGTAAAAGGATATACAATTATGAGAAAAAGAAAGGGAGAAGAAAATTCCGTTAACTTTAAAAGAAGAAAAAATGTTCATAAAAATAGGCTTGCTCAAAATATTTCTCTGAGCACCTAAAAAGTTCTTTAAGTGAGTAAATTGTTGAAGGGTTAAAACACTCACAGATTTCTTCAGAGTTCTTATATAGGAGGAAACTATCACAAGATACGAATTTAGTAGTTGAGTGAGATTGTAGGCTGTTGACTGAAATCTAGCTGCAAGGAGGCAGATCTCAATTGGTTTTTAGTAGTTGGCTGATGTTCTGTCTTTACAGCCCAGTGGGTAATTCTTTCTTGAAGCTGACTCTGAAGATGACTGGTTTTCTATTGCCAATCTGATGTTATTACAGATGGTATCCAGTGACTCACTGCCAAATAGGCGAAAATTCTCCGTATATATGGAGATTAGGAGGCTCAGAAATATCGGGGACATTTCCCTCCAAAATTGCTATACTAATTTCCTGGCCCCTTCATTGGTTAGAAAATATATTCTTATCTCTGATAAGAACCGATGTTTTGGGAGCTGCTTTTTGGAAGCAAGGGTCTGACAAGCTGTGAATGTTACCCCTAGGCTTTATGGCATCATGGACAGGATAATGATGGTTAAATTCCTTTTTATATTTTCTAGCTCTCTTGTTTGTCAGAAAATATATTATCTGCGATAAGAATCAAGGTTTTGGAAGCTAGATTTGAAAGCAGAGGAAACATTGGGGTGAGGATTGGAAAAGATGCTAGAACGTGAACTTGTAAAATATTGTAGTAATAGTTCTCAAATTAAATTCCAATACCTTCAACTTTCATTTAGGTTTTATAATATATAATTTTCTTGCTTTGTTTATTAAAGCAAAATTATTTCTTACAATTTAATACTAATGTTTTTAAACATTTAGAGAATAACAAAAATATCTAGATTTAAGTCCTTCAACTTTCATTTGGGTTTTATAATATATATTTTTCTTGCTTTGTTTATTAAAGCAAAATTATTTCTTACAATTTGATCCTAATGTTTTTAACATTTAGAAATTAATAATAGAAATATCTAAATTTAAGTCCTTCAACCATCATTTTCTATTTGGGTTTCATTCACTAGTTTTAAAAACAGACACTTAAGATATTTTATTTATTAAAAGTTTGCTACTATTGGTGAGAAGTAATTTTTATTTTTTATTTTAAGAAATTATTTACTTTTAGAATAAATATAATGGAATTTTAATTAAAAAAGTTTGTATTGCCCTGACATTGTCTGAAAAGCCCAAACTAGTTGTCTCAAACTAATGTGTTTGCTTGTCAATGGAACAAGACTAATCTCAAGTCCTAAACAACAAATCAAAATTAACAGCCTAGAAAGAGAAAAGATCTTTTTCAGCACTCTGAACATCTCTGCACAAAACTGACAGGTCCACCCTGAGACAGTTTGTTTTGAATCATGGATATAAACAAATTTTCACTCCTGTCTTTTGGCATCCTAGGTAAGACGATAAACTACATCCAGCAGCAAGGCCTCTGATCAAGAGGTTTTGAGGAGTGTGGAACCAACCACCTCTTAATTGCTGGTGTTCCCAGGTTCACACTAACCCGGGTGGTAGTACCTGTTAGGGTCCCAGCTATGGGCAAATAGTTAACACCCAAACTTGTATAAAAATAGGTTTTAATACTAGAAGTACTTTGTAATAAATAAAAAAAAAATTATTACTAGCAATAATTTTTGAAGGTAAAATTATTATCAGCAATACTTAAAAAAAATACCTGTAATACAAACAGCTATACATACTTAAGAAATTGGTTGTACTCAAAAATATGAGTAATTGAAAAATGGATCAAATATATATGTATACATACACGCCTTTTTTTTCCAAACTATTGCTATGAATCTATTTCAAGAATTTTGTTGGCATTAGATGACCCACTGAGGTTGATATGCCATAAAACAAAACAACCAAAACCAAATTCTGTCTTTTGTCACACTGAAATGAGTGTGCTATTATGAGTGAGGTTAAAGGTGACTTTAAATAGCAGAGTAGAGTAGGTTTGGAAACTAAGGGGAAAGATACTAAAAAAAAGGACAATTTTAGGAGAGTGAATTGAGTGGAACCTCTATATCAAACAGCCTGTTCAAAGACATGTAACTTTAAAAACTAGCTCTTCATAACAAGACATGATACATGAACACCAGTTAATGATATTGCTTGATAGGTAGATTAGCATTATTTATTATGTGGGCATTTGGCTGATTGGTTACAACATTACCATTCCAACTACAAGAGCTGAGTTCAAATCTTGCCATGGTCAATTTGTTGAGCAGGTGACTTCTTCATAATATCTGCTGGGGAGAACAATCTCAGTGTGCAGCACCATTTGGAAAGTGCCTGAAAAATGATGCCACAGGTTCAACCAAGTTTGTGAGTGAAACTGAGTAGACAAAATAAATCAGAAGCTGTCAATAGTTGTGATAGCATAAAGTCACAAGTCATCCAGGCCTTGTACAAGCTGGTTATTATGCCAGATTTTAATCTCTCCCACAAACTGTAACTAAGTTCTGCTCAGTATAGTTTCAGAATGAGCCACAGGTTGGCTCTGTGGGTGTTGAACAAACTCAAATGTGCCTGAGCAGGTATCTGCAACAGAGACAAGCTAGCACCCTAGCAGACAGGTATACTCAGATTCGAGTAACCAGTCATACAATATTATAGTAATGGATATACAATATTATATATATATATATATATATATATATATATATATATATATATAAAAGGTACAGTGGAGTAATGGATATACAATAATATATATATATATATATATCAGGTATGGTGGAGTGGAGTAATGGATAGTGGCTTAGATTGAGGAATCAAAGAGCTGAGTTTTAATTCCAGTCAAGTTCGTTACATTCTCTTACATGCAAATATCTTTGGTTTACAGTATGAATCCATCTCTTCTCCCCACCCCAAACTATGGGTAAATAGCAGTTCAGACTCAGTCCTATCCCCCAAGGCCTCCAGGTGTTTTGCAAACTTCTTGACAGATGGAACATGCGGTTGAGCTATTTTCCTTAAGTGGTTGAGGATCAATTGCTATGTTTTCCCGTGAATGGAGAGCAGGGCCTTCTTTACTGCATGTAACAAACCCACAGTGGCAGGTAAGGCTATTGTTGAGAGGAGCAGCATGATGCCAGCTTTCTTTAATATTTGCACACATTTGATCCCGATGTTCAAGTTGGCCCTGCTGTAAATTTGTATAGATGAGAAGCAAGACAGGCGCCAGCTCCTTTGCTCTGACACTTTGTTTTCCCAGGAAGAAAAAGGGGTGCTACATTGCTTCAGATTGCCTTTGAGTTTGTCTCTGTAATGCAAGAGTGGCCTTCCAACTGACCTGCTTATTAAAAGCTGTCCATAGAGAAGTTATTTTGAAAGTCTACTATCATACAAGAAAGATGTTCTACCCACCTATATATATATATATATATATATATATATATATATATATATATAAAGAACAATATTGAGGAAAAATGTATAACAAAGTTTCCAATGAAGTCCTAAAGGATGAAATGCATTACATGAAAACTTCTTCCACTCTCTCCACACACACACACACACACACATATATATATATATATATATATATATATATATATATATATATATATATATATATATATATAAAATTTGTCACTTCGCTAATTGATGTTATATTCACCATCTCATCTCTCTCTCTAGAATTTCATAGATTAACTTTTTTGTAATTGTTCAGTCCACTCTTCAGGAGGTTACATGTTTTAATTTATTTGAACTAGAGAAAACATTATTAATGGTTTTAACACTTTTCAGAGGGTACGCTATACAGTCCTGATCATTTTGACACAAATGTTAAAATCTTGATTATTTTGAAATATGCCAGTCAACTAAGGCATATGTCAATATGACTGAAAGAGCATTTTTAGATAAACCTTTCTAGACACTCAAAAGAATATAACCTCTTAACCCAGATTTTTCTCAAAGATGGAATGCAGTGCATGAGTCTTTGTAATCTTTGTTATATATAATATTTGATTTCATACAACTGCTTGTCCTCATCCTCTTGGATATGATGTTTTATCACAGAGCTTTAAATGTTTGGCAACCAAAAATATTCCATTCGTATTGTTAGCTGGCATTTGTTTAGTTTCAGCTAACTTCATTAAAAATGATGGCTTTGGATTTTCTTGTGATATTTGACATATTTTTGTTAATATCTTATCAAAACTAGCACATTTATTGATTCTAACACAGAAGATGAAAGAAAATAAGCAATATTTTCAATGTCTAATATTTTATTTTTATATTAAGAAAGACAAAAAAATACAACTCATGCTGTTTATGGAGAAGGTACAGTAAATGATTGAATGTATCAAAAATGGTTAGCAAAATTTTGTGCTGGATAATTTCTTGTTGAACAATGATATGTTGATTAAATTGTGAGATTATTTGGGAACAATCATGAAAGTGCTTAGGGAGTTGAGGTATTGAGAGACTTGATAATTCTGAGTGAAGGAGTAAAGATATTAGAAGGAGAAAAATATGAGAGTCTAATGTGAAAAAGTCTAGTTTAAAAATATTAATTTAAACCCATAAAATACTTATAAGGACTAAATATAGATGTAAGATGGCATGGTAATTATTAGAATGAAAAATAGCATCGGCACACCAAATATTTGATAATCTAAATATTTTGGTCTTTACAGAATTTTCATCCTGAAAATAGTTTCAATGTCCCTGGAAGATTGCAAAAGGCAGCTTGAACAGTTTTTTGCTCAGAAAAATAAAAAGTTCTGCAACAGAATTATAAATGAAGTTGACGAAAGATGGTAAATAGGTTGTTCTATTAAGTTGTTCTTAAAAATAAAATTAATGACTGGTTTCTGTCAAAGTTGACTATGCCTGTAACAGTTCTGTGTTATTATTGTCTGATCAGTATCACCCCATGCAAGGCAGTAAAGCCACTAAGACACAAGAAATTAAAAGGGCGTGAAAGAATTAGTAACAGAAACAGAAACATTAATAATGAGCAGAAAGAGAAAAGAGTAATCAGGAGGACAGTAGATAGCAATTGACATTGCATTTAAATTTTTGCAAATTAAAGTTGGCTGGAAAGCATGTAGCTAAGAAGGGAGTTTCATGTGTGAGAAGTGTGACCTTATGGCTACATCCAGCCAGCTCAACTGTAAGTTGATGAGATCTCAACGCCAGTCTAGTACTGTGCTTAAATTTTAAAAATCTAGGTACCATAGCAAAGAGCTATTCTGAACAATTTCCATGAAAGTATTTATAAAAAGGTACAGAGAGGCGTCTTTATGGTGATGGGAATGTGACTGAAGCTTAACTGCCAGATCAGGACCAATAATATTGCTGATTCTTCTTAGCATCTTACCAAGAAGTTCAAGGTAAATAGCAGGAGTACCGGACCATATGTGGCAGCAATATTCTAAACATGGACGAATGGTAGACTTATAGATATGTAAGATAGAAAAAAATTGTCTTGCATGACACAGTGAACCAACTTCCTTAGTAGCTAACCTAGCAATGGATTCAATATAGTCTTTCCACTTCATGTTAGCTGAGAACATGACTATTACAGGGATACCATCGGGTCCACATGCTTTGTGGGGATCTAGGTTAGAGATGATAGCAGAAACCACGGAAGAGGTTATATGCATATCACTCAACATAGACTCAGTTCTAAGTGGGAAGTTAAGCAGGGATACTCCAGATGAGTCAAGAGTAGAGTTTAAGGAGAATTTATGAGCAAAGCATTCAGCTTTATCAGCAGAGGATGCTATGGGGAAGTAGTTTGTACAAGTGTTCCCTTACCAGTTCTCTTCATCATTAATTATTGTGGCATGTTAAGAGTAAGACCTTTGTCAAGATATCTAGTGATGGAGGGAAATGTAGATTCATGCCTTTCCCAAGGAAATTAATATAAAGTAAACCCAAGCAGCTTCACTAAGAATACAAACTTGGTGTGCCAATTCTATTTTTCATTTTAATAATTACCATGCCATCTTGCATCTATATTTGGTCACAAGAAGTCCTAATGGAAGGTACCCAATCATTTTGAATATCTTGAGACCCAGCTGTGCATCCTTCATCAATCAGAGGGTACCTTGCTGTATATGTATGAGTACCCTCCTTTACAGTTACTCAGCAACAAAATGTAACTGAGTGAGCTGTGTTACTGTTGCATTCAACATGACAATATGCCTGACTGACCATTCTTCAGGTCTTGTGCAGGATATTTAGGCATAATAGTACTTCCCCCAGGTATACTAGCCCACACCTACTATTCAGATTTGGCTACTTGTGGCTTCTGCTTTTCCCCAAAGCTAAAGTAAATCATCATTAAAAGATAAATTCCATATCATGGTTGAGATTAAGGAGAATACAATAAGGAAGCTGATGGCAATACTGAAAAAGGATGGGATGGTAAGCCCTGAAGAGGAATACTTTGAAGGGTATTGCTTTAAGTAGGCTATTGTTTTGATAATATATATAATGGTTGCACACTTTCTGTGCAGACCTAGAATATATTGGAGAGAGAGGGTGGTATCATCTTACATTTACTGCCCTTTTCCCTTTCCCTCCTCTCACACACACACTCTCTCTCTCCCCTCCATCTTGCTTCGGATGGTGTTTCTTACTTTGTAACCCTCTACCTCGAGTGTCTCTTAGGCCTTGTATAGGGTGAACATCATCGTGTATATATATATATATATATATATATATATATATATTATATACAGAAAAAGAGAGAGGACTAATACAATTACAATTTGTCACTTAGCTGATTCATACACTTCAATTCTGGAGTTTTGTGCATGAACTTTTTGTTCAGTAGGTATCAGCACTTGACTGTCATTTTTCGTTATTTTTAAACTGGGATCAGTAATGTACGGAAGGGGGTGGGCAGAGGGTGTGACAGTCCTGGGCATCCATATCAGGAAGGCATCCAATCAAAGAGTGAAATAAAAAATTTAGTTTATATTTAATTTGAACAAAGTGTTTATTTTATATTTCATCTGTTTTTACATATTTAAAATGTTTTTCTTTTCTCACTTTTCACAGTACTAGGCCTATAGGCCACGCACACCCTACTTGATTCTTAGGGGCATACAATCAAGGAGTTGGGCCCGAGTATCACCAAACCTCCTGCATGTCACTAATTGGGATGCTAATTTGGATACTCTTATTATTGGTTGATTTTTTTTCTTTGTGCATGTGGGTGTGTGTATATGTCAAATGTGATTATTTCTCTTTTTCATCATTTTATTGCTTCCTTACACTCTCTCCCTATTCATTTTTCTTCTTTTTCTCTTTCATATATATATATATATATATATATATATATATATATATATATATATATATATATATATATGAAAGAAATATAGTTTTAAGGTGTGCTATAATTATGGGATAAAGTGCTCAATATCAGAGATAGACTGTTTCCTGCTAGATGCAATCGTCAGGCCTGGACATTTGGACAGTTTTTATATAATTTATCTACTGAAAAGAAAAAAAATTATAAGATCACATGAGAAATTATATAAAAAACTTAATCAAAGCACCTTGTCTGTAATATTTAATGAAACTTGCATATATATGTATATATATATGTGTGTGTGTGTGTGTGCATGTGTGTATTATATTTAGTGGATATATGTGTTTGAGTGGATATCTCTGTTTTTTAAACAGTATATTTGCGTTTACTGGCCTCGGATTTTTGAGTGTATAATAATGAAAATGTGGCATTTGGCAGCATTAAAAAATTGCCAATTTGCTGACCAAATCTCATTCTGAGTTAGTTTTATCAATAGAATCTGAATTTTCTATAAAATTGGATTTGTCTTTAGAGGATTTAATAAATAATGAGTAACTTCTTGCTTTTATATCCTATACAAAATCAAATGATGTCAAAATTTATACTTATTTCCAACATGAATAGCTCCACAAATCATTTTCTCTTACCTTGCCATTGTTTACAATGGGTTTTTCATATCGGAGTCCCCCAACCAGCCCCACAGGCCAAACAGACACAATCTTTGTGTCTCGCATCTGAAAGAGAAAAATGATTAATTTTGTATATAAAAAAAATTAGCAGGAAAAATGACAAGTATACTATTTTGATCTATTTATAAAAACATTTATTTTAAATTTTATATAAAATTTTATTTTAAATTATATATAAATTCACTAGTTAACTTAAAGAATGCAATTTTTCCCAAGATCTTAATCTGGAACAAAATAAGAAACTAAAGCAATCTGGAAATGTCATGCCTACTCTTTTTTTTTAATACCTTTGTGAGATAATTTCTGAGAAAAAATGTTATATGGTAACTTAAACCTTAACATCTTTGTAAGCTCTTATTCAAGATTCAGGTCCAATGAAGAAATTCCTGCCTGTTCATGTATAAAATGAATTATTATTTGAGTCATTCATTCATTTTATACAGTTTATCAACCCTTTGCAGATTAGTAAGTAAAAATAATAGCAACTGACAATGATTGATCTAAAATCTTTGAATATTATTAGATGCACTAATCAGAGAATTTGTCAAAGAAATGTACCTCATAGTCTATGGTCACATGTAGAACATTTATTAGACAATGCAAAGATAATACTGTAGAAGTAAATTTTTTACATTGAAATTATAATTATTTAAAAAAAGAGGTCAGTATTAAAGTGTAGAACCTGTAAGTCAGCACTGGTTTTTAAATAAGTCAGAAAATATTTTTAGATTATAAGAATTTTTGTTTTCCTTGATCTTAGTTTCTATATGGTTAAACTAACTCCCACTAGTAAGGTGCTGCTACAGAAATGTATGATGGAGGTAAATAATAATAAATCATGTTCAACAGTTAATATCACATGTCAGGTAAATAAGATTGTGTCCTGGTTACCATTGTAACAGGAAAGAGCTATGAATGAAAGGTTTATTCTCCCATTTGTAATTCCCCCATTGTGGGCCTTATTTATATCCATGATATAATAACACCATGAATCCCGGATGGAACAGAATAGCTGAAAGGAAAAAGAATGACAAACATGCTTTGTTCTCAGAGAGGCTTTATACCACTAAGACATACGTAAAAACTATATATACATATATACATATATCCCAAGCAGAGAATAATATATCATTATCTACACATCAAGCAGAATATAAGGGGAAACAAAAAGGAAGGGTATTACATAATATATGGAGATTCTTCTGTGTTTCTGGATAAGCTATGTTTAGGACTCCAGATTCATCTACTATGTCCCAGGTGAGGACATATTCCATGAATGGGAAACGGCGAGTCTTGGGGTTTCTATATTTGGCAAAGAGATATTCCCATAGGGATAGGGCACCATGAACTTGTAATCTGTAGCATTGCTGGAGGAAGCAGATTTGGCCCCTTGGCCCAGGCTAAAAAAGCAACCACTTGACTTGGCTGCTGTAAACCAACTGAATGACTGGCCACTCTTGTCACTGTATGAAGTGACATCATTAAGTGCCTGTTATGTGACCCATGTGACTTATCGCTACCAAAGGGAAATAATCGCTTTCTATATCCCTACAGGTATAAGAATAAAGAATGTGAAATCAATTCTTGCTGGGTGCTTGATTTTTAACCTGTGCTGCATGTTTAATAATCATAGAATGACAAAAGCAGCAAAAACAAAGACCACATATTGCAGGACATTTATAATTACACATTTACAAGTCTACCCTTCATATCTGATCTGGTGCTTCTGTTATGTATGTACACCCTGTCTGAAGTTATTAAGCATTTCATATAAGCTTCAAGAATTCAAATTTGGTTTGAAAAAAAAAATTGTCAAATTTCAAACAATCAATTTAGATATCAAAATAAAGACTGAGTTAAAATTTTAGGTACTATCAATATGTTTTATTGAAGTTATTTGATGTATTCTAAAAAACTGCCATCTGAAGTTATCAGGCAAAACTAAATAATCGTATTTTACTTCAATAAAAAGCTAATAAAATCATAATAAACTGAACAACACCTATATTAGAACAAATAACAAACACATAAGTCTTTGATTCCTTTACATTTCAATATAGTGACCCTTTTTCTCAATAACAGCCATTGATTTTGTTAATTTTTTTACTTCAGCAGGTTCAATTTCTGACATGGTAGTTTTAATTGCTTCCCATAAGTCTGATTTGCCGTTATATTGTTTGCTACCTTCATATAATTTCATCTTCACAATTGACCATAGATTTTCAATCGAATTCAGAACAGGACTTGATGGTGGCCATTCTATTATTTTCTCTCCTGTAAATTTTTTATGCTCAAATAATTCACTGATAAACTTAGAGACATGAGAAGGAGCATTGTTGTGCATAAATACACACTTCACTTTGAAAATGTGAGACTGGGACTTGTACCATACAAAGAAAGTCTTGATTATAAAAGTCACAATAGTTAGCACTGCTCAGTTTAACTGCTTCATCTAATTTGAATGATCCAATAATGGATTGGTTTACAATTCCAGCTCATATCATAACACTTATCACCTCCTTGTTGCCTTATTTTAACCACAGGAATGTCTGAATTAGATAAAATCCATCCTTCAGCTCATCCATTAGGTCCATCAAATGTCACTTGAGATTTGTCTGTGAAAATTACTTTAGAAAAGTCAATTTTCATGTATTTCTTGGCCCAATTTTGATACTTTAAAATATTTGCTTTAGTGAAAGGAGGTTGCCTAGGAGATTTTTTTCTACACATCCCAATTCACAAAGTATTCTACACCTTTTGTCCTTCTTTCCCTCAATTCCAGCCCTTTCAAAGATCTGAGCACTGGTCAAAAGTGGCTGTTTTGCTATAACTTGCTTTAGTTTATGTTCGTCTCAAGGAAATGAGTTCTTAAACCCTTTTCCGTTGCTTCAAGTTCTCAACTTAGTTATATTCTCAAAAGCCTTCTTTATCATTTCATGAACTCTGCAAAGCTCCTTTGATATCTTCAATGCGGATATTCCCTCACTCAATAACATTTTTTGTTTTTCAGGAGTTGTTAGATCCTTCCCTTTACCCATATTTCAACATATATTATGGAAAAATAGTTTTTTATTACATTTCAGTGGTCTTATTCTAATAGTAGTTTAATCTGCATATTAACTTCATTCAATCTATTTTTGTAAATTCCAAATATCTCAAAAACTAACCATTAAAAATGGCAGAAAATTTAGTTAAATATTTTACTAATGGTGGAAATGGATGAGTTTAAATTTGACAAATATTGGTTCAGAACTTTTTGAGTTATTGAGGTTTATTTGATTTGCCTAATAACTTCAGACAGGTTGTAGAAATTCTCAATAAAATCCAAAGAAGAAGCTGCAATGTTATTGGCCCTGATTTGACATCTCAGCTTCAGTCATTTTTCCCCCACTGTAACAATAGCCTCTCTGCACTTTTCTATAAATATTTTCATGGTAATTGTTCTTATGAGCTTCCTTGAAACTTCGACTTTATGAATTTAAGCTAAGTACTATACTGACAGCTTGATGAAATGGCTATATGTAACCATAAATACTATGCTAGAGTGGCAAATTCTTTATGATACAGAAAACAGAAAAAAAAACACAAAAATAAAGTAGAAAAATGGAAAACAGGATTTATGCTGCTAAAATATAAAATATTCCAACAGTAAAATTCCTGAGTTGGTAGTCAGTTAAATTTTGGTATATAAAAATTTTAGTGCACTAATCAAATGTGCATTGAGGGATGCCTGTGCCCTCATGATGTTGTTATTCATCAGATACAAGAACAGAACATTTTCAGTATTTATTTGTTGTGTAGTCGACCATTACCTGCTCTAATAATGTTTAATTGTAATAAATGTTTTATTATTATTCAGAGAATAGTAGTTTAATTTAAACAGTTGAAGTGAAGGATATACCAAAACTAAATACCAAAGAAAAGAATAAATAAATAAATAAATAAATAAAAAAAGACTTACTTCTTCAAAAAGCTTCAATGAATACGTATTATCATCATCAGCAAAATAAACAACTCCCTTCTGTGTTTGAATGTCAATATTATTCCGTAACCAATGAAGAGCCAAGTTTCGTTGTAAGACACCCCGAGGTTTTAACCAGTTGGGATCTTTTGACTTCAGTTTGTAATTGTCTGGAGTTTTTACATTTAGGTGAGTGTAATTAAGACTGGACTCACTTAAAAATTTAGATACTAATAATGTTTTTGCAACTGAATCTTCCACTACAATCCAATGTAAATTAGGTACAAGCAACAAAGTTTGTGAGAGTCGGGTTAACTCGGCTTTTTGTTCAGGACGTGTGTGTGTTGGAGTGATAAGGAAGAGGGTGCTTCCTTGGGTAGAAGAGAAAGGTTTCTTTGCAGGTTGTGACCTCGAGATTGTTGCATTCCAAAGTTGCTGCTTCAGAAAGGATATCTGCTCTGTCATCTCTTTGAGTTTTTCTTTATATGCCATCAATAACTCCTTCTCTTTAATCCGCTCAATTCTTGCCATCGTATCTGTACATGTCATTCCTATTGTTGCAGTGCAGAAAAATCAAAAGCAAAAGCAATGAATAAAACATCACAAAAATGTCTTATATCTAATTACATATATGTATAATGTATAATTATTATGTGTAATAATGGCTAGCTACTCATTTTCTGAGCATACCCGTCTGTTAGAGCAGTTAGCCAATCCCTGTTGTAGACTCCTGCTCAGGCAGATTTGTGTTTGTTTAATACCTACAGAGCCCACCTGTGGTTTATACTGCAACTATGCTGACCAGACGAGTTTTACGGCGAGAACAGATAATCCAGCATGGTCATCAGTTTAAACAATTCCAGTATGATCAAACATTCAGTCATAATGACTTGTGACTTTGTACTAGCACAACCATCAAGAACTTCTGAACAGTTCTGTTTATCCAATTTCACTCACAAAGCTTGGGTCGACCAGTGTTATGAATTTCAGACACTTTCCAAAGGTACTGCACACTGGGATCACGACATCAAGAAGTTAACTCCCTGACAAATTGACCATGGTGAGATTCAACTCTAGGGCTCATGGTTGGTAAACAAACATTCTAATCAGCTATGCACCTATATATATATATATATATATATATATATATATATATATATAAAATTGAACATTGAAGTCAACACTCAGAGTTGACAGACTGTTTCATGCTAGATGCAATCGGTGGCCTGCCAATTGCGCCCAGCATGAAACAGCCTGTTGCCTCTGAGTGTTGACTTCAGTGTTCACTTTTATATTTACATACACTCTATCTCTGATATTGAGCGAATTTATCCCATAAATATAGAAAACCTTAAAACTATATATATATATATATATATATATATATATATATATATATATATATATATTTTGTGTATTTAGGCAAAACATGTCAAAATTTAAATTAAAAAGTATTTTATTTCGCAATAAATAAAATGCAAAATTCTTTTTCTGATGATCTAACTTATGTGAAGTATGTCATAGCAAAAAGAAATTTCAAAATTATCATACACACTTAGCATTCCATTGGTTTCACATCAAATATATATATATATATATATATATATATATATATATATATATATATATATATACTTTTTTAAAGAATTAATGGATTTATTTTGAATTGGACATTTTTGAATAGGGCATCTATTTCAAATACAGAGTATCTGTATCCATTATAATAATGTTTGAAGTAATAAAAATGTTGGAATAAAAATAACTACATTAATTCTTTAGAAATTGCTTTGTTTATGTTTTGGATAAAAAATGAGCAGATATGAAGCTTTTCGAGAAAATCTGGATGAATATTTGCTTCCTTAAAAAAAAGTGGGGAAAAACGGAAATTAGAACCTTGATTGCTGTGTCATTCTACGTGGCCAAACAGTAAACCACATTGGATTAAATGGTAGTTTCTCCTACAAAGGCGGGGAGGGATGCGCGTTTGATCCTTGCCAGAGAATGCACTTTTCTTTACTAAGTTTTTTCAAATGTGCAGGTTGATAGACATAATGCATACTATTTAATAAATAAAAATGGGGTGTCTATTTAAAATACGGAGTATCCACTATAATAATATTTGAAGTAATACATATATACAGCGTTTCTCAACCGTTTTACCCTTGTGTAACCCTTGAAATAGTTTTCATGTCTTAGGAATAAAAATTATTATATATCATTATTAATATGTATCTTTTTTTATATTTTTATCATAGCCCACGATAAACATTATATACCTTTTTGGGATAACTGGTTTAAGGAAAAAAAATGACCTCCCCACATTTTTGTCAAATTTATTGGCAAAGCAAATATATATATATATATATATATATATATATATATATATATATATATATATCAGGACTCCATGCACAAAAGTCATTGGTTTGTGCATTGCAGAATATGAAAGGTGTCACCCATTACAAACTAATGGAACATGGAAGGTTTACAGTCTGTAATCTGTGTAATGTGACATTTAACACCTTCACCAACATAGATGTGTATACTGAAAGTATCGTTTTCAGGCATGGGCAAATAAACATGTCCAAAACATAATGTTCAAAAACCAGCTACAGATGTGTTTATACGTTGATCTGGATTCTTTTTATGCCCGCCTCAGCTTGAAACAAATCCAATCGTCAACTCATCTATCTGGTAGAGATGTTAGCCACTGCTCAGATACTTCAACGTGCCTCAGTTTCTTAGTTACTATATTAAAAACATAAGTTTTTTTTCTGAAAATCAAACATTTTTCCCAAAATAATTGACAGGAGAGAGGTCAAATATATTCAATTAAAACTTTGTTTTTTTTCCATTTTTGAGCAATGATATTGAAATTCCAAGATGTCTCAGTTACAATTACATTGGTTAATTACAAAAGGGTAAATTTATTTGTTCTGATTAAGAATTTCCATACTTAAATTAATTAACAGTTAGATAAACCTGTATTTTCCAGGTTTTGAAATTGGAAAAAAATACTATCAACAACTGAACTAATTCCACTAACATCATCCATATTAACACTGCCATTTTATAGTTTTTTATTCAAGTTTCACTAGCCCTGTTAGCAAGGCCTAGAAGAATCTGATGGTATCCAATGCAGAGGAGTAAATCTCCAACAAATGGGGCCACTTACCAGGTGTGCATACTTGTGGATTCAAGTGCAAACAGCTAATGTTTACCTAAAGGTAAACATTATCACAACCAATATTTGCCTATAGACTCAGTCAGTTATTTTACTCCACCGTGTTTCCCCATCTATAAACTCAAAATATTTGCCTATAGACTCAAGTATAAGCAAAACCAATATTTGCTTATAGACTCAAGTATAAACACAACTAATGTTTAGCCTTGGACCCAAATCTTAACATAACCAATGTTTTCCTATAGAATCCAGTATAAGCTCAATCAATGTTGATTTATAGACTCAAGTATAAGCATAGCCTAAAGACTCAAGTATAAGCACAACCAATGTTTACCTATAGACCCAAGTATAAGCAAAACCAATGTTTGTCTATAGACTCGAGTATAAGCACAACAATCGTTACCTATAGAGTCAAGTATATGCAAAACCAATATTTGCCTATAGACTCAAGTATAAACACAACTAATGTTTAGCCTTGAACCCAAATCTTAACACAACCAATGTTTTCCTATAGACTTGAGTATAAGCACAATCAATGTTGATTTATAGACTCAAGTATAAGTATAACCTAAAGACTTGAGTATAAGCACAACAATTGTTACTTATAAACTCAAGTATAAGCAAAGCCAATATTTGCTTATAGACTCAAGTATAAACATAGCCCATGTTTAGATATGGACTCAAATATAAGCACAACCAATGTTTTCCTATAGAGTCAAGTATAAACACAACCAATGTTTACACACAGACTCAAGTATAAGTATGACAGTAGACTTAAGTATAAGAACAAATAGTGTTTCATAAGTAAAAATTTGTGAATAGTTAATTATACATATTTTTTTAATGTCCTGCCCCTTCAGAATGTAGGCAGTCATGGTTTGCAACAGATTACTTTACTTTAATATCTGTGAATTGCCATGACATCTTGTGAAAGATAGTGAAGTGGTTTTCTATTGCTTTTTCTACAGTTTTGAATTCAAAGTTTCTGTCCTCCTGAATGAGGTACCAACCACAGCTAAAGAACCTCGATTACCTTGCTATTTAACTTTTAGCTGATGAAGAAGGGATGGATTCATTCTTTTCCCAAGAGCATCTGGGAGAAAGTCAATGCAACAGACAAGGCTGTAATTAGAACTTGCCTCATTGATTCCACTTCTAGCACTGATAACTGTTATGTTATTAGCATGTCATTGTTACAAGTCAGAATATGAAAACAGAAAGTGAAATAATAAAAAATAATGCTACCTAGCTGATGGAACAGCTACAGGATTTAAAATAGTGATCATTAATATCTTGCTAAAAAAAATCATTTCTTATTTTGATATTAATGGATCAATAAGTCTGTAGTTTGATATGTAGTTATTAACTGTATTTTTTAGATGAAATTTTAATTGTATTAGTTGTTCCATGTGATTAATATACCCTTGGTTCAGTTATGTGCCATGTGTGATACATGCTTAGGTGATCATGTATCTTTCGATACATGACTGATGAGGCAGATATTTTGCCGCACTAGGTTGCTATTTCTTTCTGCGGTAGACCAGTTGCCATCCAAGGCTATAGAACCCAGTCTGTCATGCTATTTATCCATAGCTAGGGGGAGAAAAAGAGGATTCATACCTTTTCCAAGAGTATTAGCATGTAAGTGAATGTAATGGATTCAACTGGAATTCGAACTCTGCTCTCTGATTCTTCAATCCAAGCCACTATCCACAACTCCACTATGCCTCCACTAATATTCATTACTGAATTAATTGACCTAGTAACTTAAATAAATGCTTTTTATTATTTTTAGACTTCTGCATGCATTCAGTAGACTAAGAAAATAACTGTTGATTTTAACCCTGTGATAAGAGCTTCATTTCTGCAACTGAAAATGATATACAACCAGTCATGGACTGGGTCTAAAAATATTGGTTGCCAGGGGACAAAGGGGCTCACCTACAACTACAATGCTATCATTTAATTTTCATAGTGAATAAATAAAATTTTCAAAAAATACATATGGAAAAAAGGCTACAATTAAAATTTTTGTGGAAAAAAATGTGTATTTCTTCATAATTACAGTGTACATGTAGCGTATATATTACTGGCAGTAGATACCAAATATAAATACAATGTTATAATTTAATTTTTTAATTTTTTTTTGGTTGGTATTTTTAAATAGTTTACTGCACAAATTACACATTAACAGATAGCTGAAAAGAACAATCTAGCACTGCATGCAATTCACTATATTAAGAGCAATCATTTGTGTTTACTAGATGATTGTTTGAATATGCCAATAATTGCTTCTACATCCAATTCATCTAACAATTCCTTTTTTATGGATAGCATAACATGTATGATTCCAAATTCGCCTCAGAGAGTAGCATGTTTAGCTTTGAAAATGTCTTCTAATAATGGACTTGAGTAACTGATTGTGTACAGATGACTTTATAAAGTTCTTGTTCCTTTTTATTACTAAAACAATTGTCTGTTTTTGTTTCCTTATTGCATTTTTATTTGATATAGGGAGCCCAATCCATCAGGGCCCCACTTACTATTGGGAAAGCGGACACACTGGTTAGTTTGCCACTGTATATAATAAAGAATTTTCTGAGAAATAAGTAAAATTTGAGGAGATGCATAAAAGGTATATTTTATTTTCTGTTTTTATTTTACGAATACATTACAGATCTTTGTCAATAAAAACATATAGGGTATAACCAAAACAAATACACACTAAAGAAACCAAACTATACAACTCACCAAATGCTAAAAGAATCCAGCCAATAATTCCAGCAATTCCAACTAAATAGATCCATATGAAATTCTTTCTATATCCTGGCCACCATGGCATGCCTGGGCATTTAGTGCTAAACCAATGCATCCAACATCGGAAAAGGTACTGTAAAAAAATCAAGTTTTGTTTATATGCATTATTTTAAACAAATCCTTTTTCAGGCAAGATTTATATTTTAATTCTAATTATTATGTATGTATATCTTACAAAATTGTTTGATTGATTTTTTTCTATGGTTTATCAACCCTTTGCAGGTTATTTAAAGCCAGAACATATTTTTAGATTGTAAGAATTTCTTTTGGACATCATAATGATTCAGTGATACAAGTCTTACTAATTAAGCCATGGCTGGGGAGAGAAGTGGTGGATTCATACCTTCCCCAAGGGTATTTGCACATAAGTGAATAAAACAAACTCGACTGGAAATGGAACTCGGCTATCCAATTAACAATTCCAAGCCATTGTTCATTACACCATCCGCACATCCATGCTTAGAGCACCTTGTATTCCCAAAAGATCACCCATCTAGGTACTGACTAGACTTGATGTTGCTTAACTTCAGTGATCATATTGGAACCAGTGTTGTAAGCCTTTACAAAATTGTAAAAAACAAATACATGTAAGATTTGGCAAATCTTTTCAAAACAATTCTTGCATGCCACATTAATTATCAGAGTAAAAAAATTTTTTCTCCATAAATAAAATATTGTGACCAGTAAGATTGGAAATTCACAAACTTTACCTAACCTCATATTCAGGACACACATTTTCCACAAGTAAAAAACTGAGATGTAATTAAACATTTTTAACCAATAAGACTTTACCCACAGATGAGGGAAAAAAAACTGGAAGCAGCAGAAATGTGGTTCTACAGAAGAATACTGAAAATTTCATGAATGGAACAAGTAAGCAACAAGGAAGTCTTAAGAAAATGGCAACAGAAAGAACACTTAAAATAACCATGACAATGGTAGTAGTAATTCTGAATTACTTTCCCATACCAACGAATACAAAAATACACTTGGCCCCTGGCCACTCAGTTGTTTATATGACATAGGAGGAGGTAATGTTCTTCAGTGTCTGCTTGTGGAAGTCCCCTATTATCAATGAGACCTTCCATTTCTACTCTACATACTCAAAATCAGGAAAAGATAGCTGAAATTCCTTGGATGCATAATGAGGAAGGAGAGCTTGGAAAACTTAACCTTCACAGGGCATATTGAGGGCAAGTGAGATAGAGGAAGGCAGCAAACTATATACCTGATGAGATTGTGTGTACTGATGGCGGAAGAAAAGAGTAACAAAGGAAGAAAAACTGTTAAGAGCCACACAAAATAGAAAGTTGTGGAGAGCCATGACCACTTGTCCTGATGGGACATAGAAGTATCAATAAGAGTAAGACTTACAATTTGTATTAATAAATAAACAGGAGGGCCGGCCTCCTTTGGATTTAAAAAGGACTGCATCAGGAATCAAAAGAAAAATTATAGTATCAAAAAGGCAATTTATTTCATCTACAATAAATTAACCCGCACAAAAAAAAAAAAAAAAAATCATGAATATTATCATTAAATATAATTTCTACACTGTTTTACTAACGCCTGGTCATGCCACGTTTACCAAAACAATCTTGCTTCAAATTTAAAATTGTTTTTTTTTTAAAGTCTGGCTATGACTCGTCCCGGAAATCAACTTTTTTTTTTAGTAGATAAAAAAATTTTGTTCTATCAAACAGTAGATCCGACCTGTTTTTACAAAATGTCCAGGTGAATTTTACAGATTCTAAAATATTGATTTCAGAACTTGAATTATGTTTCATTGTTTTTAATTTTTATTCATGGAAAAAAGAAAAAACTGTGTGCTGAATGAGGCCAGGTATAGAGCATTGAGGAAGGTAAATCAGTGTTTGGTATGCGGAAATTGTTTCAAACTTGTCGATATCTAAGGAAGGATGTTTGGTTCGTCTGTTATTGCACTAAAAATGGAAGTTAATTATTAAAATTATTCAAATATCATTAGTTCGAAAGAAATAGATGTTTTTTGTAGACTAGAGATTCATTATTTTTAGTCATTTTTTATTTTTTATGTCTATCATCCATGACCATGCTCCTAAAAACATTTTTGTTTTAAAAAGATTTTTACAATTAGTAGCTTGTTTTCAAAACCATAGTAAAAGAAATGTTAAGTTACTATTCGAAAGAAAATTGGTCTGAACGAGTCTTTAAGACTTGTCACGAATGAGTATTTGAAAGAATAGTAAAATTTTTAAGTGTACTGTCTCTACTCTCTAAAACTTAAATTGATCACATACACAAATTGATAAAACATTTGAAGAAAACAGCTTCTCATTTCATCGGCTCAATCTTTATTCCATCCCGCATATACGTTGGTTTGAAAAACAGTTTTTAGTTAAAGTTTTCTTTTAAAAATATTAATCGATTTTTTTTCTTCCGGTGTTAAAGTGAAAAATCATATGTAGTTAAACTTCGTATAACTACTTTCTCTTTTAATTTTTTAAATATTCAAGTTTGTATTTTCAATAAAATTTTATTTTCGATTGTCAACTCAAGATGTTACTTTTAAGATTATCATCGATTAAATGTCAAAAAGCAATGAATTCTTATATTGTTAAAAAACTTAATTATCACCTCAAAAATACAGAAACATACACCTACCTACACTAGGTAACCGCACATAACAATCATTTGTTTTAGACTAATATTTGTAATTTGTTTCATAAATGTAACTATAAACTAAAATTAATTAGAATATTTTGAAATAATGAATTTTTCCAAATAAATTAAACAATTATTGAAGTAAATACATATACGTGCGTAACACCGCCTGTTCGCCCGACATTTTTTATTATTATCGGTGTAACTTTTTTATTTGTTTATGCTGAAACAAAGTTCCACTTTGTGTTTCATTTAGGACTGCAATCAAAATGAACATAACGTTAAAACCAATGAAAAGAACAATAAAAAATAGAAAAAGTTTGAAAATTTCAATGTTTTAAGCGCTTTATTTCAAACATTGTTTTTAGCTGATTGAATTTTGAAAAAAGACTGAAAAAATAGAATAAAAATGAATTTAAGACAAAGAATTATGTTAGTAAATAGTTTTTTTTTTTAAATTCATATTTTGAAAGAACAAAGTGAATGATTTCATTATTGCTTGCTTGAGTGTCGGTAGTTGAGAAAAAAAACTAGTCGCGTGCTAATATGCACATCAATGAATAACCGTTGGAACAGTTATAATTTTTTTTTTTTTTACTTCTCTTTAGGGAAAACGGGTAACTTTTTTTAGTTTATATTGCCATACTTTTTTTTTTAATGAATTAAACACATTAAATATTTTTTAATTTTAAGAAATCGTCTCAAACACAAAACTAAAGACAGTCTGGGAATTAAAAAGCAAAATCTGCAAAAATGAAATGCGAATTCGAATCTTTTTGCCGGTTTTTATTTTACTTTTTAAACTATTTTTTTCTATAACTTAACAGTACTATCCCGATTTCTTTCTTCTATTTTTTTTTTTTTTTTTTTTTTTTACAGAATCATTGAAATTAAAGAAAGGTTTAAACCTCTTTCCTCCTACTTACATAGAAATTATGAAAATTTTGGTTTTCACTTTTCTTTCTGTATTTAAGAAAAAAAGTTTCATTCGTCTCAAGACACGTTTTACGCCGTGCGTACAGTAATTACTTTGGGAAGTTAATTTACCTGACCTCCCCACTAAAGCAGTAAATCCTCAGGTCTTCTCTATTTTTTTTTTTTTTTTGTAGTTACTCATGATAAAGATCGACATTCTTGCAAACATGCAAAAAACGGATAGATATTTAAATTCAATTGCTAGCTACTTCGTTGACACATATGCGTATGGCGCTCCCCACGTTAAAGCGGCTTTGTGTCACATTCAGCCTTGGTGGAAAGGCCGGGTGACAACAGTTATCTATCACCAGGACATATTTTCTTTCAAATAAACACTAACAATGGTCAAAATGGGAATTTTGGTTACATAATGATTAATTAATTAATTTCAGGATAATTTATAATTTGATCCGAGATTTTTTTTTTAAATACACTAAGTTTAACGAAGTTCTACTAAAACTTGTTAAATCGAACACTTTTTTAAAAATTCTGACAAACTGATTCGGATAATTTTATTTAACATTTAAAAAAATAATAAAACTAAAAGAAATTTTCTGACTTTTTAAAATTCGAGAGAAAAAAAGTAATTCATACAGAAGTTAAACAGAAAAAAGTTTTCTCACTATATTAGCCGTGCATTTTTCGCTCTCTAAAATAAAATATTTTGGGATGTTACTTTTTTTAAAAAAGTCTCCTTCAGAAAATTATTGGACAGTGAACATATTGCTAAGTAAGTAGTCTGTCGAAAAAAAAGTTTTTTAAGTAAAATAAAATGATGGTATGAAAAAACAAAAGGTGTTTTTTTTTTTGCATATAAAAAATTTCAAACTGCTTAGCTTAATAATATTTTAGTCAAACAAAAATAATCACTGTGATGTAAAAACGCGAGATTGAAAAAAAACCTAAAGCACGTTAGGATGATAATAATCCGTTAGGAAATTAGTTTTAAAATCTTCTCTTGTTGCTTGTTAATGCAACAAACTTGTCCAGTTCATCCCAGACTAAGCAGACTCATCCTTTACCTTTTTAACTAAGGAAGTTTATTTCATTTATTCAAAACCTTTACCAATATATCATCTGATCAAGTTCTTTAATTCCTGTGTTGTTTATAACAGGAGTCTATTTCAACAGCATAAATTCAGGTATGAATCCTAACCAAGTTATGCCGTATCAATATTCCGAACCCTGGATACGGCCTTCTCCTCTGTACCCAGGACCACATTTGATGAACAATGGAGTCACTCCTCAGTTTTATTGCGATAACACTAACCAAGTCGCTAATTTCATGTCCTATCCTCAAGCAGTGCTTAACCCGTTCGCTTCAGTGAACACTAATCAAAACATTCACCCCTACCCGAGAAGGCAGGCCTTGCTGCAGATCGTGGACCCAAACACAGGAAAGAATATTCTTGATGACATCTTAAACAAGCCTGCCGAAGATGGTTCCTCCTCATCGAACGGGTTGCAGGGTGAAGATACAAGATGCCAGAATGAAGAGAACCTCAGTACAACCCCCCAGCAAATGATGATGATGCCAGCACAGCACTCCGTTGCACCATGGCCTCAAGATCTTTGTCAGCAACTACAGCAAATACCGGACACTGGATCACCACAACAACAGCAGCAACAACAGCAGCAGCAGCAGCAGCAACTGCTTGAGCCAGTTGTTGTTCAAGTGCCTGTAGTTGTCTATCTTAGAGGTCCAGCTTAAGATGTTAGTCGGACTTGAGCCATGTGAACATTTGTACAAAATATGGGCACCTCTTTTTTTTCGTAATATTTGTTAACTATTTGCATACCAAAATTTGCAGATTTCACAAGTTTGTAAGTTTAACATCAAAACTTAGATCCAATATTTTTTGTAATTAATTATTACACACACACACAGACACACACAGACACACACAGACACACACACACACACACACACACACACACACACACACACATATATATATATATATATATATATATATATTTATTTATTTTTAATTACATACCAAAAAAACCTATTACAACAAAAAACCTAAATCCAATTATTTAAAGACTATTTTTAATTTTTCTGGTGCACACACACACACACACATGCACACATGTTACCTCAAAATGTAGATCCAATTGAATCATCATTATTTTATATGACATAAAAACTGGATTCATTTTCATCACACACACACACACACACACACACATTGCATCAAAACTTATTTGTAATTATAGCAAGAAAAATTATATCAAATATTCAATATTATATTTAAACATAGAGAAATATTTATTTTATAGAGTCTTAAAAGGAATTTTCTATGATATTCAAGAAAATAATTTAAATATTGTTATAATTTTTTAACATATTTTCACAATATAACAGAATTTAATGTACAGGCAAAAATGTTTGTTTCCTTTAAGATATTATCCCCAACAAAAAAAAAAAAATGTTAGAATTCATTTGAAAAATAACTTTGTTTCATACATTGTTGCTAAAATTTTAAATTTGTTCCTTCTTTTCTTTAAAGAAAGTAGAATAAGAAAAAATAAAAAGAAAGAAACCAATTACAATATACTAGTAATATAAAACCTTTGATTAAATTGCTTTTTATTTAAAATAGACAGTTTTACATCTAGGGATTCCCCCAAAAGAGAATTCTTATAAGGTATGGATGCAAAATTTCATTTGTCTCTTTATTGATAGATGCTAAAATCAAAACTCACATGTTCCTTATGAACACAGTGTATGAAATATTGACAAATGTTTTTGAGTAATTACCTATAATTAGCAACTTAAAATAAATATTATATATAACAGCAAAGATTTTTTAATCTGCTACTGC
>OZ038507.1:53912910-54002910 GCA_964036315.1 Acanthosepion esculentum
TAAAAATTAATTTTAATCCTTAGATGTCACTTTTCTGTAGAGGTACCTACATAAATATAATTTAAATACAAATATACACATGCATATTTTCAAATATGATACATGTGTACACACATAATTCATTCACCTATCTACATATACAAATGTATAAGTACACTATACATCCACAGTTACATTGATATACAGTTAATGTTTGATTAATAATATTATCTATAGAGCTAATATACAGTAGGACAAACAGCAACAATTCTATATTGGTTCAACTGAAACAGAGTAAAAACAGATTTTACAGCCACAATAAATACAAAAATAATACAGATGAAAAACTGAAAACTGGTTTTTCACTGTAAACCTTTGCACATAGCTTATATATATATTTTCTGTTTGTATGTTATTTTTATAGATACAAATAAGTGCTCTGTTTATAATAAACAGTATTAACAACATTTACCGGCCTGATTGTCCAAGAGAAAATTTTATAGAAAATATGTGTCCTCCGACAGAAATCAAACCTGTATCCTACACAGAACTGTCATATAGCCTGACGTGTTATACCATTTAGCTACAGAGGAAGCATTTAGTTAGCAAGGTCAACTTACTGTTTCTAAACTACTATCGAAGGAGATGAGGCCAAAAGAGCAATTAATGTTTGCAGTGAGTTGAAAAAAGAATTTTGAATTCTGGAATACCACATGATGTGTAAGGAATTCTGGGATAGCATAAAAACTTAAAAACAGCTAATTTTGAACATGTTTATCTGAAAAAAAAATTAGTTAATCCTTTATTAAAAGAAATGGCTATTAATAATAAGAAAGTGTGGAATCTTCCACGTCAGCCAGTTTACCCTCTGCTAGGAAATGCACTCTTCCTGTTACGATTTTTACCAACATCATACTTACAAATAATCAACAGGCATTCATTGGTTAATCACCGTCAATCTAGCTTGCTGATTGGTCAGTATCGACCAATCAGATTGCTTCCACGCGCAAGATCAATTTAGGCGCCAACTCAATTCGGAGCCTGTCACGTGGGAGAACATGGTATAAAAACCCCACACGTGTGATTCTCTCCAGAAGGAGAAACGCATTCTCTCTCTCTCTCTGTTTCAATGCAGACTCTCGGACCTAAATTCTCTATGTCACTCAACACCGCTGCCAAAATGTGACTCTTAAAGAACTCCCGTCTTGACTAATGCAGTCAGATGTTAAAGAACTTTACAACAATTCATGCAAGTATAATTCCAGCATCTTTTATCCAACTTGCATAATACACAATTCACTCAATCTTCTAAACTGCATTTTAATAATCAACTTTCATTATGAGTCTAGGTACAAATATTGCCTAATCAAAGGGGCACAACTCAGTCTCACTTTTCAGTTCGCATGCATATATATTCAATACTTAATAAATTCAATTGTTATGTTTTTAACACTATGTTCTTTTGTATTTTATCATTGCTATTTCATGTCAAATATAATTTGCTTTGTTCCACCACATTGGATGGCGACCTCCAGCATAATGGCATAATCATTTCCACACCTTTCCTAAACAAAAATAAAATAATTGTGGCGAACAGCCCTTCAACATGCAACAAACATGGCTAAACCATCACACTCGATCGTACACTGGGTACTGTCCACTACAAAAGTACCTTTAAAAATATTAAAGTAACATGCATAATTATTTATTAGGTTAAGTCATAGATAATTTCTGTCTTTTTAATCAATTTTATTCTTCAAAAAATAAAGTGCAATTGCATTTTATTCAGTTATATATTCACCATTGTTTGCAATGATTTGTTGGTACTTATCAGGTAGCTTTTCAATACCTTTTGAGTAAAATTCTACAGGTTCACATGTAAAAAGGTTTTTAATAAACTCTTGAATCTGGTTTTTACTAAAGGAAGTCTTATCCTTCGAAGTCAAAAGAAATTAATAATCAGTTGGTGCAAGGTCAGGTAAATATGACAGATCAGTCAAGTTCCATATATTCATCATTACAATTGGCTTCTAAGAATGGAAATTACTTATGACTCAACCTAATATTTCAGAAGCAAACTTCCTCATGGTGTCAATCAAATTCGATAGAGATACACTATTTACAAGCTGACTTAGCCCTACCCTACTCTTTAGATTTGACTACTATTAACATCTGATTATAAGAGATAATCAAAAATGTGGCTACCATGTAAAAGAAATTATTACAATCTAGAAGGCTGACTTTTCCATTTCTTTTTCCTTTTTATTCAAAGGAAGATGATTTTAATCAGATAGTAGCTGCTTGAACATGTCTAGAAGAAAAAGCAGCAGATAAAATAGAAAGGTACATAGATAACTGTTGTTGGTTAAGTGGTTTAGAGGTCATTAAAGTAGGTTATTGGCAAAATAAGAACAGGAGTTTTGCAAATAAATCAGTTGAAAGGAAGCAGACAACAGCCAATTCAGGATACTTGACTATGGTTTAAAAAGATTTTACCTTGAATTAAATATATTACAAGATGAATCTGATAAATGACCAATTGCTTAGCAAGTTTCACCATACCTTTTTTTGTACCCATTATTGTTTGATATCTACCCACCACTGTTCAAGATATATTTATTTTTATTTAATTTTTATTGTTGTTATATTTTGTCTTGAGAAATAAAATATGGAAATGGAAACATTTTGTTTTCTTTTTTAATGAACTGGTAAAAGTTACAAAACTGTTTCGAGATTAAAATAAAAATAGGTTTGATAGATTTTGGGGCCATAATTATTTCATTATGTTAAGGATTTGGTTGTATTTTAAATCTGATTTTTAAAATTAATTCTTCAGTTTTCCTTGTTTTGGCTTTCTATTGTTTATTTAAAAGAAACTTTTTTTCAACCCATAACTCATATTACAAAATTACCTTTTTAAATACTTTATTTACTTTTCCATTTCCTGTCACACCTTATTGTGAATATGTCATAAGGTAACAACTGTAATGATGTTATAAAGTAGGATGGGTCTGTCAGATGTTAAGAGCAGGAGGAATGTTAGAAGTTAAGAGTCAAATGTAAAGAGTAGGGTGGGGCTAAGACAGATATGAAAAGTAGGGTAGGGCTAAGTCTCATATGAAGAGTAGGGTAAAGCTAAGCCGGATATGAAAAGTAAGGTAGGGCTGTTAGAAGTGAAGAGTGGAAGACCCTAAGTCAGATGTGAAGAGTGGGATGTTATTATTCTCAAAGAATTGTTAATGCAATATTTACTCACAAAAAAATAATTATGCTTACAATCCAAAAATATCAATCAACCAGAAAAAGTGAAGAAACTAAAGCACCCCACAACCATTGACTTTTTTATAGTGAGGTAGAGGTGGAAAACAAATCAATCAATCAATTAATCAGTTAATCAATCAACCAGCAAAATGTGGGGGAATTGACAGACAAGTCATCTATGATGCTGTTTGATATCCCATCATGCCTTAAATGATTTGTTTGTAAAGACAGTTCAAATGTTGCCATAATGCTACATTATTTAATGCTTATGTAATTTGTTTTCACCAAGAAAACCAATTATTAGTTTTTTTAATAAGTTTCATTTCAGCAGAAAGATGTGAGTTGTTAGTAAACAAGTAAAATTTTAAATCCTGCTAAATTATTTTTTTAAGATCTTTTGAATATAGTGAAAATATAGGAAGAAAATCATAAATGTGTAGCAATGACTAAAATAAAAAATTCAAGAAAATTTCATCATTGCTAAAAATAGATGAAAATTTAGAATAGACAAAGAAATTTGCTAAGCCATAAAGTCATATTTCCATGAGCCAATCAGAAACAAGATGTTTCTAATAAGGATATTTTGGGTTACCTCCTCCTAATTTTTGAAACCACTACTAGAGGACGCTCTCAGGGCTATAAATACTCGGCAATATTTTTCTTGCCCTCTTCTTACCTCATCTGCTTATTCGTCAACATTCTCACAGAGAATGCGTTCCCTTTGCGAAACGCATGAACAATGCGTACACACATGTATGTATGCACATTCACTCAATGGATTGAGGAATTGAAGAGCCAAGTTCGAATTCCAGTCAAATCCATTGCATTCACTTACGTGCTAATAACCTTAGGAAAGATATGAATCCTCTTTTTCTCCCATTAGCTATGGATAAATAGCAGAACAGACTGGGTTCTATAGCCTTGGATGGCAACTGGTCTACCACAGAAAGAAATAGCAACCTACTATGGGAAAAAATCTGCCTCGTCAGTCATGTATTGAAAGATACATGATTGCCTAAGCATGTATCACACATAACTGATATATAAACATAAGTGTGCATATGAAAATTGCTACAGGTGAGTTGTTAAATGGCGTGAAATATACATATGTGGGTGTCTCTGCAATGTCTGTGTGTTACAAATATGTGTGAGAATTTTGGTTCTTTCTAGGATGACACCTGTCATAGGAGAATTGATAAGAATCATCTCTAACTGAATTTGAGATTTTGATGTGTAAGTGGTGTAATGGCTAGTGAGCTTCATTACATTAACTTTCACACAAAGACCATCAGAATAGAATCCACTTCTTCTCTTTTCCAGCTATTGGTTAAATAGCAGCGCAAATTGGGTTCTCTAGCCACAATTGGCAACCAGTCTAGGTGAAGAACAACTCTGAATTCAAAACCATATGCAACCTTGAAAGGGAAGATAGAGGACGTGTAGAGTAATTGGCCATTGTTAAATGTAATTAACAGATATGCCCAACAAACAGAATTGACAAAGTTTTTAATAAACAATAACAAAAGAAAGAAAAGAACAGGGAAAAAATAATACTAAGCAAGCAATATATGCAAGATAAAAATAGGCAAAGCCACAGCAATGAGGCAAAAAGTTCACAAACTAAGAATGGTGATAATGCACAAAAAGGACACAGACAAGTGATCACAGTGTTCTGACTACAAAATAAATAAACAAGAATATGGTGGATGAGACCAAGTAGTGCCCTATCTTATTGGCTAGGAAGAAATCCCAGCATGCATCTTTATGATTTGTCGAGATATTTGAGGAGTGGGATGCTTTTGAACTCATTTCTATATAAAATATGTCATGGGTGTTTTAGTATGATCCCTGTGAATATACAGTATTGTAGTATATGTTGAGTTGAATGGAGAAGGATGGGTTGTTGTGGTGATTGAATCAATTGTTAAAGTGAATGGGTCATGAATCGGATTAGTTAGGTATAGGATAGACAGTGAGACTAGCCTTTCCCCACTTCCCCCTCAACCTTGTGTCGCAAAAATGTATTAAAATACATTTTAAATAAACATTTCAATATAGGATTGGAAACAACAGGATCCAATAATGCTCTTATGCATTTAATGTCTGCTACAGTGAAATAGGAAAACCATGTCAATCTTAAATCTTTTCTCTTAATCCTTTAAATAATGAGCAGCATTTGTAATTATGATTGTTATTGCAATATTTTGTTAAAGTTGTTTTAGCTCAAATATTTAATGATGCAAGAGGGGAATTTCCATGGGTATTTTGTAGTTGTAGAACACACAAGGAGTTTTTCAATCATTTAGAATTATGGTTCATGAGAAAGTTTAAATAAGAAAACCCTGAAATTGCTTTCCCTATTCTATGGTTTAGTGCCTTTTTATGATACCTTATAGTACGGTTGTTAATCCAGTATTTAATCCAGGATGTGGCACAAAGACATAATCAATTTTAAACTTCCTTGGAGATCACTAATAATAGTAAATGATCTCTGACCAAACATATCTAGTCCTGGGTATGATAATAAACTACATTCAGCAGTAAGGCCTCTGATTGGGAGATTGGAGGTTTAGAGGTGTGTAGAACCACCTCTTAATTGCTGTTGTTCCCAGGTCCACCCTGACTTGGGGTGATAGCACCTGTTAGGTCCCAGCTATAGGCAAATAGTGAATATACATATTTATAGTAAAATTTCCAACAATATATATTTATAGCAAAATCACCAGCAATACGTTTTATTTGTATCTGAAGGCATACAATTGTGTTCAAAATATATTTATTTGAAGTCATAAAATTGTTCAAAATATTTAGATTTCAGAGTCTGTCTATATTTCTGAGATGAGATATTATGTATAGTATTTACATTAGTCAGACTATTGTCCTCATCTTTGTCACAACGTTTCGGCTGTTGTACGCTCCGGCCTTCTTCAAGGACACATGTCACAGTGGATAAAGGCGTTGGTTAGATCCAGTGACAGACCCAAAGAGTGTGAGTTCAATACCCGGTTAAGGCAGTGGAGAACTTTCAGAGGGAAAATTAGCAGGAGATAACTGATAACTGACATCCATCAAACATGGCTCGTGGAACTAGAACAGTCTACCCCAGTGATCGAAATAAAGGGTTCAGCTCGAAATTCCAACCACCTGAAGAAGGCCGGAGCGTACAACGGCCGAAACGTTGTGACAAATATGGCGACAAAGATGAGGACAATAGTCCGACTAATGTAAATACTGTATTTAGATTTCAGTATTAAATAACTGACAGAGGTTGAGATACTGCTAACCAAAATCAACGAAAAACCAAGCATATCAATGCTGGAAAAGTCTGATCGATTATGCCTCCCTCTTTTTCAGAGAACTGATGGAAAATAGCAGGTAGTAAAATTGTGAGGGACAAGGGTCGAAAATACAACACTACAGTTTCCACTTGAACCAAAGGCAGGAAACACAATCCCAAAGGACTGTGTTTCCTGCATTATGTTTTTAATCTTATATACCTCTGATTGGATATATGTTGTTTATAAGAAACTATGAGAATATTCTGGTGAAGAGGTTTTACCTCTTTTCACTATATTTTGATAGTCGGATATATATATTTTGATAAGCTGTTGCTTTGGATATCTCAAAGACATTTGATAGGGTTTGGCATACTAATCTTTTCACAAGTTGAAAGATTATGGTATTTCTGGATAAATTTTTGAACTGATTCAGTTTTATCAAATTGTGAAATGAAAGTTATCTTGAATGGCCACTCTTCTAGATCATTTTGCATTAATACAGGCGTCCCCCAAGGCTCTATCCTTGGACGTATGTTGTTCCTAATTTTCATCATCGACCTTCCTGATGTCATCAATTGGTATCTCTGCTGATGATACAGCTATTTACTCCTGTCTTAATAGTAAGTCTAATTGGTTTGATGAAGTCAAATTGGCAGCTGATCTCAAAATGACCTACAATTTGTTGTTAAATGGAGCAAGGAATGGCTTATTAATTTTAATGTCTCCAAAACGAAACTGGTCTCTTTTAATCATCTGAGAGAATACTTTTTGCTTTCCATCAGCATGGCTGATGCTAACCTTCAGGAGAATGATTCATCGTGCTCTTCTCAGGCTAACGTTTTCCACTGACATGAAGTGGAAATATTATATTGAATCAATTGCTAGGTCTGTTGCTAGGAAAGTTGGATCACTGTGTCGTGCTAGATAATCTTTCACATCAGTATACATATTTATAAGTGTACCAGTTTTCCATCCAGTTCCCGTATGATCACTGGAGTTAAGCAACGTCGAGTTTGGTCATTATTTAGATGGGTGACTGCTTGGGAATACCTAGTGCTGTAAGATTAGGAAGGAGTCCCTCATCAATTCTGGAAAGAGCGATAACAGTTACTTGAATTGAGAAATCTATTTTACTGAAAAATTATTTTAAGAAAAAGATTTTGTAAATTTCAAACGATAATAGCACTGGCTTCTCGGTCAACGAATGTCAAATATTTCCTTATAAGGAAACGGCTAGTGTTACCATGACTATTACCGAATCTGATTTCGGAATTTTGTAAAGAAGAATTGATAAATCTCCAGATTGACGACAACCGACCACCTGGAAGGCATATGTGAAAAATTTCAAAATTACTTACAGGAGTTCTTCAGAAGGAATTCTGTCTTAACTCTGCCCAGTTCAACGCCAATTAGGCCGATTCTTTCGCCACAAGGTGACTGACGCAGCTAGATACGACTGATTTTAGAAGCTTTGGACCAGATACTTTATCAGGCAGTGTCGTCCTTCCTACGAACTCTTATAGGCTATCGCGCATATTTGTCTCTTTGTTGGAAGTCAGTTAAAACAACTAGTTGGATCAGGGGAATATACCTCAGAAATGCACAGAAATTGCTATGCGGAAAGAAAATAACGAAACAAACAAACAAAACATTATGGTGATGGAGTTAAGCAATTTTCAGCCTTTAATGATGTTAAATATAAAATTTAAAAAATTGTTTTCAAAGTCATGGTAAATCAATTGCAGGCTGTGCTGGTAAGACCCCGAGCAAGTTTGTACTGTGAGACATTTAGTGTGCACGTTCCTCGATAAAGTAAATGTCGACGATAAACTCACGCTGATCAATTTTTAGATCAATCGAATTTGATAGGATCGATCCATGTTTTCTGGAGAGTATTTTATCCACGAACGACTTTCAACCGGTTTTCACTTCACATCTTCTGTGTGTACCTCCCGGCGCTGTGGGGGAAGGACAGGGTAGAGTGAATGCTTTTTATGTTGTCCAGATCAATTAGTCAAGGCTGTTTGATTTTATATGGCGTATGTCCTTATTCTGGAACCTTTCTTTCGCAAGTAAAGAGCAAATACTTTTCTGCGAGGTATCACGTTTCTTTGCGCTACACCCTCGAACAAGTATATTTCCTATGTTGCAACATACTCCAGTTCGTAACGAACAATGCCGAGATTGAGGAAGTCGGAAAAGAAATCGGATAGGATAAGACAGCAACAGGGGCCAAAATTAACCGCGATAAGTCATGTGGAAAAGTCAGTTCTGTGTGACAGACGAATGAGCTGGTATTATATAACTCTGCGTCTGCTTCGGTCCCGACCTTCAGTTTAAGAAAAATTGGTCAGATGTATTAGAAAAAGTCGAGTTAATCTGTGACCCCGAAGGAATTTTTCCGTGCAGGTGTGCGCTTTGCACAACTTCATCAACTTTAAACAATTGTCAGTACTTCAGTGCACTGAACTAGCCACACACACACACATACACACACACACACACACACACACACACACACGCACACGCAATTTTGTTATATCAAGAACAATATGGTGGGAAAATGTATGACAAAGTGCAAAAGATTTTCGTGTGACGCGTTTCGTCCTTTAGGACTTCATCACACTAAATTTCTTATGTTGGTACGACTGTATATGTGCACGAACGAGTGATGTTAAGAATTTTAAATTTAATTTTTTTATATATATAATCTCGCCGATTTCAGTCAGATTTTTTTCTTCTTGTTTCCATCACTTTTCCTTATTAGAAATCCCACGCTGTGATAATAGGTTTCCCAGGAATGGTGAAATGTAAGAGCCAAGCGGAAATTTACTGTGGATAACCTTGCGATCAAAGCACTATCTAAACATTTTCGTTTTTGTGAATTGTTTTCTCCTTTGATCAGAGTAGCGTTTTTATGTCAAAATTGTGGTCAGTCTCGTTACGGTAAGCAACATGCATTTGATATGTAGAACGCAAATTCTACATTATTCCAATACCCCAAAATAGTTTGGTAAAATCTGTTCAAAAAGTGGACCACAGAACACTTTCAACTTCATATAGTTTCAAGAAAATCTCACCCTCATTGGTTAATAAATATACAATTAGTCGTGACTACCCACTCTTAACTAATTTTGACAGCTCGTGACTGAAATCCAAGTTCGCGCCAAGTCTGTGTGAGCTACACGAAGTAAATAAAAACAGAAACTCATTCACACTTGCCAGTGAGCATTTTGACATCAAACGAATTGCAACTAAACTTCACGTCACACAATCTTAAGTTTTTCGTTCATACGAACATTATACAAGCTTAACGATATTCACACTCTCTCACCAAAACTCACCAGTGAACTTTATTCCCATTCACTCACCAAATTTCTTACGCAGAAGTTAAACAAATTCCTGCTAACAAATCAACTTTATTTCTCAACATTCAAGAACATTGTATTACACAAAACAAACAAGGTAGATAACTTCTTTGATCACAACTTTACAAACATTTACTACTTACATGAACAGTAAATTCTTAAATGTAAATTTTTCTCTTGCAATTAAATTACAGAATCTTCAATAACAGATTCTAACAAACATCCTTTCAAATCAGAACTCATTATCAAAATTTAATCTTTCACCAAACTCGAGTTCAACATAAATTAATCTAACAAGATTTCACCTAAAAAAATCCACTACATTTTTGTAAAATATTTTTATTACAAAAATATATTGAAAATTATATGTTATTCAAATATTTGCTTTTTGTCTTTTATCACAAATGTTTCTTGTTGTTTTCTCTTGTTTGCTTTTGCATTTTGCTTAACATATTCGTAGAGTAAAATATTGTATGGATTGATTTGGGCCATCAACACCATTAAATAAATGGTAACCACCAAACTTTCCACTACAAATGTATTGTTTTGTAAAAATGTCCCTTTTGTGTTCATATAATCTTTTATTTAGATTCCTTGAGTTTTTTTTTTTGTTTGTATTTTTTGTGATAAATATTTTTACCGACAGTCGAGTAAATTCCCTCTTCAAGTTTTAGCTTATTGTTTTGTTTGTTTAGCAGTGAGTGAGAACATTGTTGATGAAGTAATCTGAAGCGAAGAACAGGTCGACAGAAGAAGCTACATAAAAAAGAATTCTCTGGAATAAAGAATCAACTTGGGTTAAAAATGTAACAACGATTTAGTTAATATATGATTTGTTGTATACAACGGGTTTAACCCTTCTCGCTTAGTGTATAATCAAATGACACTGGGATACCCTTTTGGAGTTTACAGCCTGTATTAGTAGTAATTTGAAGTTCTAAGTTCTGGTTTTCAGGGCTGGCACAAGATCTTGGTCAGGAGGTCTCGGGGAATAATGTGAATTCCAGTAGCAGTAATATAGGGATTCCAAACCTCCAACTTATATGGAGTCCCGCGTCCGGCAGGGGTGGGGTTGACCAGGGTATGTGGTTCGGTTATCTTTCACCCTTAGCATCAAACTTTTTCTAAAATCCCATATTTTCAAAATATGCTTACTCAAGTAATTTTCAAAATTTGTGGTTTGTCCAGCCCCACTTTGAGAGTGGCCACCCCTTAACTCCAATTCCCTTCAAGTCTCATCTCGCACCGTCTCTCCATATAGGCGGTGCTAATCTCTCTCTCTCTCTCCCTGTTCCCACTTTGTCAGAATTCAACTTCAGTCCACTCCAAGAGTTGGTACAGTGTCTTTGTGACGAATCTAGACTTTTAGAATGCATATGTGAAAAGGGGATTTCCAGTAATTAATATTTCTTTATCAGTTTGTCTCGCGCTGGTTGTTTTAGGTGATTTCTCGTTCAACTAGGCCACACAGCTGGTCGCCTATGGTCACTCCAGGACTAGTAATTAACTTTTCTTCATCACTTGTATCCAAAAGAATCCAAAATAATGTCAGCCATAAAAACTGTGGCGAATGCCACAGAAAATAAAATAAAAGAACCCGCCCCCAATCTTAGACGCTAATCTCTATTTTTGTAGGGATATTTTTCTTCTGGATAGGCCGATTCAAACCAGATGTTTTTCCTGGCTCTTTGTCCAGAACAATTTTAGATGTTATTTCGGTGATCATCAGTTTTCTTTATTGGCAACATACATTTTTCTATGACCGATAAGGGTATGACATCTGATAGCTGTTGTTTCTCTCAGCGCATTGGTGTCGACATGGAGGCTGGTCTGTTGCGTCCTCAGCTTGCTGGCGTTGACATCCAGGTTGGTCTGTGTTGAGTTTGTTTTAATTAGAGAATATACAGCCATTATTTGGCACCGAATTAAAGTTTTGGTCTTTGGAGCGAAAGTCAATAAATTGTTTGTTTTATTTTGGTTATAGCGTGGAGCCTATGCGTAGAAAACGTACTTACGCAGTCTGCATTGGGTCGTCGAGCGGTCAACATCCACTTGGTGTAGAAAAATGTAAGAGGCACGACAAGTTGAAGAGTGAAGACATACAATTGCATTCAAAATATATTTAGTTGAAGCCATAAAATGGTGTTTAAAGTATTTGGATTTCAGCATTAAATAACTCATAGAGGTTGTTATGCCGCTAAACAAAATTAACCAACATGAAAGAACTCTTTCATGGCATTAATACATCCTACAATTTCTGAAAGAAATCGAACTGTATTCCAAAATATAATTTCAACAAAACTACAGCATATGATGAAAAAACACATATATCACCACCTCTAGTAATTATGTCCACACAAACATGTATATGCACAAAAGTTGAGTATCATCTACCATGTATTCAATAGTGAAAAGCAGAATAACATATATTTTTATTACTTCAAAGCCCCCCCCCCAATTAAATTTCGGCATTAAATGACCCATAGGGAATTGATATGCCGTTAAACAAACAAATCAATTCAAATCATTATTCTAAAGAACCTCTCTTGATGATCTTTCATCTCTTGATGATATTTATTAGAGAACGAAATAATAATACCTCTTTACGTCTATATTGCTTCGGCTTGGTGTGATTTTCATTTCTTAAAATTTCATTTCTGGCAAAGATATAATCGAAACTTACCAAGAGAGGTAAGTTTCGATTATATCTTTGCCAGTGTTTAAAGATTGTATAGTTCAAAATGTGCTTCTTATAAGCTTCGTCCATAATTAGCGCAGATGATATTTTAAATGCTTTTAGTTTTCTTTTATATCTCTGCTGGTTTTGTTAGCCAGCAACTGATGCTATTTAGTTCCTATATTTACTGAGATGTTTCCGTTTTCTAGCGTAAAAAGTTTTTTTTTATATTTTGGCTTATTATTTGAGAAGTGTCAGACAGACCAGCCTTATTTCTTATTTACTGTATTTTTCGCGGTAGAATTATTTGTACAAAGTGTAATGCCAACACAACAATTAACCCGAATTATTCCTCCTCGTGGCATCTTCGGTCCTCCCTAGCACCAACTACCGAGTTTTTATATAACTATTGTTTCGTTTCTACAACATTTTCGCTATTTAATATTTACTTTGCAGAATCTGATTGGTTTGAAGTTATTTTTAGAGACAGTCCTCTTCTTCTATATGCTGTATCTCTCCAGTGGCTCTCCACAACTTCCTCTCCTTTGCAAGTTTTATCTTTTTCTATCTCTATCTGTTCTGTCAACTATTTACGCAAGTTCGAATGTAGTTTATTCGTTGCTTTCCTATGTCCCTCTTGCAAGGAATATGTCCTATGAGTATCAAATTCCCCCAGCACCTTTTCTCATCGAAAAAGAAATAGAAATTTCAATTGTCTCTTTCTGACTCGGAGTATAAATGTCCTTTTTTGTTTCCGTTATTCTTAAAACTTCCTCGTTACTCACATGTTCAGTCCATGGGTTTCACAGCATGCTTCTGTAGAAACATATTTTTATTGCTTCAAGTCTTTTATTCATCGGTGAAGAGATGGTCAACTGCCTTATAGGAGGACTGATATTACGCAATAGTTCGGCACTCATTTTTTTGTTTTTAACTAATTTCCTTGTTTCTTAATACTTTGCTTAGATTTTGAAAGGCGTCTTTCGCTATTCTAATGCACCTTCGGAATTCAATGTTGCATTTTTCGTCCTCTGTTAAAACACTCCTAGATATTTAATTTTTTTTAATAATTGCTTGATTCTGGTGTCTCTATTTTGTAGTTCCTTTGGGTTGTTCCTTTTGCTGACAACTATACATTGGAGACAATACTGTTTGGATAAAGTATCTGCTCGACAAAGAATAAAGTAAAATGAACTAACAACAACATTATACCTGTAATTTAGTCTTTTTCTATGTATTAGTCTATGCTTTGGTCATATTTTATATTTCATTGATTAATTATTTTTTAGATATGCGGGTAGTGTAACGGGAAATGAATTCGGCGATCCGAATTTAATGTCCGGCTTAGTTCGTCGCGTTTACTTTCGCAACAGGAAAAGGGCATGGGTATATCTTCTACAACCAACTCTGAGTTAAATAACATGCTAAACGGGACACTTTAGCCTTGAGTGGCAACCAATCTAAGAGAAGCAAACTTTGAATTTCAAACTGTGAGGTTATTTTTCCCAAGGATGTATGGCAATTCACAGATGATAACGACAAAACTGAGAGAGCCATGATCGCCTACGTCCTGAAGAAACATGACATTTTATTAGAGAGCGAGATATATATATATATATATATATATATATATATATATATATATAGAGAGAGAGAGAGAGAGAGAGAGAGAGAGAGAGATCATGCCAATATTATTATACATATTTGCATATGTGTGTTAGTATGGCATTTTCTGAGAGAGAAAGAGAGTGAAAAATATTGCAATATTATTACATATTTGCCTGTGTGTGTTTGTATGACATTTTTGAGAACAAGAGAGATCATTCCAATCCATATGATAAATGCGAATGTCAGTGTGTCACTGTGTCACGCTTTTTCAACTTAAAGAGACACAATTCTCTAATTTTCAATAGTTCATTTCAAATGAAAAATTACTGTTCTCAAATTACAGTGTTTCAAAATAAAATTGTCCGTGTTTTCAACTTTACTCCTAGAGGCCGTAGCCCAACATATCATACCATTTTGGAATCAGGCCAACCCCTTGAGCAAATTAAAAACATTCCGGGCCGGATCCAGACCCACGTTCTTGAAATTTTGGATACACAATTTTTCATTATTGCGATTGTGTTTAGCGATTTTTTTACGTGATTTTTTTGCGACAATTTTTTTTTGTACCTAAGGTAAGCTTAAACATTAATGCAATACCTAAATGCAGCGATCTATTTTGAGTTCTTCTGTAGTTTGTTGCTGCCTATCGCATACGGCAGCAGTATGCCTTGCAAAAGGAAATCTCCGCCAACAAACGACCAAATTGCAATCAAAAGAGCCAAGGCTGCAGCGAGAAAAAGAAAGTCCCATCGCAAATGAAAACCTAGATCAAATGGCAGCCAGAACTGTCAATGGTGAGAATATGCAAAGACTTAAAGACTCTCAAACTCCTGAACAAGCCGAAGGCCCAACCAAGAGCCCTCCACAGGAGCTAGCTTAAATGCCGCCTGATATGGCTGCTTTTAAGCTAGTATTATTATATATTTGCCTGTGTGCATTTGTATGACATTTTTGAGAGTGAGAGAGAGCGCGCACATGAGAGAGATCATTACAATATAATTATATATTTGCATGTGTCTGTTAGTGTGTGTGCATATTATTACCATTTCTATTTGAATTGCTACGATGGGGAGTTATTATTTACATTAATTACATTGAGGCTAATGTCCTCCTGATTGTTGTTATGGCATCGCTTCCGTCGTGGTACCCTCCGATCTTCTTCAGGTGTCTATCGATCCGAGTTACCTAGACATGAACAGGGAAACAATCCAGCCTGTAAATTAAATAAAATGTTCATTTTAAACTTCCCTGAAGTTTATACGGATCGATTGACAGACATCTGAAGAAGGTCATAAGGCACAACAGCCGAAACGTTGAGACAGATCATTAGTCCGAATATAAATAATGTTAATTTTATTAGCATTATTATGGAGTGCGAAAGCAGTCCATCAACAAAGTACGAAGTTCAACATGCTCATCATGACAGTCTGATAAGTGTATACGAGGCACATGCATCACAGCCAAATGTGCGCGATATAGTGACAGAATTTGATAAAAATAGCGAATAAATTTACTGGCGGGGCCCAGTTAGAAATATCTTCAGGTTGGATAAAGCAGTTCGCTCAGATGGTCTTCGATGGATCTAGATGTAACTTTCAAGTCACCTTGGCAGTCTCATCTAGTAACCTAAAAAAATGCTCTTGATATCCAGCTATGATGTCCACTCCCCATTACTCACACTCGTGAACAAATATGTAAAATGCATCAATAAATGCATGACCAACTGATTAAAATCAGGAAGCTAACTGTTATGGTCCAATATCCTGGTCGCCACTGTTATGGTTCAAGGTTAGGACCAAGGAAGAACAACACGAACACAAGAGTAGAAATAACAAAGATATATTACACAGAATAATAATACAAGATGTTGAAATGTGTTAGTATGACTGTCAGTCTGGTTTGGAGTGAACTACTATTGGCTCGACTCGATTCCGTCTCGATATTTAACAACCCTCCCACGTGGGTCGAATGTGGCACAAGGCCGGTTTAATGTGGGCTTACCGAGCCCGTAGGCTCGGGCAAAAATATGCCCATTTAGAACCCGTATAAACGGGTTCAGGGACTGTCTACCTCCCCGGACGAAACCCTGCCCCTCGGCAAAGCCTCGTCCGGGTTCCTCTCTGCCAAAGCAGAGAGTTTGACAGTAGTCGGAAACAGTCAGAGACTCGATTCCGTCTCGACTCGTTTCACGTCTCTCTTGAGAGGCGCAGTCTTTATAGTGTCAGGAAGAGTTCATTGTCGTTATAGGTAATGTCCCATAACACTAACAATCAACTAAATAATACTAAAAAAAGTATACCAAACTTACAGAAAAGTGAGAAAGGAGGAAGTAACCTTTGCTCAAATCCACATAGGCCACACATACATAACACACTCATATCTGCTTAAAGGAGAAGATCCCCCATTCGGTGTTGGCTGTCATCAGCCATTTATAGTAGCACATATATTGATGCAATGCATTGATTTCGACGAAATCCGTTTCAAACATTACCAGGTCGACAATCTGAAGGACCTTTTTTGAACAGGTCAATCCAAGTAACATTTTTGGATTCCTGAAAAAGTGGGGCTGTACAAAAAATATAAAACACCAAATACTTAAAATCACTTACAGACAAATGAGTTCTGCTCGTTTTAAAAACAATGAAATCTATAAACTATTCGTTTTCAAATCATAATGGATAGCAGCTCGGATCGAGGAATCGGAGAGCCGAGTTCGAACGCCATTCGAATCCATTACATTCATTTACGTACTAATACCCTTGGGAAAGGTGTTAATCTTGTTCTTCCCCCCTCCAGCTATGAGTAAATAGCAGGACAAACCGGGTTCTATAGCCTTGCATAGCAACTGGTCTACCGCAGAAAGAAATGGCAACCTACTGCGGGAAAAAAAATCAGTCATGTATCAAAAGATACATGATCGCCTACGTGTGTATGACGCATAGCACATAACTGACTGATAAACAGGATTTGGCATTAAATAACCCACAGGGTTGATATGCCAGAAAACCAACCTATCTTAAAAAAAAGTAAACAGGATATTTACTGTCTGTCAGTTAAGGGCCATACGTGATACACGTTTGGACAAACACATTTTTTCGATTCATGACTCAGAAGATTTTCCCGCAGTGGTTTGACGTTTCTTTCTGGGGTAATCTGTTCTGCTATTCAACTTATAGCTTTGGAGGTTGGCGGAAGGATGGTTTCATACGTTTCCAAAGTGTATTTTCGCGCAAGTAAGTATAACGAACCCGACTGGAATTCGAACTCGGCTCTCCGATTTCTCATTCAGAGCCAATATCCATTGTACCACAACGCAATTCACCATAAAACCTACAATCATTTCTCCCAAGAGAGCAACAAGGCAACTGGCACATTCTGTCCTAAACCCAAAACTGCTGGGGTGGATTCATACCTTTCCCAAAGGTATTTGCACGTATATGAATGTAAGGAACCCGGCTCTAATTTCTCAATCTGAGCCTCTATCAATTACTCTACTCCGCTTCCCATATTAATATTAATGTTGTTGTTGTTGTTCCCTTCGTTAGTTAGCACGACTGTTAAGTCCTCATAAAAAACGGACAATTCAGCGTTTTGGTCGCGTAGAAAAACATTTAGTTTCAGTGAGAAAATGAAAGAAAGAAGAAAGAAAGAAAGATAGAAGTGGAGAGAAAGAATCAGATTTAAGCTAATTAATACTTCATAAATAATAGAAAGAGGGGAAAGACATTACCTGTGAGAAAATGAAAGAAAGAAGGCAAAATAGAGAAGTGTTTAACGGCTGTTTCAGTGAAATGGAAAAAGATGTCAATTTCAAAACTTTTCATTTGTACCCACTTCTTAAAATAACGACCAGCATTCATTTTTATGATTGATTACAATATTTTGTTAAAGTTGTTAAGTTCAGATATTTATTTAACGATGCGATAGGGGAAATTCTACGGATATTTTATTGTCGTAGAATTCATCATGAGCATACTCAATCATTAACTTAAGAGTTAAGAATTAGGATTTATCAGTAAAATAGAAAAACCGTGAAATTTTCACGGGTCTTTCTAGTAATATTAATCTTATTGTTGTTGTTGTTGTTGTGCTTTTGCACATTTTACGCTACAGTAATCTGGGTAATTTCATCGTTTTACGTTCGTAAAATCAAATGCAAGTTGAGCGGTGATAATGTATATTTTACGATTTTTTAAATTTTTTGTTAAACAGGCCCAGAGAGAAATAAGAAAGCGTTCATGACAGTACATAACGTGAATACTACAAAGTAAAAACACAAACTTGAGGAAAAGCGACGTAACGAAATTTCTGAATGTCAGAAACTATCAAAATATTTTATATTGTCAAGTAAAAATCTGTTGATACCGACAGCTGAAAACAAAACAAGCTAAGCACCAGTGACACCCATTGACAGTACACAGGCCGTTGGAGCGCTTTTTAGAAATACGCAATCCCCACTGATGACACCTTCGCTGATAACGATTACAGTGGTCAATACGATGGTACTGTGGAATAAAAGGAGACAGAAAGAAAGCAAGAAGTAAATTCAGTGATTTTTGGAAGAGTACATACTTTCGAAACGGATCCCTAGCAGTTGTTAATGGGTAGAAAATAAATTTGGTTCGTGTTTTAAATATGGTATCTATATGAGTATGTAATTGTTTTGAAAATAGGGTTTATTTCCTAACGTATATACCGAAACCAGTAGTGTTTACAAAGAACTAAACAGAAATGTTTTAAAATAAATGAATACTTTGAAAAATTCTGGAAAAATACTAGTTAGTAGTCCACTCAAAGAGCAATGGCTATATATACTGTTTGTTTACAAACTGTTTTCTTAATGCCAAATATCATTTACATCAGGTAGATATTTTGACTGGGTGAATAGACTCTGGAAAATTATGAAACAGTATTAATAAATTATGAAACAGTATTAATAAATTATGAAACAGTATTAATGAAATGAAAATCGAATGAAAATACTGAGGATCAATAACGCGGGGAAAAGATTTTTTTAAAAAAAGAGTATTTTTCTAAACGTTTTTTATTAGTTAGTAATATAAAATAATTAAAAATAATAATTAATAAAAAGTGTAGATAATTATAAATAAATATTATAATAGTCTAGGTTTGTCTTTTACATTTGTAGTGAGTACGAAATAGTAACTCCCTTTACCCACTCCCTTCAAATTTAGGCGAGCTAAGGAAAAAGACGGAAGAAAATTCACGAGTCTATACCGTTGAGCTTAGAAAAAAGAAAGAAAAGAAAACAGTGAGCCTATGCGAAATCCCTTTTGATATAAAATGAGAAAAATTTAAATTAATAAGAGAAGAGTAATGTGAAAGGTTTCATTTCTGTTCACACGTCTAGCATTCAGATTTTCGCCAGTGTCAAATTACTCGCCAATTATATTATCGGCCTTAACTAAGCACTTGGCACTTCAAAGAACTTTATTTCAACAATCCAATAAAGCTAGGTATTTAAACTCTTCACCTACTTTTGAACGTATGCAACCTTCTGTGAACAACAATCTCTCTTACCTTTGTTTTAAACATTTTTGAATATTATTTTGTGTCAGATCATTTAATCTGTTGTATGAACATTTCCTATTCATGATAATTCGTTGAAACTACGGACTTTAAAAATTTGTGATTTATTTTCTGAAATTTTTTCAAGCGTGTAAATTTGTAAATAAATTCTTTATCTTGTATTGTTAAAATTACCAATGTGTTTCCTCGTTATTACCATCCTCTATTAATCTTCTTGGCGTAGGTAAATCAACTGTTCATTTTAAACCCGAAGTCCCACACTACTATACACTTTCTTTTGGGAGAAGTGTATTTAAAAGAAAGCCAGACGATTTATAAAAAATTAAATATGATGCGTTACCTTTGTCCGTAAAAGTTACTAAATTTAAATTTGGCTCTAAAAGAACCGCCTGAGACAATTCAATCAAGCTGGACTATTTCAAAATTAATTTTTCAAATTTAGAAAAAAATTCCCTTTTTGTGTTTATTGTTTAATGGAAATGATGATTTCCACCCATGTAAATTAAACTTTAAGATCCATCTAGAGCCTCATCGATTATCATATGAGAAAACGTGTCGGCGGATAAGGTAATATGATTTTCGACGGAAGGAGCGAAAATCTCAAACAAGTCAAAAGACGAGTAGACATGAAAACTTTGTCCTGACGGTAGAAAAGCCAGAATGAAAAGCTAGTTTACGTTGTCACCTGTAGACGGACTAGGCTGTTTTTCACAGAAGAAGCAAACGGATAAAAGAAATGAATGGAGTGAAACCTGTGAATAGAATTGTTCTAAAGAAGAAAAAAATTGTTAAAAGCCTCAGTGATATGGATCGGATTGCCAAAGCCTCCTTCTGTTTTTTTTCGTCTTTCGATTACGTTTGCGCACATTTTGTAAAGAGTATTTTCAACCCTATTTAAAGTTTTTGTATTACCTTTTCAAATTATTTTTTTCCTATTTCTTGAAGTTTGCATTGCAAATCTTTTAAAGAGCCTTTATATATTTTAATCTATTATCTGCTTTTAATAAAATGGCGCACAAAACGAATTTTTTGTGCAAGTCTCTTCTGTAAAAAATATATTTATATTATTTAATATCTTGTAATAAATGTTTATTCCTCTCAAATTTGACCTTGGAGTTTTGAGTTTTGTTTGTTTCCGTATGCGCCTTATTCAATATTCGGGATAAGAGAAATGGCGCTCTCTCTCTCCTCTCACTCTCTCCAGGAAAAAAAATCTTCTTATTTTTGAAAAAGAGCATATAGTTTTATCGTCAAAATGTTTATGCTTTTATTAAGAGGAAAGGCCAAAGTATTTTTTATTATTTATTAAATTTTTTAATCCTTTCTAGCATGTTCGAAATTTTGGTTAAAAACCTTGTTTTTCTTGCGTCAGTGGGTCGGCCAAAGATTAGTATGGGGATTTTAGCGTCATTTTTGGCGTTAAAGACATATTGTTTTGAAAATTCTTGCAAAAATCAAATAATTGTTGGAAATGTTCATGACTTATTCACAAATGAATTAAATTATTTAAAAAAATTTTTTTTAAAGAAAATCTTGGTAAAATTTGTTTTTTTACATCTGTTACTTCCATTTACTTAATTTTATGAAATTTCGAGAAATTAAAATTTCAGCCTCTTCATATTAAAAGACTCCTTGGAGAATTTAAATCATCAACTTGTTTTTCTCAAACAAAAACACCATTTACCGAAAACCTGCTCTGAATCGTAAAATAAAAATGCGATAAACTATGATATTATTTAATTAGAACAGCTTTTAATTGCTTTTATAAATAATATATATTAAGGACACTATTGTCTTAAGAAAAATTTTTTTTTCGAAAAATAATGAATTTTTACAATATAAAATAATATTGAATGTGGTAAAATTATGCAACCTTTTAACAAGAAAAATCCCAAGTTGATATTAAAAAGTGCCGTAAAACATTGTTGATTTATTTAAGATGGAATAATCTATTATGACATGTCTCTAATTTGTATTTAGATACATTATATTTATTTTAATTTTTTTTTAGTTGAATTGTTCCCCTATATTGCATATGATCCATTATTGTACATAATTAGGTTACAATAAAATTTGCATTTCATATGGATACTAACTTATGAAAATTGAGATCTAGTAGAGTATCATAGATTCGGTGGGGTGGTGGTGTCACGAGACACTTGCACTGGCCATGGTGGTCAGTTTTCCGATAATGCATCTTAAACATTAAGAAGAAATAGCTGCAAATGCCCTTTAAAAACATTTAGGTATGTGCAGACTATGTGTAGCCCATTTACTCAACCTTGGAGAAAAAAAAGGAAGTGTTCTCCTATGTCTAAATTTTTTTTTTCTATTTTGGCATTTTGCAGGTACTGTGTGTATTTTCCTTTATAGATCTCCACTACGATGGTAAATTTTAAACACGCAGGGCAATTTAGATTTTTCTCTCATTAACTTAAGTGTAACTAAATGGACTGCACACAATTAAACACTCCGGGAAATTAAAAATGTAGATACAAAGATATTTTCTGAGATTCAGAAGAGAAGACAGAATATAAACAAGATACAAACTATCTGTTCTGTAATATCTAACGACAGGACAGGCATCTCGGACTCGGGGCACTCTTCGCTGACTGCACTGTCGCTGTCTTGTTACATTTACCCGTGGCAACTCACATTGGTTCTCGAGGAAATGACGAGTTGTTAATTTTACCAGCCGCAATTTGATCCCGCTAAGTTGCAACTAAACACGCTGCGATATGTTGTTTACTATGTTGGAACTGGTGTTTAGTTTACCTGTCGTATTGGATATCTGACAGACCCGCAGTAAACCTTTTAGCTGATAACGAATTAAGATCACAAGGCTGTTCTGATAATAATAGCAAAGTATTTATTATTGACAACCACTACACAATTTTGTCTCCTTTTTGTTTGTAGCTGGATCGATCGCGAATCTCTTCACAAGGATCCCTATCCTTTCAAGACATTTTTTTTAATGAACGGTTAGTCTAACAATAGTAGCGATTTCTTTTTTCTCCGCTCTTTCTTTTGAGTCAATTTTTTTTTTTTTACCCTTTTTTAACTCAACTCCGTTCTTCTAACTCCGACGGGAAGTAGCTCCGTATCTCTGACGGACAAGGGAAAATTCGGGCCTTACTGACCGGGGCGTCTCTCCTAGTGACCTTTCTGTTTCTAAAGACTTCACACACCGGAATTGTCACGTAGGCGTTTTTGTTTTGTTTTTTGTTTTGTTTTGTTTCTTGATTCTCTTGACAAAAAACAGATGTCTTACTTCGCTAGCCGAGGCAGCTAAATAAATAAATTAAATATATTTCTTTATTTTTCGAAGTAAGATCGAGCGTTGAAAAAAACATGTATTTTTTTTTTTTTTTGAGTGAATAGGAAATAATAAGATCATTTTTGTTCGCTCGGTCATTCGAAGATTCTGTCTTCGAAATTAGGAATACGGGTTTCTACCATCACCAATTCCAATCTCAAAGTCATAATCAAGCGTTGTTATACGTTCTAATTAAACCGGTTCGTTTGGTTGCTTTTTCCATGTATAGTGTTCTCAACCTTCTGTATCCCCAGACTTACTTTCATTTTTAGTATTACTACCTCGTTCGCTCCACCCACAAAATATTATTCATACACTACTAAAATCCTGAGTAAGGTGCTCACTGCCACAGTACTGAGTTATTAAAGTTCCCGTTTTACTGTTGAACTACCTGGGATGTAACCGTAAGTTCTATCTTAATAGTTTCTTTTCTTGCCTGTGGAAGTCTCTTCCGGTTTCTTGATTGCCTAAAAAAAAAAAAATAATAAAATGCAATGCTAATCGCTATCTTCTATCTTTCTGAGACCTGTTCTTTTATTGTTCTTTCTTCTCAGAAAAGTCTTCACATTCTCTTTTACTCCCAGTCACTCCTTGTGTCACAATGGCATTATCGTTCTTGCATGTACTTAAAAAAAAGTTGGAATATGTTATTTTAACAGTCATTTAGGAAGTAGTGTTTCAACAAAACAAATATAAAACTCCAAATTTTGTTTTTAATCAGTATTTTAAGCTATTATCGTCTGCTGTTATCTTTACTTTCGTTTGTTAACTGTTACAAGCGGATAAGAAAATTCGTTTTTTAACGTCTATTTTTTTACCTTTTTACATTACAAAATAAAGAAAATAGGAAATGTTATTTTCCTAAATTTAATATTTTTTAATAGTTTGATACTCTCTAGAGCATTCCATGGAGTTTGGCTAGGGAATGAGTTCGAATTCCAGTAGAGTTCGTTGGATCCACTTATCCTTGGGAAAAGTGTGAATCCATCACTTCTATTCCGAGAGCTATGGATTAAATCCCAAGGCAGATTGTGCTCTCTAAACTTTGTTGGCAACCAGTCTAGGAAACGGAGAACTCTGAACTCAAAACTGTATGTGGCCTTGGGGACCAAATCCTGGGTTGCCGTTTGGCAAGGCATAACACCTGGAAGCCTGGAGTTACCGCGAAGACATCGGTAGTAGGATGTTGGATGTGGTCAATGGTAGACTCTAACAGAACGGATTTGTAGCATTGAACTGCAACGGTGTCATACAAAAGATCATTCATACTGGACAATGAATGAGACCTAATTATTCCGAGTCAATTGTAAACTGCGGTAACAAATAGAGATGGCGTTCGGATGAGCGCACGCACGCACGTGCGCGCACACACACACTTGTCGACAGTAACTGACAAAGTTAGGAGTGCAATAAACGGTAATGTTACGTATGAAAGATCTAGTCTCGTGTTTTCATTTGTGAAGTTCGGCGATATTTCATTCCAATAAAAAAAAGATGATACTGACCACAAATTAGCAAATGAACTTTAACAGTTCAAAGAATATTTACACCTTAGGGTTTGTTTGTTAGTTCTTTATTTATGGCTTATTAACCTTAAAGCCAGAACATATTTTTAGATTGTAAGAACCGTTTGGAGATAATAATGATTCACTCACTTATACAAGTCCTACTAATTAATCCATAACTGGGGGAGAGGGGGATTCATATCTTTCCCAAGGGCATTTGTGCGTAAATGAATATAACGAACCTGACTAGAATTGGAACACTGTTCTCCGATTTCCAATTCCGAGCTATTATCCATTACACCAACCGCATTTGGTATTCCCAAGCAGTCATCCAACCAACTAGGTATTGACCAGGTTCGATGTTGCTTAACTTCGGTAATAGTACGAGAACTGGCGTTTCAATGTGATATGGCGGTAAGCCATACACTTTATGAAACACAAAAGAAAACACGTCATCTAAAATGCAACAAACAGAATTTTTTCAGTTTTATTATGAAAAAAAGCTTTATTGAAGTGCTCTTTCAAATTATCATTGTTACCCAAATCTAGTAATAACGTATTATTGATTAAGCTGATAATGTTTATCATAAGCTGAAAAGTTTATGATAAACGACTGAGTGTGAAATAATAAATATAAGGAAAATAAATATAAATAAATATAAGAAAAAGGTTACTGAGTGTGAAAGAATATAAGAAAAAGAAAACCTTATTAAGGAGCGAGAACAATAAAAGAACAAGAATTAAGAAGACAGAAGATAACGATTGTCATTGCATTTAAAATTTTGAAGATCAAACCTGACTGGAAACAAGAAGCCAGAAGAGAGCTTCACAAGCGAGAAGTGAAAGAAAAGAAGCTGTTAGCATAGAACTTACGGTTACCATCTAGCCATTTTAACTGTAAAATCTGCATAATCTGTTCTGCCACCCACTTGCTTAACCCCATCAAGTATGTCCCGTGTTGCTTTCCCCTGTCCGTCTATCCGCCCTGTGAGTACTAGATTTTCCAAATCTTCCTTTCTCATTACGTGTCCCAGAAATTTCAGCTACCTCTTCCTGTTGAGTTTCCTTTTTGTTTGCATCCTCTCCAAAACCTCACTTTTGCTCACAGTCCATGGTATCCTTAGCAATCTTCTGTAGAACCACACCTCTGTTGCCTCGAGTTTCTACTTCATCTTTGAGGAGACCGTCCAACATTTGCAGCCGTAAAGGAGTACAAAGATAACGTAGCAGTTCAATACTCTTTTCTTTGTTACCAACGAAATCCTCCTGTCTTGTAATACGCTGCCTATCTTTTGGAATGCGTCTTTGGCGATCCCAATACGTCTTCGGATCTCAGCGTCGCACTTACCATCCTCTGTCAGAACATTTCCTTGATATTTAAATTTTCGCACCTTCTTGATTTTAGTGTCCTCGACCTGTAAATCGCATTTTTTTTACTGATGACAGTGCATTCTGTCTTCTTGTAGTTTATGCTTAGTCCCTTCTTCTCTTCTTCTACCTTATGTAGGAGATTTTGTAGATTCCTTTCTGTGTCTGCTATCAGCACTGTGTCATCTGCGTATCTTATGTTGTTAAGATTGTGGCCGCCACTGATAAATCTTGGTAGGCTTTCCAGTTCTCTCAGAATTACCTCACTGTATAAGTTGACTAGGTCCGGTGAGAAGATACATCCTTGCCTTACGCCCCTTTCTATTTTTGTATATCTCCTGAACTCATATTTTATCTTCATGCAAGCGGTTTATTGCTAATAGAGGTTGTTTTTTTTTTATTATTCTAATGTCTTTCCAAAATATGTCAAGGTTGCTGAGCAGCTCCAACAAATCTTTGTAGCGTACTTTGTCGAATGCCTTTGCGTAGTCTATAAAATACAGGTACACGTTCTACATTTACCTTGCTCTTTCTGATAACATTCTGAGCATAAATATCGCGTTCCTTGTTCCGCTGTCTTTAACGAATCCGCATTGTTCTTATCTCTAGCTTGATTCTGCTGCGCGCTCTATTCATCAGAATACGGATGATTAGTTTTGTTATGTGTCTCATTAGGCTGATTGAGTTCACATTGGTTGCGCCTGGTTTCTTTGGCAGTGCTATAAAAATAGATCTGCTTAGATCTTCCGGTATATCCCCGCTGTTGTAGATTTCATTTATTATTTCAGTAATTTTGTCTATGCCAAAATAATCTAAGGCGATCAGCATCAATATTATTATTCCGTCTGTTTCTGCCGCCTGGTTTCTGTTCAATTTGACCAGTGCCGCTTCTACTTCGGTTTTTAGAATTTCAGGCCCGTCAGTAATGCTGTGCATTGCCAGTTGTTCGCTTTCGTCGTGGAAGAGTTTTCCAATATATTCGTTCCGGCGCTGAAGAAATTTTTCCATCCTTGGATTTTATGCAGCCTGTTGACGAGCAAGCCTACTGTCCTGTTAATTCCCTAATTTATGCATATCTTCTTTGGTACTCAGTCTTTGTACATTTTTGTTCAACCACTCTTCTTTAGCTTGTCTGCATTTGGTCCTTATTTCGTCGTGTATTCTTCTGTATTTCGTTCCGTATCTTGGTAGAGTTTTCTGTCTCCTTTGTATCATGTCGATAATCTCATCAGTGATACATTTTTTTCTTCGTCCATTCATCTTTGGGGTGGTACTGTTTGCTGATGTCACTAAAGCTTCTCAGTGTGCCCCATTTCGAGTTTCCATTTCTATTTTGTCCCTCGTATCTACTCTTCACACTGTCCAAATATTTTTCCTTCAGGTTCAGGTCACTCACAAGTTTGTTGTATTGCAATTCTTGAACCTTTTATTGATAGTTATGTAGTCAATTTGGTTTTTAGTTTCTCCTTCTGGGTCTCTCCATGTCTATAATCGTCTCGGATGTTCTTGGAACCATGTGTTCACTATTACCTGGTCATTGGCCGTGCACTATTAAACCCATTTTTCTCCACGTTCGTTGCGGGTCCTAGTCCAAATTGCTTGCCATCTCCCTGCCTACTTTGGCGTTCAGGTCTCCCATGATAATTACGGCTTCTTGTTATTTGCAATGAGTCTTGGCGTTGTCTAGCATGGAGTAGAAAGATTCGATTTCTTCTTCCTTACTTTCTGCTGTCGGTGCATACACTATTATGATAGCTACGTTGAAAGGTTTTCCTTTCAGATTGGCTACCAGAATTCTTTCGGATAAACTTGCCTTCTGATTACACATTGGGGACTTTTTTTTATTAATCTTCCCATTTTTCTATTTGTAATTCGTGTTTTTTTTAATTTTTTCAGCCATATAACAGGCACCCCCAGGTACTTAGCATCCTGGGCCAATATGCATTTTTGCCGCTTCGTTCCTGTGTCCGGAGGCAACTGCCACACAGGATAGATAGAAGTTTTGTAAATATATTTCATCGCATAAATTTATTATAACATTTTTTAAAAATTTGTAATAAAAAAAATCTTTTGTTGTTATCCACCACAAACATTTTATTTTACAAAAATGACAAAAAAACCAATACAATTTTATAATTGTATTAAGTTTTAATAATAGAAAGTTTAAATATGGTGTTAAATAAATTTTCAGAATAAATGGCGATGTTGTGCTATAAGGGATAATGAAGAATTTCGTTTAAAGCAGTGAATGTAACGAGCTCTTTTAGCAGAGACCCAAACTTTATACACACCCCAAACTATAATCAAAATTATGGTCACGTGCCACATTTTGGGATAATGTGATTTTATTTTTTAAATTGAATGAAAAATATAAATATTGGTTAGTAAACTGATCAATTAGTAATTAATTTGGTCCTCACTAAGCGCCCGATATTCATGGCCTTGTACCAAAGGTTTTCTTATAGGTAAAATTTCTCTTTTTTTTTAATTTAAAAACAAGGGGGACAGAGAAAACATCTGATTTCCTTTATTTTTAACATTAAATGTTTTGTAAATTCAGTTAAACAAGGTTTTTCTTTTCAGTCATTCAAAGTATCTTTTCAATTAAAAACACTAAAAAATAAGTATATTTTATTTACAAATTACCAAAATTTTTATGTGATTTATTTATTTAAACCATAGATAATAAAAATAACATGTAGCGTTAGGATTCTTTGAAAATATAAATTGTGAAAGTATAATGTCCAAAAAAGCTTTTTGCAAAAAAAGTAAATAAAATCATTTTCGGATTTGTTTTGTTTGACGTGCCTGAAAATAACTTGACAATGGCGCCTCTTTAAAGCTTTGAGTTGACCCTGATTATTGAATTATATCAATAGTTAACCCTGAGAGACATCAAAATGACTCATATTTTCTACGTGTTCTGAATAAATAAATAATAACTTCTTTTTTCTTACTTTTTTGTTGCTGTTTTTTTTTTTAACGATGATGATATTTTAGTAAATAGATATTGCAAAAAAGTAAACAATGAATAATAATACCTACACTAAATGTTAAGAAGAAGAATAAACTCTAAAAAGAGTTTAGGCACCTCAACGTGGAATAATGATTGGCGAGCTCGTCTGTTTGCTGACCATTTACAACTAAACAGTGAGAATCGAAGTCATGGATATACCTCATACTTGTATCCTTGTGCCAAACTAAATCTGAGCTTAGTAAATAACAACAACTAAAGAGGGCAAGGTGACAGCGCCTTCTTAGTATCGCCTACTGCGTATTATTTCATTTTTAATGGATATCGTATTTTATACTTAAGTAATTAATATTTCTAATATTATAGTACGCATTATTTGACATAAGATATTTTCAAGATTACAACTGAATTAGAACAGTGTATAAAAAATAATACGTAGTCACAGTAAAAAAATACGAAAGTAAATACAAGAGATTAGCTTCGTCTTTAGTTCGAACATGGCTGACAACGTGTGAAAATGTCAATAACGAATAAGATTTGTCAACTGTGTGGCACTTTAGAAAACCTGTCACTTTGTACAGGTTGCAGGAATGCCTGGTATTGTAGTCATGAACATCAGAAGACGGACTGGAAGGTTCACAAGCTGTCGTGTCGGAAAGCTGTTTCGAAAAATTCGGAACAGCAACCAGGCTCTAATGCAAGTAAAAGCATTGTAGTTGGACCAAGTGCGAATAATAGCTTATCAGAAGTAAAAGTGTGCGACAATCGCTTTCAAGAGGAATCTTACGACAAAACCACGAAATCAGGGCGTTCAGTTTCCTCCAAGAGTCGCGGAGATAAGAATAAGAAATCCCAAACTCCAAATACAATTAATTCTTCTACAAAAGTGACAGTGGCGGCCACAACTGATAAAAATGTATCAGTCCCTGTTCATGAGGGTACTGCAATTGAAAGACGCCAGAATCAACCCGGCAAGAGATCTGGTTCGCATAAATCTTCAAATAAGAGGAAAAACAAATCGCAAGCTCCAAAGATTGATAATGATAGTTCGTGTGACCGAGAAAATGCAAACAGTGTTAGCAGTAATCCTATTATGGTCCGTGATGCGCCCAGAGTCGAACTCAACCAGGCTCTCACGGAAAGGATACAAGAACTGCACCATTATGTCATAGAATGTATGGATAAATACGGAATATGTGTTGTAGATAATTTCCTTGGTGAGGAACAAGGCCTAAAAATTCTGAATGAGGTGAAAAGATTTTATGATTCTGGGGTTTTCACGCAAGGCCAACTTGTTAGCTCTGCAAATACGGACGGACCTTTGAATAACCCCACCATCCGTGGTGATATGATCATGTGGATGGATGGTAACGAGGAAAATTGTGAAAATATTAAATTGCTTATGGAGTGTGTTGATAGGCTAGTCCTTTTATGTAAAGGCAAATTAGGTTCCTATAACATAAACGGGCGGACAAAGGTACGTAAATATTTATTTCAAACTTCCATAAAAGAAACTGCTACGTGACTTCCCTTAAGTCATGTGTTTTATTACTTTTATTTTCTTATTAGTTTTTTGTTTGACTTTTGAATGACGAATAGGGCCTGTAAACAACGGGAGGAGTTTTTCTATTAAATTTTCTTCTTTAAATAGACTCTTTTCTTGTAAACGAAGTTTATAAACAAAATTGTTTTTCATTTTTTCCCCGTTTTATTTTACGGCTCTAAAATTAATCTTTATATTTTGGAGTGATCTTTTAACTTTTACAAAGAAAGCAATTTCACAAAGATGACTTTAGAAAAAAAAAAGTGTTGAAAAGTCGGCTAGTTACACTGTAAAAAAAAAATGCTACTTTCATTTTTTAGTTTTTTGTTTGCAAAATGGTACAACTTACACACACGATCATCAATGAATTGAATTATTGAATCAATAAATAAATAGGGACACATATTTTGATATTTCGTACTTTAATCCTTGATTTTTTTTTTCATTCGGTTTAATTAAAAATTAGAATTCTAAAAGCACTTCCTTACAATACACTACAGCTTTTGCAGATTTGCTAAGTATGCAACTAAAAAATCCGACCATGCTTCATAAACATAACAATATATTTTCAAAATAAAAATAGTCACTGGAAATTGAAAAATCTTTTCTTTTTTTTTTTCTTTTTTTAACTAAGTCTAAGTTGCAAATTTTTAGTTAAAAAAAAAAATCACTATCACTAATTTTCAGTTGGTTGCTAAAAAATTCACGATATCCAAAACATGACGCGTGAGATTTGAACTTTTTTTGTTTGATGATAAAAAAAAGAATAGATAAACTAAGTAAAACGTAAAAATAACATCTTGATTTTTATTTTGTCATGAAGTACTATCACAGCATTTGTAAAAGCTTTATTGAACCCAAAAATGTATTTAAATAAAACAATCCTTAACTCTTCTTGAAGGAGATTATGAAAACCCACACACTACTGCTGGGTAGTATACTGGAATGGTTGTTGTTTTTGTTACTTTTTCTTCGTTTACTGTCGCGTGTAAGTTTTCCAGACATTGCTACAATCGAAATACTTAAAAAAAAATAGACTAATTGTATTATTCAGTCTTTTTCAAAATAAAGTGGAATCATTAAAAAAAAAAAGCAAATTACAAAATATTTGCTGTTCTTAAATTTATTTTTTTAAGTAAATAAAGTTATTCATTTTTTAGCATTTCTTAAGAAAAAAATAACGGTTTGTGCCTGAATCATCTGGAAATTTTAAAGAATAAATTCGTTTTTTTTTTCTCCATCAAATGAATCCCTAAGAAGGGAATAGTTTTCTACAATGTTTTGTTTTCTGTAAGGATTATTACCGGTTTATTAAATCCTACTGATTATTATTTATTATCCTAATTGTAATGTACAGTTTCAGAGAAAATCTATAATTGCCCGAGACCTAAATACTGGCAGGTGTCCTGCACAACCTAAAAATCTGTCCGTAAACAAAGCAGTGTCAAAGTGGCTGTCAACAAAAATATCCCCTTCCTTTTCTTTACTCTTTACGTGCTTATTTTCTTTACTTTATTTATGGAACTTAAAAATGGGGGGGGGAATAAGAAACTTTGGGTCATTTTTAGTTTTTACGATGGGATGAGCTCACCGATTTAAATACCTTTTTGGGTCAAATATTACTAATATTGCGTAAGTATCCATTTTTTAAAAAAGTAAAGCTAGAAAATTGACGCTTAAAAAAAAGCAAAACAATGACAATAGTCGTGACATGCATTCTGAGTTTCACTGTCGTCTGCATGTCTCCAAATCCAAAAGATATTTGGTTGGACGTTCGAACCTGTTGTAATGGACGATAATGTGTTTTTAGTTTCCAGGGAATTATTTTTATAGTGTTTTGCGAATTTACTAATGTTTCTAATCTTAGAAAAAACTAAAACTAAACCTAATTTAGTTTTGACACAAGGCCACACAGCGAAGATCGAACTCGCTACTTCATAGAGACCGGCTTGCTAACCATATGAATATGACCCCCACAACAAGGCATCGCACAATCTTAGAAAAAATTAATGGTTAGTCATAACTCTTGTCTTGGGGAAATAACATTTCTCATCTTGTGAGAAACCAAATTCTTGCAGAAATATATTTCTAACTAAAAAAAATCATGAATCTTTTTTTAACCTTCGTAGCTTTATTTTATTTTATTTTTTACCAACAAACTTTTGAATCTTCTTTCTTTCAGTCTTTGTTTACCGTTTCTTAAAATTGTCAAAAACATTCTTTCATGAAAAAACCAATTTGGATCAAATATGATGTCAAGGTAAATTTTTAATGGATAGGGATTAGGGAATGGGATCATTTATTTTATTTTTAGTAAGTCAACTTTACAATTTTAAATTGTTCTAGCTAGACTAAATTAAACTCTAGTACGAGTATTTGAATTTATTGAAACTAAAAGGAAAATATACCTAATAAAAATTACGAGTAATTCAATCAATGTTACAGGACTCGTTAACTCGCTCAGCATCTGATAATGCTGAGCCTGTCTTCCGACAATCAGTTTTAGCGTTCCAAGTGTGTAGACACTCGTTCAGTTCTGTTAAGAAGATCAAATTAACAATTTAAAAACTTCAGTACTTAATTTATTTTTATTACTAATGTTATTCATACAACTTCGTGAAGAACTGCTCCCAACTATATTTTACGAGAAAATAAATACAATGAAGTGAAGTATTTTTAATTTGCTGATTTTTAAAAAATATTTAGATTTGACATCTCCTTTTTTAGTACAGGCGTTCTCAAACTATCCCCGTCTGTACCTGTTCATCCTGTCGGGCTGTTAGTACAACCAAAAATGTATGCGGCTTTTTTTTTTCTGAAATAAAACCAAAATATCGCTAGATTAAAAAAGAAAAATATGAACAAAAAAAAAAAATCCGATTTAAACGAAATTTTCAGTACTTATTCCATTAATGAATAATTCAAATCAAATTGTATATACTGAGTACTTTAAAACTGTGGAAATATTTTTTAGGGTTTAAATTTCAACCCTCCTTCGATATCTTGTAGGTACTTTTTTTAAACTTAGGGTGTGTTCGAAATGTTTTTATTTTACAGTTATCTAAAGAAATCTCTGAAGATTTTTTCACTCATTAAAAAAAAAAAAAAAAATCATCCCGAACTTTATCAAAAATAATTATAAAACTAAAAAAATATTTTTCTGGCAGTTGGTGCTTAGCTTGCATAATAAAACATTTTCTTTCAGATTTGGACAGAAAAAAAATCTATACTTAGTACGAATAATTGAATTTTTAAGAGATTTTAAATTTGCTGTTTACATTTTTTGTCTATAATGTGGCTATTCGACAAAAATGAATGAGTGAATTTGCCAATGTTTTAAAAATGCCTAAAAATCTTATTTTACATACGGAAATTATTTTTTATTTTAATACGGATTACTGTTAGTGTTAGGCTAATTAACATTTACTTTCAAATAAAACAAATTTAACTTCAAAGAAGACATTTAAAAATATTTTTAATTTTACATTTTTCGAAGAGGCGTATTAAATTGGATGTACCTTGTGGTGTAAAGAAAGCGGTTCGAGATGTGAAATCGCAGAGTCGAGTTCGAATTCAAGTTGCATTCACTTATGCGCAAATGCCCTTGGGGAAAGATATGTATTCCTCTTTCTTGCTTAACTATGGATTGACTAACAGGACAGACTGAGGTCCTATAGCCTTAGTTAGCAGAAAGAAACGGCAACCTATTGCGGGAAAATCTTCTCAGTCATGAATCGAAAGAGACATGATCGCCCAAGCGTGTATCATGTATGAGTGACACTTGGGCGATCATGTCTCTTTCGATTCATGACTGAGAAGATTTTCCCGCAATAGGTTGCCGTTTCTTTCTGCGGTAGACTGGTTGCTAACTAAGGCTATAGGATCTCAGTCTGTCCTGTTAGTTAGACAATCCATAGTTAAGCAAGAGGAATAAACCTAGTTTATTAATAATTTGATTTTTTTAAAAATGTTAACATTTATAGCTGTTAACTCACTTATACGCATAGTTTCACAGAGATACGCATGTCATTCTCAAATGACAGACTTTTTGTTATTTGATAAAAAAATCTTGTTCACAACGGTAAGTGGTTGGTAAGGAAATCGAATAAGTGCAAACAAAACAGAAGTGATTAAATCTTACGGACTTGTTTTGATTTACGCAGTCTTGCCAGCTGTATGTGGAAGTGTGATTTATTTAAGAAATGCTTCAAATTCTAGAGAGGCTGTTAGAATTCACCCCGCATTGGTATCATTGAACATGAAGCCATCTCCTCTCTCTTTACCTATGGGTGAAATAGTAGGGTAGACTGGACCCTTGATATCACACTTTATCTCTGGGATGATGACTATAACCAGCCTGAAGGAGGATGAGCTTTAAACAAAGCTATCTTGTCCTAGACACACTCATTGTTGATGTAGCTTGCTACTTCAACTTCATAGGGTATCTGAGGTATGATGGTGGATGTAAGAATGTTTTTTTTTCGGTGTAAGGATTATTGTGGTATGTTTGGCCACAATCACTAACCCAAACAGTTTGGGTTAGTGATTGTGGCTAACTAGCTAAGTTTAATTAAGACTGAAGACCAGCCTTCCCATTCTACATTTTGGTCTCGTGTCACATTTGTACATTTTACGTACAATATCATGAGTGATGGATGCGTACTATCAATATTGTAATATTGTATGTTACGTTTTGAGACACATGGGTTGCTTTCGGTTGGTTACTTGTTTCAAAAAAACCCAGTGTTACAAACCTCGTGTTCCTCTGTAATTTCTCTTGCATACTCCGGTTTTGAACTAGCTTAATATTTTATTTTTGTTGTTGTTTGACTGAGTGACACAACCAGTTGTGATAATTGTTTAGCGAAGTTGAACTACGGTATTTCCTAGTTTTTTAAGTTGTAAATAAAAAAGTATCTCACTATCTACAAAATGGGTGTATCTCGCCCCCCCCCCTGCACACACACTGACTAAAAAATAAAAATGTATTTTTTTTTTTGTCGCTTTGGATTTCAATTTCATGAAATTGAAGTACGTGTCCATTTATAGATTCTTTCTTTAGCTTCCACGGTATTTGATCTTGCCAAGTCTACTAAGTTCGCTAAAAAAACAAAAAACGAATTTATAAAATTTTGAGGCGTTTTAGTTTCAATAGCAAGCGTCTTGCTCTCACGATCACTTTCTCCTAGCTTGTATGTCTCTAAACATTTACTGATTATGACTCCATTAGTTGTACTAAAGAACATTTTAAAGGTCAGTGATCTTAGGATTTATTTTTTTAATGCTATTTTTGCCATAAAGGTGGACAATCAAGACTTTCAGGTTTTAATGTGGTAAAGTGACTTTGACTTACAACTATTCAATGAAAATTGAAACCTGAACCATTTGTGAATTTAATTTATTGGGGACGGGTAGCAAAAAGAAAAAAAATCCAAGCTGTTTCTGAGATGACCGAGAACAATGGAAAATATATGGTTCTGCTCCAGGGCCTTCTCCTCCTAGACTGCACATACCTGTGCATTTTTAAAAGTGTATGGCAAGGCCTTCGATAGCTGAAGCATGCCAAATTTGCCGAGGGAATTGGGCAATTTTCCCACCCCAATGGGAGTAAAATTCTAACGTTGTTTGTGAAAAATTATAGTAGCTTTTGTTTTTAAAGGTTTTTAAATCCTTTTTGGTTAAATTCAAATGGAAAAAGAAAAAAAAAGAATCCATGAATCCTCAACTGCGTTAAAGCAAAAACGTACTGTGGAATTCGTTCAGTTGACTCTTCTTGGGTCTTGGCGCTTCTCTTGTGTTGACTTTTCTTATTCTAATCTTTAATTTGCTCTCTACTGGAGGCTCCGTAATTAGGCTAGATCTATTTTCTACGTATCACCAAAATAGATGCTTTTTTTCCAAAATAAATTTTAAAAAATCGCTACTCCATATTTTAAAAAATGTCAAGAAATAAAAAAAAACAAACAAAAAAAACTATTTAAAATATTTATTTAGAAAAACATTACTTGTAATTTTTCAGTGCAGTTTTGAAATTTATCCAGTTGCTCTTTTACAATTGGTTTACAATATAAAGCATTTTGTTTATTGAAAATATTAAATTTAATGATGTAATTTATTTTTAAAAACATAAATACCAATTTCTTGATTATTGCACTGTGTTATGTCTTCATTGCATTGAATGAAGATAATGAAGAAATGTAATGTTGCTTGGAGTCAACGTAGTCTTGTTGAAATCAGTAGTAAACAGATAAGCCAGATCTCTAACACTATACTTTTTTCTACTTTCTCTTCTGACAATTCTCCGTGATTATATATGTATTTGGACAAGTCCTATTTTGGAGAGGTGTTTATCTCCACAACACCCCTTTTTTAGATATGCATTCCCTTTAGTTGTCATTTTTTCTGACATGGGTCCACTTCCAACGTTTCAGCCGGATTATGTTTTCACTAACCCTGGCTTTGTATTGTAATTTCAGTTTTAGGAATAGGTATCGTAAAGTATTTCCATCAGTAAATTGTACTGGTTGCTTATTCTATGCATATCTAGATCTCGATTGTTTTATATATATCTTATGACAAAATCATCCACCTTCGACGATCTACAGGGTGGTCTGAAAGTCTTGTGACCCCTACATAATATAATTTTCTATTTCAGATGGCTGACACAAGCAACTACAGTTTGGAAGAGAGGTAGGGTTGACGAGACATTTGGACCACCCTGTACATCATACTACCAAGGCATTGAATAATTTTTTCCTTCCTGCTAATTTTCCTTTCCAGCCTTAAAGCTTTTAAAGAAAACTTTATCACTGATCTTAAATGGTCAGCTAGTTTGAAATTGTCAAACTTTCTACTTATTTATTCCCTGGTAGTAATTTGTCAAAAATGGATCTCACTTGCCTCGCAAACATGAGCTCTGTAGGTGACATTTGCATTTGATGTCATTCGATATACATTCAAAAGTCTAGTAGTGCCATTTCTTCAGCTTCCAAGCCTTTAGCTTAATGCCCTTTTGAAGGTGTCAACAAACCATTCTGCTTGACCATTTGACTTTGTATGATAAATCGCCTTTGTCAAATGTTCAACTGCATAGTTTTTGCAGAAATTTTAAAACTCACTAGAAGTAAATTGAGTTCCATTATTGGATACCACACTGTCGGGTACTCCAAAGTTTGCACAAAAATTTAATCGTTATTGCGGTAGTAGGTGATTTTATACTATAATATCATTTTGTGAAACTGTTGACCACAATTAAATAGTATGAACCATTTAGTAGTCTAGTAGAGACCATATGTAGTCTTGTCCAGTTTATCAGTGCTTGACCATGCCTGATAATTTATAGATGGTGATTTTGCTGCTGAATTACAACCATTAAATTTTCTAACTGTATTTTGGATATCTTTGTTCAACTTTAGCCAATAAACACAGCTTCTCATCAGGAACTTCATCCTCGCTATTCCCAGATGTCCTACATGGAATAGTTTTAAAATCTTTTATTTGTAATGATAATGCAATTACTACTCTTTCCGCATACAAAAGTACTTGATCATAAATAGAAAATACTGTTGTTATTGTTACCAGGTTTAATTTTAGTTTGACTCCATTTTGACTTAACATCATTCATAGTTTTTCTGATTGAATGCATCCTGTTTAGAATTAATTCTGATATCGTCTATCGTGACTGGCAATTCTTTAATAGTGTTACACATCAGGTTTTTAATTTCGCTTTTGGATTCCAGTGAAGCAATTACAGTATCTTCAAAATCTTCTTGACATTTCAATATCGAACTGGACAAGCCATCTGCATGTCCCAATTTCTTTGATAGAAATTCCGTCTTGAAATCATAGTTCAGTAAAATCGTAGCCTAACATTGTAGTCCATTTACAGTATGTGTGGAAATACCTTTCTTAGTACCAAATATACTTAATAATGGACAATGATCAGTTTGCAGTATGAATTTTCTTCCTAATATCATCCTATGAAATTTCTTTACAGCAAAAATTATAGCAAGCATTTCCTTTTCAATTTGACTGTAGCATTTTTCCGTATTTGTCAAACTTCTTGAAGTGTGAGCAACTGCTTTCACTCTACCATCTTTGAATTTATGGCCTATTACTACTCCTATGCTGTATTTGCTTGCATATGATGCTGCTATTCTCTGTCAGTATGGGTCATAATGTGTCTGCGATAGCTTTGAAGTTAGTAGTTTTTTTAATTCCTTCAAAAGCTTTTTGACATTCCTCTGACCAATTCCATTTTGTACTGTTAATTAAATTATTCAGATGCTTGCAATTTGTACATATCTGGCACATAAATATAAGATGCTAATCCGAGAAATGATTATAGGATTACCAAATTTATTAGAGGAGGCATGTCTTTAATGGCACTTGCTCGAGCGGGATCTGGTCATCTTCTGTAATCCCCTGTTGTCGATTCTAATCAGAGGTAACTAATAATGTCACGCCACTTGTCGGTCCTCAAGTTCCTTCAGACCACTGTGGTTACCATTTAGATGACTCTTCACTCATTTGCATGTGACTTGTTTTGTTGCTGATATTGTGATGGTGGCACAGTTCCACTCAGCTTAGCTGGTGTTTGTCTGCTTACAACCATTCACTTGTGTTTTTGATCTCAGCGGGTGAGAAGATCACTGATGGAGCCAACTGGTCTGACAGCTGGAGCTACATAAAGAATTAACTCTGGTTAAAAATGTAGCCACGATTTGGTTTACGCATGATTTATTGTATACAGCGGTTTTAACCCTTGTTGTTATAATCAAATGACACTGGGATCCCTTTCTGAGTCTGCAGCTTGTTTTAGTAGTAATTTAATTTTTAAGTTTTGGTCATCAGGTCTGGCACAGGAGGTCTTGGCAAATGATGTGGATTCCAGTAGCTGTAGTGTGAGAACTCTCTCTCTCTCTCTCTCTCTCTCTCTATATATATATATATATATATATATATATATATATATATATATATATATATATCTCTTTTTCTTAGCTGTCCGAAATTTCCAGCTTATATGGAGTCTCATGTCCAGCAGGGGTAGAGTTGACTAGGGTCTTGGTTCAGTTGTCTTTTATCCTAAGCATCAACCTTTTCTATGTTTCCATATATAAAATACATTTACTAAAGTGGTTTTCCAAATTTGGGGTTGTCCAGCCCCCTTTTGAAAGTGATCAGAGGAATCAAGCTACTCTTTAACTTAGGTACCTCCATGCGATCGCTAAAAAAAGAGCATAGCATGATGAAAAAGATGCCAAACTTGACGAAAACAAAATTTTATCATCTAAATATTTGTTATTATTTAGAGGAAAGATCAAAGTTTATTTTAATTATTTTAAAAAATTTTTCCTTTTTAGAACAATCTGAATTTTCATTTAAAAATCCTTGTTTCTCTTTGTATCACTGGAACTAGTAAAATAACATATACAATTTTTAGCACGTTTTTTTTTTGTATGACACACATTAAGTTAGAAAATCTTGCAAAAATAAAAATAATTGTCGGATGTTAATGAAACTTTCAGAAAGTATTCACAGATGATCGAAATTATTATAAATATGTTTTCTTTTATTAAAGTCATAGCAGAAATATTTTTTTTTATATTTATTACCCCCCCAACTAATTTTATGAAAATGTTAGAAATTCAATCGCGTCAGGTTTAGTGATTACAATAGTTAAAAGCACAAGGCTTTGAGGAATGCAAATCATGTTTTTTTTTTTTTAATTGGATCCCCCCCTACCTGAAAATCAGCTCTGAATTGTAACATACAAAACTCAATAAAATGAATATATTATTTAATTTCAAATGCTTTTATTTGTTTTTATGAATATGGACAATATTTTCTGAAAGCCAAAAATTTTTCTGGTGAAAAATGAATACAATTATTTATTTTTTAATTGTAATAGATTTTTGCATTTAAGTTGTTAAAATATTATAAAATTAGTTAAAAGCTGCATCAGGCTTTGTAAGTGTCCTTATGAGATAGATCTTTTTTAGTGTGTTGTAAATTGTATCATTTTGACTAATCAGAAGATCCGCAATAATTAAGAAATGTAATTTTGTGTTTATAATCGGGCTCTAATTATAAAGTACGGAAGACCAACCAGAATACAATTAAATTGCGTTATTTGAGTAAGCATTGTTCTCCGCTGTTAAGGCCTTTACTTTTGCGAAACACGTGTGGAGAAGTTTATTTTATTTTTCAATTTCAACTGAGAAGGATACCTACAAGTATCAGTATCATCTTATGAAATTTATATCATCTTATTTTTATATTAATCTCTGTTATGGCATTTTTTCCATGAATGAAATATCAAAATTATATATAAAATGAAGGGAAATACTAATAATACAGTAAAATGTAGTAAATGCACATAAAATTATATTATTTTATGTACACTTCTGATAAAATTTCATTAGAAAGGTACCTATAAATTAATTAGATACCTTTCTTATGAAATTTAATCTCATTCGTAAGTCCTATTTTAATTTCTTTATAATATATTTTCCATAAAGCATTGTAAACGTAAAGGTGAAAGCTAAGTACAAAAAACAAAAACAATTAGAGCACTGGAAGTTTTCCTTCAAAATAATGAGGTAAATAATTTGTTCACTTAAATGTAAAATATTTCACTTTTCTCCTTCCGTAGAACAAATTATCCTCACCGAATCCGTCAATATGTCATTCATCACCTGTCAAGTGACGTAAAAGTTTATGACCTGCTTTGTTTTATTTTCAAATTACATCTTTTCGGAGCAGAAGCTAAGTTAAGCTTGGTTCAAAATATTTTAAATAAACATTATAATTTCTGATTTTCTTAAAATAAGTTTTTAAAAAAGATAATCGATATTTAAAAGAATTTCAAACTGAGATTTTCATTGATTTTATAAAATGGAAAAAAATGGTTGCCATCTGTCAATTTTGCTGACTCAGAAAAAAAAACACGATTTTTAACGAAATTTTTGGACGTGTTAGGAACGATTAAAAAATGTAAAAAATACCCAAAGAATACTTTGATCTTTCCTCTTAATAATAACATAAACATTTAAACGATAAAACTTTGTTTTCATCAAGTTTGGCATCTTTTTCATCATGCTATGCTCTTTTTTTAACGATCTCGTGGAGGTACCTACATCTTTTCTTAATATTCAATCTGCTCCTGTTGCATTTGTTGTAATAGTTGCTGAATTCTCAATTCTTCAATAGTGTATTATTTTCATGCAGTAGTCCTTAACTATGAAGAACATTTTTTTTCTCCTAATAGCAGTATATTAGGAGAAAAAAAAAATTAGCTTTTTACCTCTTTTTGGGAAACTTCTAGAGGCCCTAATCAATGCTGAATTGGTTCATCTCTCATTGCAGGGCCTTTTCTCAGACAAACAGTATGAATTTTGTTGACTTCTGCATTGCACTATGAAGTCCACAAATTTTTTTTCCAGCTATTTATGTTAAGCGAGAGGAAAAGAAATTTGATTTTGTTTGAATTTGAATCCTCGTTGCCACTGTTATGTCTTCATTGCATTGAATGAAGATAAGTCAAGAAATGTAATGTCGTTTGAAGTTAACGTAGTCTTGCTGAAATCAGTAGTAAGCAGATAAGCCAGATCTCTAACTCTCTACTTCTTTCAACTTTCTCTTCTGATGTTTCTCAGTGTTAGTATATATGTATTTTGACAAGTCTTTAGTCCTGTTCTGGAGAGGTAAAAGCATGTGGACCCAATGGTATCTCTAATAGTCATTAAGAAGTGTGCTCTTCAATTAGCTTCTGTTCTCTCTAAACTGTATAACTGCTGCCTGCTGGAAGTCATCATCTGTTGTTACTGTTTTTAAGAATTCTGGTGAGCTGTTCAACCCTCCAACTATTGGACTATTAGCTTTTTACCTCTTTTTGGGGAAACTTCTAGAGGCCCTAATCAATGCTGAATTGGTTCATCATCTCTCATTGCAGGGCCTTTTCTCAGACAAACAGTATGACTTTTGTTTCTCCAGGTCAATTGCTGGTGAACTGACAATATTTACAGAAAGAGTCTATCACGCTCTAGATAAAAAAAAATTGTGAAGCCCAGACTTTGACAGGGTCTGGCATTCAGGTCTTCTCTCCAAGCTGAAAAGTTATGGTTTTTTTAACTTATCCAGTCTTTCCTATCAAATTGTGAAATGACAGTTATCCTGAATGGCCACTCATTTAGATCCTTTTGTATTAATGCAGGTGTCTGCCAGGGCTCCATCTTTGGTCCTACTCTGTTTTTAATTTTCATTAATGACCTTCCTGATGACATCAGCTCTCAACTTGGTGTCTACGCTCCTGCCTTGATAGTAAGGCTTATCAGTCTGACAAGGTCAAAATGGCAGCCAAAGTCCAAAACTACCTCAAGTTCATAGTTATAGGAGTAAAAGATGGCTTATTAATTTGAACACCTCCAAAGCTAAACCTCTCCATTAATCATCTGAGAGACCCCTTGTCGCCTTCCATCAGCATGGTTGATGCTACCCTCCAGAAAAGTGACTTCTTGGGCTCACATTCTCTGCTGATATGAAGTAGAAAGACTATATTGAATCTGTTGTAAGGTCAGCTGCTAAGAAAGTTGGTTCACTATGTTGAGTGAGACAGTTTTTCTCTCCAGAATCTATCCTGCATATCTATAAGTTTACCATTCGTCCATGCTTAGAGTATTGCTACCACATATGGTCTGGTGCCTCTGCTATTTACCTTGAGCTCCTTGATAAGATCCAAAGAATAATCTGCAATATTATTGCTCCTGATCTGGCAGCTCAGCTCCAGTCACTTTCCCACCACCATAAGGTTGCCACTCTGTATTTTCTATAAGTACTTTCATGGTAATTGAATGAGCTCTTCATTATGGTACCTAGAATTTTTGAATTTAATTGCAGCACTAGACTGGCATCAAGATCTCCTCAATTTACAGTAGAGCTGGCTAGATGCAGCTGTAAGTTCTATGTTAACAGTTTCTTTTCTCAGCCTTCTCACTTGTGGAACTCCCTTCCAACTCCATGCTTTCAACCAACTTTAATCTTCAAAAATTTAAATACAGTGTCAGTCGATATCTCCTGTCCACCTGGTAACTCTCTTCTCTTTCTGCTCATCATTAATGTTTCTGTTCCTAATTCTTTCACACCATGTGAACCCCTTGTGTTTTAGTGGCATTACTAAAGAAAAGAAAGAAAACAAAGGTGTGTTCATCTCCACAATACACTGGAGGTGTACAGTATTTTTTTTTTTTTTTTTTTAATTTAGTGTGCGCTTTTTAAGAAAATTAGTGCTGTGACCTATGACATCACAGGCTATCACATGTAAAAAAAATGTTTTCATCGTTTTAAGCAAAAATCTAGCATTATGTTTCGGTTTACAAAACTTGGTTAATCTTTAAAATTTACTAATTGACTTCGAAACACATCTCTTGGACAAATATTGGGTCAAGACAATGAAATTTTTAAATTATTTTATTTTCCGTCTAAAATGGCGCTTTGATCGGTGACGAGTAAACGGGCTAATGAATGTTTTAAAAATGCCTAAAAAAAATAAAAAAAATAGATACCACCAAAAAAACCAATGCATACTTTTTCTGCAGTGAAAGCAAAACATCAACACCCGTTTTAAAATATTTGCCAAAAATTAGGGAATTATTCGCTTCAAACGAAATTTTCAAGACTTTATTAGTGAACACAGAATTTCCACAAATACTAAAAATAAAATGTTATTTTATCAAAATAAAAGCTTTGGGGAAATATTTGGTGGGGGCATGTTTCATACCCTCTTTTCTATATCTGTACATATGTGTACTTTTTAATTTGGTGGAGGTATTTGTCAAGAAATACCTGAAGTTCAGTAAAAAAAAAAAAATATGCAAGATCGAGTGGGAATATACAGAAAATTCGGCACGCATCTTGTCAAAAACAATTCAATAAAACTCAAAAAATAATTCTTTTTTTTTTTTTTTTCAGAATTGGTGTTTAGTATTTCGAATTTGACAGAAAAAAATCTAAACTTAATGTTTATTAAAAAAAAGAAACTTTTTCAGTGCAATTAATCCCCTTCTTGTTTGTTACAAGCATTTATTTTTTTTTTAAATTTTCGAAAATTTCTATTCACAAGTTAATATTGTCGAGTGTGAACTTTTTTTAAGATGTTTCCTTTTTAGTAGATTATTTTTGGTATATACAAAAAGTAAATATTTTTTATATCTCGCGTTAACTGATTACTATTACTATCAGAAGAGTAATTTTATTTCATATTTTCTGTCCAGTCAGTTTTAAAAAAATAAAATTATTCATTATACTACTAAAATATTTTTAATCCATTGGTTAAGATTAAAGAAAGTTTAGTTTTTTTTAAACATGAATAACAAATTCTTGATTGCACTGCTGGTCTTTCTTCTTTCTTTAGTTTTTTTTAAATTTTTACTTTTCCACGCGGTTTTTTGGGCAGAGGTAGAGTATTTCTATTTTGTCCTTTAACCTCACAGGTTAGTGCGTAAATAAAACGTTATTTTCATTGTTTTCTTTGTTTGTTTTTTAAGGTAAGGATTCCTTTTTAAAAAAAATCCAGTTAATTCTTAAATTTATTAATAGACTTCGAAACACCTATCTCTAGGATAAATATTGGATTTTAAAGAAAATTTTTAATTTGTTTAGTGTTTACATTTATTTTTCTTATACAATGGCATCGCAAGGAGTCGATTAGTGACGAAAAAGCTTACGAATGTTTTAAAAATGCCTGAAACAAAAGTTTATTTATACACGTAAATCAATTTTTCTTTTCATTAGCTTAGAGTGTAAGACCATTCTTTCAAATAGAACTGAAATTGAAGTTCAAAGGCGCCATTTAAATTCCTTTTTTTTTTTTTTTTTGTAATTAAGTCCGTAGCGGTACCTAATAATTTTTTTATTTACATACGGAAATTAATCTTTCTTTTAATACGGATTAGCTTATTTCATTAAGCCAAAATTTAACGTCAAAGAAGATAAATTATTTTTTAAGTCTCTGGCGTTACCTTTTTATATTTTTTTCTAACGAACAATAAACGTAAGCTTTTGTTTTGACTTGAGTGTGTCCAATTATTACCTGGTCAGCAATCCTTACTGCTGTGTAGTTTTCCCTTCCCCCACAAAATCGTTCAATCTTTTTTTAAACTTTTTTTTTAAACCCCTTAAACAGCTCTCATGCCAATCGTACGAATAAAAATGATGTTGAGTTTCTTAGTAGAATAATCGTTTTTTTTTTCTTATCTTTAGTTAATCAGATTTGATCAGGTGATGCGAACTCTACCACGGAGCCATACACCGCTAAGAATTGTTTTTAAAGAGTATTGCAAAATAAGTACGGAAATTTAAGCTGCAGTGAATGTCAGCATGTTATTGGGTTGCAATGTATCACTCAAGCCTCCTTGTGCTAATAAAAGTAACAATTCAAACAATTGTAATTTCTAAAATTATATTTTTGGTTAAAGTTAACTGTAGGGTAGTGTTTCTGACTGGACGTAATTATTGACTTTAAAACTAAGCAACAAGGTGTTTAACACTAGTGACTTAAGTTACATAACACTTGCCCTTATTAGTATCGAGGACACTTACAAATAAGACGTAATTTCCTTGGTAAGTACGCGTGTACTAAAACCTTCCCAATATCAGCTGTTAAATGCTAGTAATACTACATGAACTTTGGAATTCGGTCTAGACTCTAGTGAGAGCAGGTGGATCCATTTTAAAAAAATCTTTAAACTTATGCATCACAAATGAATTAGATTTTAAAAAATCAAATTCATAATAATTGTTTTTAAATATTTTTTACTTTCCTTGGATTGAGTTAGGGTGTCATTTTGAAAATCTTAATAAATTTCGTACTTTAACCAGATAAGACTGCTGATGTTTAAAAAGTGATAATCTTTTTCTCTTATTTCATATCAGAATTTTTTACTGAGTTACCGCCACACTTCTCTTCTGTTTCACTTCTTGAGCATGTCCCAAAAATAAAAACACTCAAAAATGTGTCTTGATTGTACTGTGTTAGTTTGTCACACGGTCGGATTCAGTCAGGTACGCGTACATATCGGTCAAGACCAAAAAATGTCCAATCCTTGCGACCACTTTCATGTAGGCGGCGGCAGAATAATCCTTCCCGGAATGAGGCTTCAATCATTATTCGGTAAACATATCCAGTTTCGCACCGCAGAACTGTGGGTGGGGTGTGGGTGGCGAAGGGGTCCTTGACGGGGAATTGGAAGAGATATTACAATCTGATTTCAGATGGAAGGCTGAGAAAGTAAGCCTGTTCTGATTGTCCAATTCACCGCTTCAGCATACTTTCGCCTAGATTTGAATAAAAATGGTAGCTTAAATCATAAATGTTAAAAAAAAAGATACTTGCTTTTTAACTTGAATATTTAAAGTTTGAATTCGTTACTTGAATTTTTAAATTGCTAGCTTTTAAAAGGGACCCTCGGCTTGACCAAAAAAACCCTGAAAATTATCTTAGTTTGATCAGAATTTGGGATTGATGTACTTAAAATTTTTAAGTGAAATATTTCGTGTATGTACCTCAAAAAAATGAGCATACATACATGATAAAAAAACATACCCCAAACTTAAAAACAAAGGTTTGTCATCAAAATCTTTATTATTAGGAAAGACCAAAGGATTTTTTGATTATTAAATTATAGTTTTTTTTTATCTTTTAACCTTCAACATTTTGATTAAAAATTGTTTATCTTGTGTCAGCGGGCGGCCGTAAATTTTAGCATCTTTTGCAGTGAAAAACACCTTGATTTGAACATTTTTACAAATATCAGATAAAAGTCGGATTTTAATGTAACTTTAAGGACTTATTAATAAATGAATGAACTTATTTTGGAAACGTTTCTTTTTGAGAAAATCTTGGTAAAAATATTTTTTTTGTAACATCAGTTACTCTCACACTAATTTAATTTTATGAAATTTTGAGAAATTCATTTTTGTAGAGCATAATGTTTATATTAATTATAAGTACAAGTCCTTCGAGAATTTAAATTCTCAAATGTTTTTTGTTTTTTTTTCTTGTCAAACAGGACCTCCAGTTACAAAAAAATCTGTTCTGAATCATAAATAAAAAATGCAATAAAATGAAGACATTATTTAATTAGAAAAGCTTTTATTGCTTTTTATGAATAAGAGTTTTGGACACTATTGTCTTATGAATTTTTACAAGAATTGTTTTAATTTTAGGTACTTCCACAGAAACGTGATACTTAAGGTTTAAAATGAATTTTTAAAAATGAAAAACTTTTCTTGATGCTTTTATTTTATTTTTAATTTTAAGCTAAAAGATTAAATGTAATATTTCCAATAAGCAAAATACTTTGCTGTATTTCAAAACTAATTTAAATTGACTAGAAGGAATTTTTTTTTTAAATTGCTAAAAATCACATTTTACATAAAAATTGCACTCACATTACATTCTTCAAATAATTTTACAGATATGTCCACCTTAGAAAATTAGATAAACTTCTGTCTGTCAGTCAATCTGTTAGCACCTAGCTCAGTGTTAAAAAATGCATTTCTGCAATTTAAACATAAAGAAAGTCATTTTTTTTCAAATCAGATTAATTAAACTCAGCTAATATTCTTGTAAAGATTCAGAAAAGTATATTTTATTTTTCAAAAATTTGTTTTTAATAAAGAGAATTATGTTGTGTTGACAGATTTGTCAATATGGCTGATATTAGTGATTTAAAAAAAATTATTCCAATCTATTTAAATTCAGTCTGAAATACAGCAAAGTATTTTGGTTATTGGAAATTAAATTTAATCTATTAGCTTGAAATTAAAACTAAAATAAAAGCTTCAAGATCTTCCATTTTTAAAATGCATTTTAATTCTTAGTTATCGCTTTTATTTATTTTGTTGTTGTTTTGGAGGTACCTATAATTCAGTGACAGACCTAAAAATCCTTCTATAAAGTTAAAGAAAAAAAAAGGGAGAAAATAATCTTATTACTAAATAATTTTTTAAAAATTTCAGAAAAATCTCATTCTTCACCCCCCCCCCCTTGAGAAATTGATTGTAATTTCATACATAATTTCCTGGTTTAATTGACCAACCTGGTCCTTTTTAATTTAATTTTTTTTTTGTTTGTGTATGAAAATTGTTCTTAAAGACATCCATTGTTCATTTTCGCAGTGTTGCTGGATCAGCATGAACAATTCTGCCAAAACTTCCTTGGAATTCCCTATTAGAAAGGGTAGAATCATAAGCAATGGTATCTTGTGGAGGTGTCTGCATTAACAATATTTAGCATCCTTCCTTTGCCAACAATCAGGTCATATATTAAAATCGGCAAACATTTGAGAACTCATATTTGTCTGGAAAGGAAAAACTTTACATTGATTCCAAATGCATGCCTCAATTTGTGAAGCTCACTGAGTTCTGTAAACCATCTGAAGAATTTACTGAAAATCGCAATTTTCATTACATCTTGAAATGTGCGATTCAAAGCTTTCTAGAAGAGGTTGGTGACATTGGATATTCATCCCATGCCAATAGCTGAGAATCGTGCAGAAGGGGATATACAACAGGTTGATGTGGATTATCTATCATATCTATTCATATCTATTTATTGGTACCTAGAATCTGACAGCATAGAGCCACAAAGTAAATATTCAGTTTATTACTTATGGTGTTAGAGTGAATTTAGGTTAAAATTTAAAAAAAATGATGTGGAAAGAGGAAAAATACTCTCAGTGAAGAACCTGTAACTCTTAACCCCCCCACCAATAGTTATAAAATTCTATAGAACATTTTAGAAATTATTTACTAATAAATAGAATCAATTAAAAATTCTTTTTTTTTAATTTATTAATTTTTTAATTTATTTAAAAAAATTTGTACAAATATTTTTAAGTAGCACATTGCAGTAAACTTACATACACACAATTTGAATGAAACAAATAGATGTGTTAGAGGGCTTGACTGGGTAAATCAGCTCTTTGAAGTCATTTATTTATTTTTTATTTTTTTTAATGATTTTCTGTAGGACAGGGGAGGGGGTTGGTTGTCCAGGTCCAAGTGAGAGGGAAATGTATTATTCTGATGTCATATTTCAAACTCAGTCAAATTGTGTGTGGGTCTGTATTTGTGTATATATTAAATGGCACAAGCACATGTAAGTCAATCACACACCACCCACCCACTCACACTGAACAGACATAAGGTGGCGCATGCAAAATCACACGCAGACACTGGTGAACATGAACAGACAGAGAATTAGCTCTTCTTTTATAATGTAGATTACTCTATGAAAACTTACGCAGTTCTAAAGAAATAATGATTAAAGCTTTTGTAGGAATTCAATAATATATTAACAATATCTGGAAAATCTATTGAAAATTTGTTAATTGTTATTTTAATAAACAAACAGTTTTGAAATAACAATGATTAGCAGATGAATTTCACAGGTCATTACTTGTTCCTTTACCCCGTTACTATGGCCTTGTGTCAAACTCTTAGAGATATGATGTCAAAAACTTGATATATGACACTACTAGTTATCTGTCACTTCCTTGCTAACAAGACTACATCTTTTAGTTTTAGGTGTTTAAGAAGCATTTGGTTAAGAAGGGGATTGGAAAGATCAGAATCAGATTGTATTTTTTTTTTGTCATCTTCCAGGTTGGAAGGGCTTTTTTCTTCTGCCTTGAAAATCAGCATTTGAAATCCTAGTTTTATCAGGTTTTGACCACTGATGCTGGTAGGAATATATGGATATCTTTCTGTGTACATAGGATCCTTCATGAGATCACTAAAAAAAGAGCATAGCATGATGAAAAAGATGCCAAATTTGACAAAAACAAAATTTTATCATCTAAATGTTTGTTATTATTAAGAGGAAAGATCAAAGTATTTTGGGGGTATTTACTTACATTTTTTAATTGTTCCTAGCACATCCAAAATTTTTGTTAAAAATCTTGTTTTTTTTAGTCAGCAAAATTGACAGATAATCAATCATGTCAACCATTTTTTTTTTCCATTTTATAAAAAAAAAAGAAAAATCTCAGTTTGAAAATTTTTAAAAAATCAATTGTAATTTTTTCAAAACTTATTTTAAGAAAATCAGAAATTATAATGTTTATTTAAAATATTTTGAAACAAGCATTACTTAGTTTCTGTGCCGAAAAGATGTAGTTTGAAAATAAAACAAAGCAAGTCATAACATTTCGCGTCACTTGACAGGTGATGAAGGACATTTTCATGACGTATTGATAGCTTACGTGAGGATAATTTATTCTATGGAAGGAGAGAAGTGAAATTATTTAGATTTAAGTGAACAAATTATTTACCTTGTTATTTTTAAGGAAAACTTTCAGTGCTCTAATTTTTTTTTTGTACTTAGCTTTCACCTTTATGTTTACGATGCTTTATGGAAAATATATTATAAAGAAATTAAAATAAGACTGTTGAGAGTGAGATTAAATTTAATAAGAAAGGTATCTAAAATTTACAGGTACCTTTCTTTTGAAATTTTATCAGAAGTGTACATAAAATACAAATTTAAATTTCATAAGATGATACTAATACTTGCATGTACTCTTAGTTGAAATTAAAAAATCAAATTAACTTCTCCACACATGTTTCGCAAAAATAAATCTATCTCAAAAGGACATTTATGAAACTGAATGCGGCTTTTAACTAATTTTATAATATTTTAACAACTTAAATGTAAAAATCTATTATAATTAAAGAAATAACAAATAATTGTATTAAAAATTCAGTATTTAAGTTAAATACTAGACAGAAACTCAATCCACATGATGTTTATTTTATTGCATGCATGATACTTCTGGTCTTCCATAAATTTAATTTGCAGTCATATTATTGACACAAATTATATTTTTTTTATATACTGGTGTTTGTTAGTTTGTAAGAAGCTTCAGAAATTATAATCTGTAAATATATATCTACTTAATAACAACATTTGTTAAATTGTACAAACCTTTCCCTAATTTTAGAAGAATTAACATTTAATGTAAAAATAATTAAATATTCCAGAAATAACAAATAATTGTTTTAAAAATTTATTTTTCATCTAAATATCTTTTTGCTTTCAGACAATATTGTCCATGTTCATTAAAATAAAAAAAAGCAATTAAAATTAAATTAATATTTTTGTTTTATTGAGTTTTGTATGTTACAATTCAGAGATGATTTTCAGGTAGAGGTGGTCCAACTAAAAAAAACAAAAGAAAACAAAAAAAAAACAAAACATGATTTGGTTTCCTCAAAGCCTTGTGCTTTTAACTAATATAATCACTAATCTGCCCAAAATTGAAATTATAGAGTTTTCGTACAATTAGATTGGGGGGGGGGGGGTTTAATACATATGAAAAAATTATTTTTGCCATGACTTTAAAAAAGGAAAACATATTTATAATAAGTTCCATCCATCATTTGTGAATAGTTTCTGAAAGTTTCATTAAAATCTGACAATTATTTTTGCAAGATTTTCCAAATTAATGTCTGTCATACAAAAAAAAAAAAAAACATGCTAAAAATTTGTTATTTTACTAGTTCTGGTGATATAAAGAGAAACAAGGTTTTTTTTAAATCAAAATTCAGAATGTTCTAAAAAGAAGGAAAATTTTTTAAAAATAATTAAAAAAATACTTTTATCTTTCCTCTTAATAATAACATAAGCATTTAGATGCTAAAATTTTGTTTTCATCAAGTTTGGCATCTTTTTCATCATGCTATGCTCTGTTTTTAGCAATCTCATGAAGGATCCTATGTGTACACACTACTTATAGGTTAGGCTGCTGGTGTTATTTTGTAAATGTCCAAAAGTAACTAACAGTAAAACTATTTACAATATTACTCTTACTAACTTTATTACTAACACTGCCTTACCTGTTGGTACTTTTTAATTTTTTTAAATCATTTAACCCCAAGCAATGTTACTAAGATGCAAGAGATTACTGAGAGTGAAAGAATATGACAGAAAAAAAAACATTGAAGAGGGAGAACAATAAAAACAACAGGAATTCAGAAAACAGAAGATAACGATTGACATTGCATTTAAATTTGTAAAGATCAAACTCGACTGGAAAGCAAGAAACCAGAAGTGAGAAGAGTGAGACAAGAAACTGTTAGCTTAGAACTTAGGGTTGCATCAAAGCATTTCAACTGTAAAATCATGAGACCTTGCCGCTAATCTAGTACTGTGCTTAAAATGGTAAAGTCTTGGTACCACAGAGGAAAGTTTGTCAGAACAATTACCATGAAAGTATTTATAAAAAATGCACAGGGAAGCTACATTATGGTAGAGGAAAAGTGTCCGAAACAGATGCCAGGTCAGGACTAATAACATTACAGATTCTTTGTCTTTTATCAAGAATATTTTCCTTATCATGCCACTTTACTCTTGCTCCCACTCTCTGTAACCCCTAAAAAAAATAATTACCAAGATTTTCTAAGAAGAAATGTTTAAAAAATAATTTAATTCATTTGTGAATAATTCATTAAAATCTGATAATTATCTGATTTTTTTTTTGTTTTTTTGCAAGAATGTGTTTTAATATAAAAAAAAAGATGCTAAAATTTCACTTATTAATTTTTGGCCCACCTGCTGATGCAAAAAAAACAAGATTTTTTAATTAAAATTTTGAACATGCTAGAAGATTAAAAAGTTTAATAATAAAAAAAATATTTTGGTCTTTCCTCTTAATAACATATACATTTTCATGCTAAAACTTTGTTTTTAACAAGTTTGGGGCCTTTTTCATCATGGTACTCAATTTTTAGAAAATGTTTGGACGTACCTGCACAAAAGTGATTTCAACTCTTACAGTTCATATAAAAAAAATGTTAAATATTTTTGTAAGTTTATTCATTGGTATATTCTCTCACCAGTAAACCGTGTTGATTTATTATTTGTTTCTAACATTCTTCTGACTTACCACTCCATACTCCTTTTTAAGTTTTGCCACTTAGGCTGAACAATTTACACTTCTACCTCTTACAAAGTAGACAAGAGAGTTTAGTTTAATTTCCAGGTTATAGAAATTTGACATATTCGTTCATATCTCTGAAAGCTTACAACTTCAACATTTGTAAGTAGCAAGACTGTATTTGGAATACTACAGAGGATACATTTCTAAAAGTTTTATGAATGAATAAGAAATTGTACAGTTTTTAATTCTTTTTTAAAAAATCTAGTTATGTACATTTTTAAAAAAAAATTGGTTCTAATACACAATTTTTGTTTTATAAGCAACTTAGGATTTTGACTTGTACTCAGGTTGCTTAATTTCTGTGCAAGAATTAGTACTCAAGTTACAAATTTAGGTCTAATTAATAGGGGGAAAAAAGACATTTCAGTGAATGTAAGTAAACTAGTATTAATACTCTTGAATACAGTAGCAACTATTTGTTTACTAATATTTCTTTTTTTTTTTTCCTCTGTTTTTTGAGTTACTTAAGCTACACAGATATTATTATTGAAATTGCTTAAGATTTATTCAAATTTGAATGCAGATGCTTATAAACAAAAATCATGTACTTCTGTCTCTGCAAATTCAAATGTTGAATTTCTTGAAATCTTATTGAATTTTAATCAACATTGTAAATAAAAACTTTATAATTAGGTAAACTCAAGCCACTTAAACAGAACAAAATTTACTGGGACTTTATTTGCAAACATTATTGATTTTCATGTTAAGATATTTATCAAACTGCTGTCCATGTAAAACAGGTTGTGATGTAGGGGGTTATCAAAATTTCACTGCTCTCAAATTATTTCTTAATAACTTGAATATTTATTTAATTTTAATCAAATTTCAGGGAATGGTTGCTTGTTATCCTGGTAATGATACAAAATATCTTCGGCACATAGATAATCCAAATGCTGATGGTAGATGTATGACGTGTATTTACTACATTAATAAAGATTGGAATGTTGAAGTGAGTATTTATTTTTTGCCTATGTTTTATTGATGTCATTAAAATGTGAATTCTTTTTTTTTTCTTTTTAACTACTGAAGTTTTACATGTTAGCCCTATAGACTTGCCACTTCATATAACCATTTCCTGTTGCATTACATATCACATTAATTTGATCATAGACAGTCAGGGCATGGTGGAGTAATGGATAGCGGTTCAGATTGAGGAATTGGATAGTAGAGTTCAAATACCAGTCAAATTTGTTACATTCACCTGCATGCAAATATCTTTGGGAAAGGTATGAATCCATCTCTTATCCCCCTCCTGTCAACTATGGGTAAAAAGCAGGACAGACTGTGTTCTATAGTTTTGGATGGCAACGTGTCTCGAATTCAAAAACTCCAACTATAGGTTAAATAGCCTTGCCAACCCATAATTGGCCAAGTGTTGTGAGTTCAGCTGCACCCATGAAGATATGGTCAATCAGGGAAAGGTTCAAGGAGAGAGGAAGCTCTGGATCTGTTCCAATGAGCTTTCATCCAGGGTACCTTTTGCAGCCAGGAAAGACCACTGATGTTGACCAAAATAAGGTAGGGACCAAAATCAAAAAATTTGAGGTTTAGTACTGTGGTGGTATCTATTAACATTTTGAAAGTATTTTGATACATGTGTTCCAAAAATACCAAATTTATTCATGTTTTTGTTGTTTGTCAAACAAGAAAAATGAAATAAATTCAATGTAAATAATGAAATATAAAAAGGCCAAGGCCTTCTTTGTGGAAGGGTGAAAGCGAACTGAGTGAAAGAAAAAGTGGCACCATAGCAAGCACTGTAATGTAGGTGGCCCAGTCTTATATTTTAAGCAGTTTCAAGAACTACAATGATCTGTATACCTGTATTTGTTATAATGGTGAAACAAGGTGAGACACAGCCTAGATTGTTATTTTCATTTTTAATTTCTGTAAGGATTGAAAAATTAATAAAACTTGCAAAGACCTACTGTCTCAAAATACAGTGAATAAAGAAACAGTTCTTGATGAGTATGATAATGATCTAAGAATTTGATCAAAATAATAAAATTTAAGAGGGTACCAGGAAATTGGTATGAAAATACCAAATTTTCAGACAGGGTAGTAGCATCATGAAATGTCTGAAAGTACTACAGTGTCTTGGACTTTGGTATCCCCCCTCCACAAAGACATAAAATAAATCGGTCACTTCTCAATGTGACTTTCAGCTTTAATCTGGCATAACTATGAGGATTGTTATTTTGTCTTCAGTTCTTACAAAACTTCAGTTCATAAAATTAAAATTGTCTGTATGATAATCATAATTATTATATAATGGTAATTTAGTTTCAAACAAATTTAATGACTTCATTCATAAAATTAATTAATGGCTGGCCACTTGTATTCAAGGAGACCTGTCTAATATGGTGGCTAGCTTATCCCTATTGCAGATGATTGCTCAGGTGCATTTTGTGTTTGTTCAACACCCACAAAACTCACCTATGGTTTATAATACAACTATGCTGAGCAGACCTTGGTTAGTTTCTGGGAGAGAAGCGTATTATCTAGCGTAATCAAAAACCTGAACAAAGCCAGCACACTCAAGCCCTCTGTCATGATGACTTGTGACTTCATTCTAGCACAGCCATCAATGACTCCTAAGGGTTCCGTCTACTCAATTTCACTCACAAGGCTTGGGTTAAACTGTGCTATAGTTTCCAGGTGCTTTCCAAAGGTACCACACGCTGAGATTGTCTCCTCCAGACTGATAACATCAAAAGTTGCCTTCCTGACAAATTGACTCTGGCAAGATTCGAACCCAGGTCTCATGTTTAGAAAATGAACATTCTAACCACTCAGCTACATGCCATTCATAAAATAGTATGTTGCATTATGCAAGGTGGATTCTTTGAATACTTGAAATATTTTTTCTTTAGATCATCTGCATCTTATAAAATATCTAATAGTTAACAACACTATATAGGATTGGTTAGCCAGATTTCAAACTGGCTGGTGACAGTTTGCATTCATTTTAAACTAATGTCCTTGGGAAAGGCATGAAAGCAGTGGCAACTGTAACAAAAAGAGAAAAAGCGTTAGTGAGTGCAGTCAGCATGACAAGTAGCAGCAGGCAAGTCAGGTTCTCCACAGAGAATTGTCTTACTCAGTGAATTAAAGCGTTGGTTCATAAATTTGGTATACAATTACATACTAATTGTTAGTTCAATTCCTGGGCTGGGCAGTGTATAACAAGACAAGCAATAACAGAGCAGTACTAATAATAAGGACTAAACAAGATATCTCTAGACATGAGTAGTGGAACATGTAGATTAAATAAAGGTTTCAGTTTTAAATTCTCTGTGGGTTACAAGGATCAAAATATACCTTATGGCATCCACAAAGCATAACTGCTGAAACGTTGTGGTAGCAACAACCAAAGATGAGGACAATAGTTCAAATATAAATAGTGTAAATAATCAATGGGTTATAATTCTTCTCTTTCTTTTTTTTTTTCCTTCTCCTCCTTGCTTTCAGACTGACGGTGGTTTATTACGGATTTTTCCCGAAGGCCAAGAAACTGTTGCCAACATTGTTCCTAAATTTGATCGTCTTCTTTTCTTCTGGTCGGATCGCAGAAATCCTCATGAGGTCCAAGCTGCCAAAAGATGCCGGTAAGCTTGCTAATGTTTTTCTAAATTTATGCTTGAACATGTCTACATCTAATATACTGTATTTTGATGCTTTATAAGACACTCTGGTGCATTAGAACCCCCACCCCCCATTTGAAAGAAGAAATCGAAAAAAGTTTTATCTTGAACTTCATAGCCTTCCTCGCTATCCCTAGTTTTACCTACTGAATATCATATTTCAGTATGAAAACCTGACTAGTCATAAAAAAATTCATCACAGACTGAGAAATATCCAATTTATGTTAAATTGCCCAGTTCACACACCTCCCTGAACTTTTGAACAGGAGTAGAGGTTTATCTCTTATTTCCATTTTAGGATTGGGTTTCCAGTTTCTTCTAAAGTCTTCTTGTTCTATTTGACTCTCGGTAACCCATTGTATCATAGTGGCATTATCGCCTTGCTTAGGGTGAAATGATTAAAAAAAAGAAATTAGAATGTACTAAGAGGATCCTGGAGTGCATACTGATGCATCATTGTCAAATTGTGGTGGCAAGTTTAATTACAACTTTTAGTGTCACTATAGAAATTTATTGTGTAATATCCATTGCTTTTGAGAGATCCTGGATCTACACTTGGTGGATTTTTAAAATTCACCTTGTAGTGGTAGTGCATCATTTGTACTTTACTAATTGGGCACAGTTGAAGCAATATTGGACAGTTCTCTCCTAGACAGGATTTTTTTTAATGAATGATAAACAGTTACCCATGCAACATGTCTCTCCTGGCCACTATTCAGATGTTGTATTGAAAATGAATGATTAGAGCAGGCTCCTTAACACACTGACAATCATCAACACACAAATGACTGTCAAATGAAATCCTCTTACAAGCTTGAAACATACTGTGTACAATTTTTCTACTTCTGGGACCCAACCCAATGACTGTCCTTTTAGTTATCGTCGGCCAAATCAAAACGAACCCTTGTTTCATCTCAAGTAGCTACTGAACTGCACTGAATGCTTCTCAGCTATTCCCATCGTATGCCAATCGCTGTTCTTCCTTGATACAGCTGTCCATAAGAAGGATTGGAATTGATATAGCTTTTGTCACTAGTGTTGTTACCAGAATATGGTTGGATACATCAGATTGCCTTTGGCAGTCAGGCTCCAGATTTTATCCTCAGGGCTTACTTCTAAAACCTTTGCTTTTGGGTATTATGGCAGTGAATGTTTGAAATCAGTTTTCCTCCTCTCCTAGTTTCATCTACCCAATTTAAATATTGCTGTTCTTATTACATATCTATATCATGTATTTTGAGTATATCCATTCTGGTATGATCACTGAAGTTAAGCAACATCAAACCTGGTCAATACCAAGATGGGTAACCACTTGGGAATACCAGGTGCTGTAAGCTTGGGTGTGCAAGTGGTGTAATGGATAATGCCTCGAAATTGTTAATTAGACAGCAGAATTCCAATTCCGCTTGGGCTCATATTCATTTACATGCAAATACCTTGGGAAAGATATGAATCTACCTCTTCTTCTAAATTAGTAAGATTTGTATCATTAAATCATTATCTAAAAAAAAAAAAAAATTTTCTGGCTTTAAATAACCTGCAAAGGATTGATAAGCCATAGAAAATGAATGAATGAATCGATCAATCCATTAAAAGGTGATGATTTCTTATTTAAAGAAAATGTCCCAATACTTTGTGTCTCTAAATTGCATCTTAAGTATATCAGAAAATTTTTTACAGTTAGATATGACTTTCACCTCTGTTGTTTCAACTTGTTGACATAATCAGCAGTCCCATGACTGAGTGTGATCATAGGGTCACTGCACAGCTCCCTCCACATGTCTCTATTGCATGCCAATATCTGTGTTGAAAGTTGGAGAAGTATTCATTTATGCATAACCTGTCATGTTCGAGTAGACCTGGTGGAGCCCATCCCTCTCCAAGTCAGACCACCACCAATATCTTCAGACTTGAAGGATCACTTTGTTCCCAGACATGTAGCCCTTGATTCCATAGTCCTTAAACCTGGTTGACTTCAGTCTCAGAAGTCTTCTGATGTCATGTCATCACTGCCCTGAATATACTGCCAGTAGTTCAGTCCCAAGAGAGTGAATGAAAATGAATGAATATTGACAATACAACTGAGGGGTGATATTGTTGATATGCATTCTTATAAAAACAAAAAACAAACCCAAACCTTTGTAGGTGTTGGAATTCTTCATAATCTCTTTATTCAGGGTTTAGTTATCTTAATGTTTTTTGTTATATCTGTAACATACTTAAATATTTGGTGTTGCCAAAGATGTCAATATTACTTGTGTGAAGCTTTTGTTCAAAATATAGTAACATTTTGGCACTGTGTAAAACAATCAAAGGGCACTTGTGACTTAATGTTAAAAAAAACAAACACTTGAAGCTGTAAATCATTTGTGATCTGCTAAAAATCTTAAAAAATTTGATCTTTTTCAGAACATTAAAATTTCTTAACTTAGTTTTCAGAAATTAATTTAACTCCCATTTAACTTCTTTTATGGCCATATACTTTATTAAACTTCAGGTTGGATTTATCAAATAACATTAGTGTGTTGCATTTTAAGAATTATGTAGTTTAATAAAAACTCTTTAAAACTACAAAATAATGCCAATCCTGATGAGTGGAGAGAGGTCTCCCTGCCCCCAATTTGTCAGTTTTATTTTCTGTCATTTAAAAAATTTCCTTAATGGAAATGCCCTACCTGATGTGCAGGCTTGATTATAGTAAATTGAATATTAATTGTAATGTTTGAAGTTAAAGAGGTAAGATGAGATATGTTTTGGTATTATAACCAAATTACTAATCTCATGTCTTGACTATGTACAATCACTAAATATTTAGTTTGCTTATTTCTCTTTAGTTATGCAATTACTGTTTGGTACTTTGATGCTGAGGAGAGAGCAACTGCTATGAAGAAAATTTCAGGTAAGTGTTCACTTTTGTTCAAAACCAAAACAATGAATTTATAACAGAGTGTTTTCTTGTCAAATGAATGACCAAAATTTCTAATCAGGCCATCTGTATACAGTAGTCACCCCCCCGTTCACTTATCTGGTGGGGGGATATGTTCCAAACTGCAGATAATATATATACTGTTTTTTTTTCTTTCTGTCTCCCCCCCCCCATTCATAATATTATTTCCTTACAATTACTGCCATTCCATGTTGGTGCTTCTTCTTATCTCCAGAAAACCAAATTTTATGTCCATCTTGTGTAATTGTTTCTCCAAAACCAATCTATCTGACCTCAGACATCCCAATGATAACGTTTCAGTTCAGAATTGCTGATGACTGCTGTTGATAGACTGTTGTTTCTACATTCGGATCTGCCCTATGATTACAAAAGTCAAGGGGATGATGATGATGATTCATCTATATCTATAATTCTCAAAATGTGTGTATGTATGTATGTGATCAGATCTTATTTATGCATTTCCACAGTTTTCATCTGATTTTGATGACTTTTTATTGTTTGATAGATAATTCTTCAGTGCCAGTTTTAAGTGCAAATTGTTGGTGACAATGGCTCTCCACTACATCCTGTCCATTATAACTCTCAGCAATGTTTTACTATTTGCTATCTGTTCTTGGATATATATCTTTCATAAAAACTTTAATAAAATTAAATACTTTAAATTATTACAATAATATTATCTATATTTATAATTCTCAAAATGTGTGTGTGCGTGATCAGATGTTTGTGTTTCCACAGTTTTCATCCAATTTCGATGAAATTTTTTTGTTTGATAGATAATTCTTCAGTGTCAGTTTTGAATCCAAATTACACATTCCCCTTCTCTTGGCCAAGCGTTTAATCTCTCTCAAGTGAGGTTACCTTTTTCATTGCATAAAGCCTACTACTACAGTTTTAAGGAGTTACTTTCATTATCGTTTATAGTCATTTCCAATTTAAAGTTTTTTATTGTCCTGTCAGTTTTTGCATTGCATTCACCACTGTAATAAGTAAGTTTACTTTTTTATTACTCAACATTTATTTTTCCAACCTTTCCTAAAGTTATTCGAGCTTAGTGATCCCTGTAGCTTTCCGTTTGCTTCTGATATTTGCCCACGCATTCCATTTGACAATTCATACTTGTCTAAGACATGCCACCAAAGAAAAGATCTTGCCGAGGTCGTAAAACCGCTGCCATCAGGTCCATCATGCAAATAAGAGATAATGAATTGTCTTTAGAACGTTCAGTTTGCCTGTCTCAAAATGCCTCTTGGAATGCTTCAATCAGAGCCACTGAGTTCGAAGATCAATGTAGCCATCGACTTTCCAGAAGAGCATACCTGAACATTTCTGCATGTGAGGCTGAAAATGATGATCAAAGGACTCAATGGCTGAGGAGAAATGCCTCTTCAACTGCTGCAGTGCATGAGGTTGAAACAAGATTGAGAGTGTAAAAATAGCTCTTTTTAGCCCCCCCCATTCAAATCCCCCCCCCCCAATTTGGGGATGTACCTCAGTTGCACCCAACTGTTGTTACTAATATTGGTATTCAAGTGGGCTGACTTTAAACTTAAACTGCTCCAACTGAACAGTAAAAATTCCCAGTAATGAAAGAACCGGTCAAAGATAAAGTCTATATAACAAATAACAACAATAACTACTAATAAATAGAACAATTGTAACTGTAATAAGTTATGTGGTGCTTTCCTTATTTAATTTCTGCCTCAATTTCTGGGATGAGAAGTTATCATTATTTTGAAGTTATTTACATTTTGCTAAAATTTCATTGATATCAGAAAAATTTCACAATTAAAATAACTGTTTTTTTTTTTTTTGTTTCTAAATTCAGTCTTTAATGTTTTTATTATTACAGTATTTTTATAGTAGTTTTGTTCTATCCTTATTTTCTTATAATAGTATTTTTATATTAATTATACTCCATCTTATTTTTGCTCCCCTCTCAAATCGGACCTTATACTTCCTGTTTGGTGTGATCCAGAGTGTTCTAATAAAAAGAAGTAATAATAATAATAAAATAATGACAATAAAAATGTTTCTTTTACAAAAAAAAAATGTAGAAGTTTATCCATTGTTTCTTGTTTAGGATTGAGTTTCTATTTCCTATATACTTCTAATATCTCTGCCTAAACACTGAAATTTTATTTACTGTTTATTTATTTTTCCTCAGTGGGAGTAGATAGGTTTGCCTGTTATCTGGTTCACAATCCTCCCTGGTCTTTTGAACAGGAGTAGAGGTTTTTCTCTTGTTTTGTGTTTAGGATTGGGTTTCCAGTTCCTTCTAAAGTCTTTTCATTCTCTTTCTCTCCCAGTAACCCTTTGCATCTTAGTGGCATCCTTGCCTTGCTTGGGTGAATTGATTAAAACAATAAATAAATAAAATAAGATAAAAATAATTTGAATTATCTTGTCTGTAAAAACAGTAAAATATACTTTTCATTAGCCATCTTGGATATGAAAAGATTTTAGTATCCAAAGCAAAAACAGAAATTTTTTTTTCTTTTTGTTTTTAGATATAAATTTTCTAATTGGTAACATACAATATTTCTATCTTTGAACATGATTTTTTGCAACAGCTATTTAACATCTGTCTGAATTTCCTCCAGTATGAGGCATTACTGTCAATTACAGTCAGACTAACTTCCTTCTCTTTGTTACTATCACAACATTTCTACTATTGGGTCTTCTATCTTTCCTCAGGTGTTCATCAATCTGGGCAACCTTTAGGGAATTTGGATTTCTGAATCATTTTATTTATTATTTAACCTTTTTTTCACTTAAAGGAAAAACTTGTACCTTGGAATGTTTAAGTGAAACGTTTGAATTTCTTCTGGGAGTGACTGCAGGCAAATGAAAGCTGATGAAATAAAGGGGGGGGGGTGATTGATGTATTCACATTGCTTCTTGGAAATTGAGAGTTATTCATTTGGTTTAAATAGATATTGAATACTTTTACTCTCTTGGAAGTTGGGTGGGAATGTTGACAAGTTTTGATTTAAAAAAAAAAACAAAAAAACTTTTGTATCTATAGCAATTTGAAAACTCAGTTTGTCATATTGTATAAATACTTCAGATATTTGGCATTTGAATACAAAATATATTGGTTTATATGATTAAACTCATTACTTAATATTTTGGGGAATGCTTTTCACTTAATGATTCGTTGCCTTATTAAACTAGAGGTTTTGATGTTTAAAATGTTGCCAGTATCGAAAGTAAACTGCAGAAACCAATTGGGAAAACAATGCCTTAAAATTTTGGAAAATGATCTTTGGCAAATTGTGCTGTTAAAAAATTCATTTAAATTTAATACTAAATAATCACACTGTCTACATAGGTTGGGCAACAATGGGTGATGTTTATTATTATTATTATATAGAATATTTTAGGGAAAGAAGTCTAACAAAATGGAAAGTTTTTGTGACTACTTTCATTTTTTAGGACATCAGACTAAATTTATTTTTATATTGATGTGACTACATATGTTCACAAAGGAAAGGGCTTCCATTAAAAACAGAAAATGGAATCAACCCTGTCTTTTAAACTGGAGTACAGGGTGATCCCTTTTTTCCTGTTTAAGATTGGGTTTCCACTTCCTTCTAAATTTCAAATCGATTCTATACTTCTAACCTAAACTCTGAAATTTATACTATTATTGTGTTTCCAGTTACTTTTAAAAAGTATTTTCTTTTTCCTTCACTTCCAATAGCTCCTTGCATCTTTCTGGCATTATTGCTTTGCTTGAGGCAAATTGATTAAAAAAACAAAAAAACCCTTACACCTTCTTAACCATTAAACAAGTTTTATGCCACTGTTTGTGGTTTCCTTTAATGCAGGAGTTCCAAAACTTTCTAGACCAGCAACCCCTTCATGGAATCTTTGATTCCTCATTGACCCCCACCCTCGGGCATGTAGAAAAAAAATATATATGTAGTAATTTTTTTATTATTATTTAAGGGTAGAAATTACTTTTTCTTTACTTTTGTTTTTTCTTAATTTGATTTGTTTTTATATTTTATTATTCATTTTTCAGTTTCTATTTCTCTTTCTGTACTCAGTGTGTTTGTTTGAATAATAATGAGAGAAACTGTAGAAATAATATAGGTAATAACACGTTAAAAATAAATTAATATACCTTTTTATGGAATTGGTTAATGGGAAGGATGTGTTTGATGGACAAGAGTATTGGCATTTGATTAGAAATTGGTGAGTTTTAGTGGAAAAAGTTTTTGTCTGATGAGTTTCATCCTTTAGGGCATCAAACTAAATTTATTTTTATATTAATGATGACACTGTGCACAAAGGAAAGGGGTCACCGAGGATTATAAAAAAAAAGTCATAAGTCACCACAATTTATTTGACCCACTTGAATATTCCCATTAATCGTCAGAGATTGATAGTGGTCTCTTTGGGGACTCCTGCTTTAATGTCTGTTTTGTATTTTGCTATAACCGTATTACTTGATATTTTATCTTTGTGTTTAATTCTTCTAACCATCCATGCAAATAGAAATGAAAATATGGAATGTTTTTTTTTCTCTTTCAGGCCAAAACAACAACAACAATAGCGGATCAAAGAATTTGACAAATCAGACGAACAAACAATAAGTTCTCTACAGTAGAGAAAGTAACTGGCTGAAAATGAGAGCTGAATTTTTTTTCTTTCTCCTTTCTTTCTGGTCAACCAACTTGGCTTTTCTATCTTATTACTCGACTACAACCACCACTGCTGCTTCACTCTTTTCTTCAAATTGTTTGATGTTGGTTAAGAAACTAACCTTGCACAATGGCAATCATTCCAGGGAAGGGGGTAGGGGGGAAAAACGAATCTTAGGTTCAGTTTTATAACCTGGACAATTTCAGTTTTTACCAAATTACTTCCATAAAATTGACAATGTATTCTCAACCTTTAAATGCCTTTTTATTATTTAAATACCTCTCGGAAGTTAACTTATTTGTTTATTACAAAAGTATATGAAAACTTGTCAGTAGTTGACTGATAACAAATTGTAAGCATTAAAATATTACTGTTGTTAATACAATTTTTACATTTTGAGAATTTTTTTTTTTCTTTACAATGACCTGCAGGACTTCAAACACTGATTTTAATTTTATTGAATAACTTTGTAAGGCTTAAGTTGGAACTTAAAATATATTAAATCAACTTAAATTTGTATTAGGTTTCCTGTGTCTCTTTTTTTTAACAATAGACTGAAAACCTTTTTACAGATACTGCTAATATGTAAGCAGGAAAACTACCTTGCATTGTTCTCTATTCTATTTGTCAATTTTTCTAGTTTTTAAGTTTCAGGGCAGTGGTTTTTCATTTTGTTCTTTTGTTAAATTTATTTATTTATTTTTTTGTGACAATAATTTTCACGTAGGGGAAACAACTCTGTCTCATTTGTCAAGCTCTATTGATGCAATCGTGTTTGTTGCTGCCGACATTCATACTAAACTCTTCCAGTTGAACCCATTCAATTTTTAAACCAAAGAATTTCTAAACCTATTTAAAATTTCGCTTCTGAGTTTTGGAGATCATAAAATTTGTGAAATCATAGATATTTACAAGAGTTTCTCAAATTACCAGCTCTGTTTTTTTTGTTTTTGTTTTTTTTAATTTTTTATTTATTTACTTTTTTATTCGTTTAATAATTTAATCGCAAACAAGGTGGTAATGTCACTAAGATGCAAGCAGTTACTAGGAGTGAAAGAGAATGAGAAAACTTTAGTGAAGAGAAAGGACAATAAAAGAACAATTGTGACTGTCATGAAATTAATTTTTAAGGAGAAAAAGGCAAAAATAATAATCACTGTCTATGGCAGTACAAATTGGTTTTGAGGGTGTGGCTAAGGCATAATGTGGCCTCAGGATAGTTCAGCAGAAGTACATGCAGGGACATCTATCCATGCATAACATGACACATCAAATATCCCAATATTATGTGACTAAGTGCTACCAAAGAGTCTAGGCTCCTTAGCAATCAGAAAACTGCCAACCCAGTACCCTCGTAATAAAAAAAAAATCACAGCCACTTATCAGTCAAATCACCAAAAACTTAAGACAGTTTTTACCTCATTAAGGTTATGGAAGGAAGGAACTGGTAAATCCAATCCTAAACCGGAAACAAAGGATAAACCCTTACTCCTGTTCAATAAATATGGAAGGAGTATTGGCTGGGTGATAAGCAAATCTTAAGTTTTTACCCATTTAAACTTCTAATACTGGGTGCAATGGTTGCAATCATTACAAACACTTACACTGCTTAATATGTTAGCAAAATAAATCTGTTCACATGAACATCTTTGTACTAGTCATTTCTGACACTTTAGACAGGTAGTTCTCAAATAGTAAAATGTCCAAGTATTGTTAAGGTGTCGGGGACCAACAGAATATGGAAAGGCCTGTAGCAATTTCTGACCATTTGAAATGATTTGAATGCATTTTGAGCCTGCTTAGATAATGAAGACAAATTAAAATATAGAAATATATTTAAAAAATTTAAATAAAAAAAATCCATTATAAGATTAATACAAATGTAAAAATTGTCACTCAGCTGATTGATGTTATATTCAGCACCTTTACTCCAGAGTTTCATAGACAAACTTTTGTGTTTGGTTCATCATCTGGAGAATTAATTTCCAATTTAACAAAAGATTCTCTCTTTTTTTCTTTCCTTTAGATTAAAACATTACTTGAGGTTTGAATGTTTCGATATTATGTAAGTAAGCACATAGGAAAGGCTTCATTTGAACACTAGATGTTTCAGATAAGAGTTAAATGCAGTATATATTTGGTAATCAAGTATTGTTGAGCTGTATCCAAAACATAAAGTAATTTTTATGGAGTTTATAAGGGATTTCTTTTTATCTGAAATTAAGGCAAATTTTCTTTTAAGATTTTTGAATTCTCAGGCTGGTAGACATAACTTATTTTTGTTTAATAGCACAAAACACAGGGATGCTTACTCAAACATGTGTATCCACTAAATAAAAAGTGTATCAGAAATGCCTCCCAAATAATGGCAATACATTAGCTACAGGATGTGGCAGAAACACCACCCGCATTTTAAATTACACATTCAATAGGTGAAGATACCATTGCCACTTGCCTAAGTTCAATAGCACCACACAAGTGACAGTTTGAAATATTGGAGGTGTTTCTGCTTCACCCTGTATAAGGTTTATAATAATTTCGTATATATATATATATATATATATATATATATATATGTATATATATATAGGGGGAAATTGTATGGCAAAGCTGAAAAAGTTTACTTCAGGACTTCTTCAGACCCCTTATTCATGCGCATGAGTTGTCCTACAAACAACAAATTTTGTCTGATGAAGTCCTGAAGAACAAAACTTGTCACAAGTAAACTTTTTCCACTTTGTTATAAAATTTCCCCAATATTGTTCTTGATATATAAAAATATATATTATTATCTCATCTAGATATACAGGGTGATTGAAAAGTAACTCCCTATTTTATTTTGATAGGCTCTCCCATCTAACTATAATTTTTATAAGACAGGAGTGTCCATAATAGTGAATTACTTTTCAATTACCATATATATATATATATAATATATATATATATATATATATATATATATATATAAAATATAGGGAAGAGGTTATAGTTGCTCTAATGAGAGAAGAGTGTATATATTAAAAAGAGAGAAACTGCAAACATTTTTGGTTGTAATGTGGATTTAAAAAAAATATATATTTTCCATGAAAAATCTACATTACAACCAAAAGTGTTTGTAGTTTCTCTCTTTTTAATATATATACATATTATATATATATATATATATATATTATTGCACATAGTGCTGGTGTTAATAAAACAGTGCTCAATGTAATATAGCAGAACTGTTAAGTATATATTAATATACATATTATACCTCACTGCTAGCACGATTGAGTACAATCTTCAGGTGCTAAGTATGAACTAACCGTTACAGAATTTTAATTTTAATATATCTGGTTATCACAATGTTGGTGTAGTTATATATTATGCTGGGATTACAGTTTTTTTTTTTTTAATTTTAAAAATTATATTTGGCAATTAAAATAAGTGGTATGTATGTATGTATGTATGTATGTATGTATCTCTCTCTCTCTCTCTCTCTATATATATATATATATATATATATATATATATATATATATATATATATATATTGTGTTTGTGTGTGAGAAAAAAATAGGAGGCACGGTGGAATAATGGATAGCAGCTTGGAATGGAGGAGTCAGAGAGCCGGGTTCAAATTCCAGTTGAATCCATTACATTCACTTAATACCCTTAGGAAAGGTATGAATCCTCTTCTTCTCTCCCAGCTATGGGTAAATAGCAGGGCAGACTGGCTTCTATAGCCTTGGATGGCAACCAGTCTAGGAGAAGGAAAAACTCTGAATTCAAAACCGGCCTGGAAACGCCACTTCTACTGTGGCTGCAGTACATGTGGTGCTCCTCTGACCTTGCTTGGTCATGGGATTCATGCGAATCCATAAAGCTCAGCAGATTTTAAGTTATTATATTCAAGTATTTAGAAATAAACAAAGATAAAAATAAGCAGAAATATTGTAACTGCAAAATAATATAATTTAATCCACCTTTTAACTGCAATATCAAAAATAATAATTGGAAGAATTCTCCTAAATTTAATTGATAAGCACTTTAACCATTCACCAACACTAAAAAAATCTTTTTTTAGCAAAAACAATGTTAAGATCAGCTATAGCTGTGTTAATAACATAGACACATCCATCTACCATCATAACAATATTAAACATATTTCCAACAAAGACAATGTAAATTCTTATAAAAAAATGAAACTGCTGAAAATATCATCTGTCCCTTAAATGGTCAATGTATTACTGATAATATTGTATACCAAGCAAACATACGTTCTGGTAACGATGTTAAATTTTATTTTGGTTCCACTGAAAATCCTTTGAAATTACATCTCTACCATCATCGAATTACTTTAGGTAATATAAAATACAGAAACAGCACTGCTCCTTCTAAATATTTCTGGCAATTAAAAAATAATGATAGTTCCCCTTCTATTAACTGGGATATTATAGCAAGAGCCAAATCTTATAATGTAAAAGGAAATAAATGTAAAACCTGTTGAAAAACTGGTTATCTTAAAACACTTAAATAATCTGAGCTTACTAAACAAAAGAAATGAATTGATGGTTACATGTAGGCATAAAAATAAATATCTGCTTAAATACATTGATCCAGATTAATTTTTAATGTAAATTACTATTTATTTTGAATATAAATTAATGTTTATTTCTTGTTTTTATTTTTATTTTTTTTCAAATAACAAGTAGCACTATTTAGGACCCAAAGAGTTCAATACCCGGTTAAGGCAGTGGAGAAGTTGGAGAGGGTAATTAACAGGAGATAACTGATAACTGACATCCATTAATCATGTCACGTGGAGTTAGAACAGTCTACTCCAGTGAGTGAAATAAAGTTCGACATTCCAACCACCTGAAGAAGGCCGGAGTGTACACCAGCCGAAACGTTGTAATAAATATGGTGACAAAGATGAGGATAATAATCCGAATAATGTAAATAGTGTACATAATATCTCATCTCAGAAATATAGACAGATACTGAAGAACAAGTAATCTTCCTTTTAATTAAAAATTAAAAAAAAATGAATATTCACAACTCAAAAAATTAAATTAAAAATTTTTATTTTTTTCTTACATACCTATATAAATCTTGCTTATTTTAATTGCCAAATATAATTTAAAAAAAAAACCCCTGTAATCCCAGCATAATATATAACTATCCTAACATTGTGATAACCAGACATATTAAAATTCAAATTACGTAACAGTCAGTTCATACTCAGCACCTGAAGATTGTATTTTGCATGAAACTCTGAGTCGTGCTAGTGGTAAGGGATAATATGTATATTTATTAATGTGTATGTAATAGCATTGTTTTATTAACACCAGCACTATATGTGCGATATATTATTATAATATATATGATAATGTTATGTTTTGGCAAAAAGTGGTTGACCATGGTATTTCTGAAGGATATCACTTTTTAAGACGAGTCTTCTTTGTAAATGAAGTGATCAATATCAGGAGATAGGTTATTGATAGCAACAAATAAAATTGATTGTTTACTAATATTTTTCATTTTGTTTTATCTAGATTGCATCCACTCTTCATGTGTCTTGATAGTAAAACAGTTTTAATTTAAAATTTATTTTTAATGTCAAGCTGCCTGATGAATGACTGCAGATTAGTGAATATTTATTTTCCATTTAACATAACTTGGAAGTTACTGTCATTTTCTTTCTCTATATATAAAACTTGTTTTTTCTTTCTTTTTGTAAATTGTAAATTAATTTTATTTTTTTATTTTTTTGATAATTTTAAAAAATTTTGGTAGATGATGAATTTATTAATTTTTAATGATAAATTTATTTGTTTATTTTTGGTAAATGATTATTTAATGAATAATTCTGGTGCTTCTTCTTCCCTTCATCATGGGATAAAATTATCTTTGTAACATTTCTCTTAAAAATGAATAGATTTTGCAACAAAGGGAAGCTTTACTTTGTAATGTAAGACATGAAAAAATTCATTATTCATTAATATTTTTTCCTTTTTTTTTTTTTTTTTTTTTTTGGTGGGAGGAGGGTCATTTTATTTATTCATTTTTTTTTTTTTCATTTTATTTTGGTGACTGAGGCTGTCCTGAATTTGCTTGGGTAGTCATTTGGTGTATATTGGTGGTTGTCTGATGCTCATATATTGTGAAGACATAAGAAAAAGCTTTAATTATTCTTGATAATAAACTATTTTTTGCATTAGTTTTGTAGAAGTTGTTTTTTTTTTTATTTATATACATATCTATTATATATCTATTCTAAGTTTTAGCATATTTCTTTTTATAAACTTTTCAAAAATTCTTCATTTCAAATATCATATTTGATGGAATTTAAAACTAATATTTAAAAAAAAAAATGTTTAAAAAAAATCTGAATCTTAAATTGGAAATTTGAGGTATCTGGTAGGTTAATGTTTACATATGTCATGGATTATAAGTACTTGTACCAGCCTAACTCAACAGTTCACATATATAAAATATAATATATATAATATAATATATATATATAAACAGTTTTTAATTAGTTACCCATTAACAGCCTGATTCTTGCTTAATGATTTTTCAAAGTGGGCACTTGTTTGTTTTGGACACTCTTGTAATCTAATTCTTTTCATATTTTTCAAAAGGCAAGCATGAACTCAGGCGTTTAAAAATAAACAAGTGTCCATTTTAAAAACTTTAAGCAAAAATCAGACTGTTAATGGTTAATTAGATAAATTTTTTTTTGTGTATGTGTGTATTTTTTAATACAACACAGCTCCTTTTAAAACTATTTAAAATAGACCACTTATTATATATGTAAGAAAAGGAATACACACAATCTTACTTACATAAGAGAAACCATGAACTTTATATTAGATTTCTTTGTATATTTTTTACTTTTAATGATTATATAAAGCAAAATTAATTGTATTGATAAATACTCTAGATTACTCGTGCAAAAATATGGCCAAAATTCAATTGTAAAATTAAATATAATCTTCAACATACACACACACACACACACACGTGGTTTGTTTGAAGACATAAAAAAAAACACAACACTGTCACATGAGGATGTGGTACTCTAAAGCAACGAGATATAGAAGTGTGATATTTGAAAACTGATGAAACTGACCTAGCATGTACTCACGAACACACACCCACACCCAGAAAACTCATTGATAATTGGTTGTGAAAACAGAAAGTAGTCAGATATCGAACAATTTATATTTAAAAATGGACTGAAGTATAGGAAAAAAATTAAATCCTTAACAAAGATCTTTTGTTGGTCTTTAACCAAACTTGTATAAATTAATATAGTTTTTATTTATTTCTATTTATTTGTAATGCTATGGGTAAACTATTTTTTGTTGTAATAATGTCATTGTTTTATTTTTTATTTTTAGCTCATATTCTTTCACATTCAATAACCCCCTTGCATCTTAGTGGCTTTATTCCCTTGCTTGGGGTGAAATGATTAAAAAAAAAAAAAATGTACAAACTCAAATAGTTCACTGCTTATTGGTTTTATTGTTTTTAAAATGTAAGTTAAAAAAAATACCTAACAAAATACTTTTTCTTCAAGTATAGATGGTTTTTATTCTCATGTACACTTTTCTACTGGCAGAATGCTATGAATCCATTACATACTGCATTTCTCTTATCTGTTAGAGAATTAACAAAATAATTATCTAATTATATTAATTTGAGAATATTTACAGAATAAAACTTTTGTTTTTATAGATTATTATTACTCATTCTATTTCAGACAACAAACTCATGCACTTGAGAGCCAATGTAAAAAAAAAATAAAAACAAATGAATTTCAGATGAGATTTTTCTTCTGGTCACAATAAGCTCAATGCCTCATGCTTCTGAAAAAAAAAAAAAGTAAAAAGAAGGCACGACTAACTTTGTCACTCCACCTGTCATTTTGACCAGGGGGATACTACCATTGTTAGTGTGCAATTAGTTGAAGACTGAGATCTTAGCTGAGAAAGAAGGCAAATGTTGCTCATGCACCCAAGAATTAGAAAACCCTGTTTATCATTTGAGAATGTTTGCTACATTTGTTTGCTTCCAACTGCAACCTGAACTATTTTTTAATATATTGGAAGACTTCATAATTTATTTTTCCTTTCTATTTAAATGCTTTTTCATGTTGGCTTAGGAATTTTTATGATTGGGGAAAACTAGGAAAAGCTTTCCTCCACTGCAAATGATTTTAAAGTAGATAAAAAAAAAGTAGGTAAAGTGAAAATAATCATATATAAATTCAGAGAATCTCTAAAAATTGCTGTAGTTAATCTTGGATTGAATGGCAATATCTTTGGCATCAGATGGGGAATTCACATTTATTCCTAATTATTCAGTTTTTTGGGTTTTTTTTTTTTTTTTTTTTTTTTGAAGCTTGGTCATATACACCAACACATACATCTGCCTTCCTCTTTTTTAAATTCCTTGTAAACAAACACAGCAAGCAGTGTGTTGTAAATGTGTAGCAGGAAAGATCAGCCAGTCATTCTTCTTGACCTACCCCTCCCGGAAAAAAAATCTGCCCATAGAAAAGTTCCATTTATATGGGACAATATTTACACTATACAATGGAAAGTACAAGTCTTCCACATCATTCACCTGAATTTTTTTTTTTTTTTAACAAAACAAAATTTTTAAATTTCTTTTATCTTCTAAAAGAAAAATATTCCGGTGAGTAGTGTTAAATAAATTTTTTGTTTGTTAAATTTCAATATGTGTCTTGATGTTGTTTGTTTAGTTTTTTTTTCCTTTCTTTTTTCTTTCAATGATTTAAAACTTTTCAGCCTTGAAATGTTTTAAGATTCTTTGTTTAACACCTCACTTATTTTTTTGTTTTCTTTTTTTTTTTTTTTTTTTGACAGCCAACTTTTTCTTCCTCGCTCTTAAATTTTTTTTTCTTTTAACCCTGATAAACCATCAATGCAGTTAATAAAATTTGTAAGAGAAAAGACTTTAAAGTTTTTATTTTTATTTAATGATTGAAAATAGTTTCATTAAAGCTGGTAGCCTTAAAATATATTTGTTTACTTGAAAAAGAGTATAACATCAATTTAAAAGAACTGCTTGGCTTTAAGAGAAAAAAATTGACACTTTGCTCATGGTTTGCTAAATTCAACAGGAAACATGCATGTGCAGTTTTTTGTTCTCCAGTTCACACCAGCTAAGGTCTGTTAGTCTAAAAAAAAAAAAAAAAAAAATACACAGAGCTTTAATCAAAGATGTGTTTTGAGGGTTCTCTTAGATTAGATTCGATTCTCTTTGGCGTCATCAGTTCAACTAAGTTGTGGTCTTGTCAGGTACATTATATAAAATTAATAGTGTGCATGTAATAGTATCTGAGACAAAGTGGAAATTTTTTAATCAAATTTATTATATATAAAATATACCTGGCAAGACCAAAGGATTTTTTTCTTAAATCGTTTTACTTGTGCCAGCTGTTTAATGTAGATGTTTGAAATTTTTTTTTTATTTCTTTGTGGTGAAAAACACATTATGGAAATTGCAAAAATCAAATAATTGTCAGATTTTAATAAAACTTTAAGGACTTATTCACAAATGAATGAAATTATTCTAGAAATTATTATTATTTATTTTTTTTTTTCAAATGTTTCTATTAGTTATGTGTGGAACACTTTAGAGAATTTAAATCATTAATTTCTTTTTGTAAAACCAAACCCCCAGTTACTGAAAATATGTTCTGAATAGTAAAATAAACAATGTAATAAAACCAAGACCTTATTTAATTTGAAAATATATTAGAATATATTACTGACATTATTGTCTTAAGAACAAAATTATTTTCAATGAATAATGAATTTTAATTAGAATAATTTAAAATTTTTTAAATCTTCAAATTCTGTATTAATTTGGTTAGGTGATATCAAGTAAAAACTATATTTACTAATCATAAATGGAAAAGCTTACTACAATTCAGCAACTCCAACAATTTTTTAAAAAGATTTTTTTTTTTTTTTTGCATATAAATGTGCCAAATTTAAATAAAGATGTCCATACCAGACATTTTCAGCAAATAAGAGAGTTAACTATAGTAAATTTAAAGCCAAAGTACCTAAAATTCAATAAAAGATTACTTTGAATATTTTCCTAAATTTTTAATAATGCTAGGTAGTTAAAAGATCAGATATTTAAAAAAAGTAATTTTTACAGACATCCTCCCCTCCTAGAAAAAAAATTAAATTTCCAAACGTCAAAAATAAAACATTAAAATACATTTCTGCAATATTTTAAACTGAAAGTAATGTTTCAAATCAGCTAATCTCAAAGTTTCAGAAAAATATTTTTTTTGATTTTTTAATAAAAAAAAATTGTGCCAAGAGAATTACAAATAGGGCTAAAATCAATATTTAGCATTTAAAAAAAAAAATTCAATCAATTTGTTTTGGAATACAGCAAAGTATTTTATTGGAAATATTAAATTTAATCTATTAGCTTGGAATTACAACTAAAAAGTTTCAAGAGTGTTTTCATTTTTAAAAATTCGTTTTAGACCTTAGGTATCACGTTTCTTTGGTAGTACCTACATATATATTTTATTTTTTAGGTTGGGTGGGTGGAAATTGAGTTGTTTCTTTCTTTATTCTTTGGCATTTGAATGCTTAAACTCAGTATCCACCAATTAAACAATAACACGGTTTTATTACCACGCCAGTCTCTTTAGCTATTTACTGAACTTGGTTTGATCTGTGGATGAAACTTACTATAATTATAATTGGCTACTAGATACAGTTCTTATTGCAAAAATGCAAGAAATTCAAATTCAGTAGTGGAATTTGTCTCATTACTTTTATTTAGTGGTTGTACGAATTAATTTTTTAGTTTAACAATTTTTATTTAACTATCTAGAGAAGAAATATTAAACAGTTTATACATTTTCAAATGAAGTTTATTTTGTTTTCCTTATGTTCAAGTGGAAGATGTATACAGAGAACTGAAGTCGGTTGATTATTGGCTTTGAACACCAAAACTGAAAGTTAAAATTGTAAACAATGACTTTTGTAGGTGACCAAATGTGCTGTCGGCGCCGGGCGATAAGGAAAGTAACAATTAAAAAGAAAGCCATATAGGAGTTATGTCCCCTGTATCATTTGTTGACTTGTAAAGACGACAGAATTACAAAGAATTTGTTATTCATATTTATATGCTGTATTTGTAAGTTTTAAAGCAGAAAGGGAGAAAAAATATTTTGAATTAAATGATTATCTCTTAATATCTATTTTAATAATTTTGTGAATGAAACTTATATAATACTTTTTACAAATTATATATATATATATACACACACACACACACACACACAAATCTGTAAAAAGTACAATATGAATAAAGACACTGTGTTTAGTCCTTTAAGGGAATTTATCAAGGCAATGCCAGCCTTGATAAAGCCCCTCAGAGGACAAAACCTTTCAGGTGAGTTTTCCTTTTGATTTAATTTATAAATATAGAAATAATTATAGTAAATGGAAACTATTTATAGTTGCAAATATTTTCATACTGTTGTCAGAAAATTAGGGAGGAGGAAACAATGACAGTTTTGAAAAATAAGTGAATCAAATTTCCCCAATCTCATTGAATGCAAAGTAAATTCTTAAAATGAAAGCATTTTTTTTTTTTTTTATCAGAAGACTGGTTGGGAAAAACAGGAGGAATAGTAAATTTTTTTATCAGCAGTTTATACATGTATGTGACAGGTTTGTTCAAGTTGTTAAAAATGTGAAGAGTGCAAGGAGGATTTTACAATTGTAATATTAGATTTTGAACAGGAAGAGAATTACACTTTTCTTTTCTCCCTTTGAAAAGTTTAAAAGTAAATTTCAAACTGGATACAAAAAATGAATTGAAAATATTCTGATAGACAAATGTCTTATTTGTTATTACAATCTTAACTTGCTTACAAATACTGGATTTTTTAAAACTAAATATGTATAAATCTTGAGTGAAATTGTGTGCCAGTGATAAAAAGCTTGCCTAACTTCAAATCAGGATCTGAAACCCTGATATACAGCCTCAGCTAATGAACCAGGTCCTCAATCCACTTGTCCCTAAGATTTGGTTGAGAAGTTAAAATTGAAACCATTTAGGTAGAAATATCGAATTATTTTGCTGCAGTTTATTTCAATTGTCATAAGCTTACAATTCTGTAGAAAGATAGACCTGAAATATTTTTCTATTCTATTGACAAAAAGTAATTTATTTGTAATTGTGAATGAAAAAAAGTTAAACTAACTCATAAGATTATGCCATAAACTGCTTAGATAGATAGATAGGGAAAGGCAAAATTTATAAGGCATTTTTTATTTAAAAAAAAAAAAAAAAAAGGCTAAAACAAAAACAACCGGTTTTGTCCTAGGACTTATCAAGTTTATTTTTCTGGGAATAGAAAATTTATAAAAGCGTGTAAATTAACGAATGGAATGCGGGGGGAAAAAAAATGATTTCAAGAAATTAGAGTCCAATAATATTCAGACCCAATAAGCATTCCCTCTGTTTACAAAGGGAAGGCCCACAGCATCTGATATACTTTAGAACCTTGAAGTGAATATATATATATATATATATATAAATAAAAATAAAATGTAAAAAAAAAAAAAATATTGAAATATTACAAAATTAATCTGAAAAATTAAACTCTTAATACCATCATTTGTTTCTCGTTTGATACTATTTCAGTTTCAAATTAAAAAAAAAAAAAAGAAAATCATTTTTTTAAGATTACAGCTCATTTAGCTGCACTTGTTACTTTATATTCTAACATTTTAAAAACTATTCTTTCACTCCCATAAATTTATTATTCAGCAATTTCTATGATTTATAATGCAAAAGGACAAAAGTTGAATTGTTGATAAAATGCAGTTCCACAGCTGAAAAATGATAGTTTTTTTTACAAGCCTAAGCATTCAGGTGCATATAGAGAAGTTTAAAAAGAAAAAAAAGTGAATAGAGGTTCAAAGTATAAAGTGCATATGCAACTAAATAGTTAACAGAAATTAATCAGTTAATTCTCCCCCCCCCCCACCAACCCATCCCCACCAAAAATTGAAACTAGGAAAAGAGAAAAAAAAAAAATTTATCCCAGCTAAGTTACTCAAATTATACTATTTAAAACATTTGACAGCATTAATTATTTTTTAAACTCCCAAGGAGAAAAATAAAACATTTTTAAAGTACATAAACTTCAGTTTTTAGAGATGTATGTTTATTATACTGACGTGATAGTATCAGATGTGTCTGGTCACATCCACATTTAGGAAAAAAAAAAATTTAAAACAAAAAAAACAAAAAAAAAAAAAAAAAACAAGTTTCTTATGAATAAAATTTGTTAAATGTAAATTTTTTTTTTTTTTTAACTACTTTTTTTTCCTAAGAAAAAAGAAAATAATGACTAATACTGTTAAAAGTTTTAAATATAGTAACTTCACATTAAGAGAAATTTAAAAAGAAAACAGCTTTTTGCAACCCCCACCCGTCAAATAGGGAATTGAAATGCTCATTGAATTACTCAAGTACAGTTTAACCCGGATATAAGAGAGTTGTCGGGACCGGAGAAGAAGTCTCTTATACCCGGGTTTGGTCTATTATATATACATTAACACAGGCTCTAATTTGGGACCAGATAAAATATGTCTTATATCCGGGTTTCTCTTATATCCGGGTTACATTGTAGCAGAAAAACTGAAGCCAATGTAAAGATTTGAAGAAAGGCAAGGAAGAGAAAATAGAATCAAAATACACAAGGGACATAACTGCTACTTAAATGAGTCATATAAGGAACTGAAATTTGAATATTAAAAGAAAATAATTTAGCAGGAGACAATGTCAAAAAGTGGGTAATGAGTTGGGGTGGGATATTAAATAAAGAATACCATTTTAAACTTTTTTTTTTTTTTTAAATTTAAAAAAAATATTCAAACTTTTTCAATGCCATGTGAACACATTTAGCCCACATATGAAGTAGAAAAAGCAAATATTGAAAAATATTTTTCTTGGTACAGTGTGTGTGTGTGTGTGTGTGTGTAATCCTAAATGGTGGTTTTATAAGTAAAAATATCACAGTGACAAGCAGAGTGGACACAAAACCTGTGAAAGGGCGGGTCTGTCTGTGTGGAAATGGTCCCATTCATTCCTTTTCCTCTGTCCTCAACTAATAGCACACAGTAAAATGGAATGGAAAGAAAAGTGTTTTTTTGTTTTTTTTTTTATTTTCAAAGTCTGCAAGCTTAGCGATATTTATACAAACAAACACAATCAGTTCAGTCTTCCTTTTATTTTAAAGAGACTTTTTTTCTTTCTTTCTTCTCATGTTACTTTTTAGCAAATACTAGACTAGCAACAAGAATTTCAAATTTGTTTTCTTTAAATTCTTTATTTTACCATCTGAACACTGAAAAAAAAAAAAAAAAAAAAAATATTTCCAAACTTTGACTTAATATCAAACCTCAGCTAGTCAGGAATGGTAAAAATATTAAATATAACACATGTTCCATTTATGGTTTTTGACATGTCTTTAAAATACTTGCAGATTCTCATGTCAATCAAGAAAAAAATAAATAGGTGTAAAGTGTTATGACACTTTGTTTAATATGGTTTTGACAATAAACATGTTGCAATGTGCCTGGTATCAATCGAAATAAGTTTTTCTTTTTTTTTTTGTGTACATAATATCACTTATGCTGAAAACTATACATATTCATATAATAATGACTCGAAACATTTTTTTTTTGTGCCATCCTGAAACAAGAAAACTCAGATAACTGCAACAAATACAAATCAAGTTTCTTCATCTCGATTCAACCTAATCATTTGGAAAGATAAAAACTCAAACATTTGAAGAAAGTTTCTTTTTGTGGTTGGCAAGCTGTGACCAAATATTTTAGAGGTCACCTGATACCCAAGGAAGAAAAAATTGTGAATAGAAAGAATAAAGAATTTTCAGCAGACTTGGATCTTTGTGCCCACAAAAAATTGGAGTGTCAATATAACAGTTTTTCTCTTAGAAAAATTAAATAAGTAGTTTAAAAAAAAAAAAAGCAGTGACTTATTTTAACTACCTTCACTCTTTGGTAATATTTATTGTTTTAAAAGGCAATGATAGTGAACATATACATTTTCTTTGTTCTTGATAATTGACAACAAAAATAATAAACACTATTGTTTATTGGAATGTTTGGCAAAACATTGGCTAATTGCCAACAGATTTGAATTTAAAAAAATAGTAAATAATAAGGATTTCCTTATAGTTGGTTCACATATTTTAATAATTTAGTAAATGTTTATAAGTAAAAATTGTTTCCCTATTTTTTTTTTTTTTTATTAAGTGGCAAATGATAAATATTGCATTGCATTAATTTTAATACAATTGTATTAGTTTTTAGAATGTAAATATAAAATTATTTTTGTTGTAAATTCTTATGAACAAATAAAAATGTATAAATTCAATTTCAGCAAAGTGGTATTATATTATATTAGTAGTGTTTATATTATATTTCTAATCATCACTTTAAAAAACAAAAAAAAACATTGCTGAAGAGTGAAGTTAGTTAAAATGCTGTGTCAAGGGAAATACCGTCCTTTTAACACTTAATTTTTTTTCTCAAGCACAAAGGTCCATGTTTGCCAAGTTTTCAAATTAGCCAAGAGAAGAATGGCACACGTTTATTTTTTTCGAAAAATTGGAGGTTTGAACAGTTTTCTTTCCCCTGAAGCTACTCCTAAAAAAATTTGTAAGAATAGGGGAGGGGGGAAAGAAACAAATATAATTAACTATTTCTATAGTAAGTGATTCCATTAATATCTGAAAAATTAAAGAAAATTTATTTGCTGGCTAAAGTGTAATATATTGTCATACATTTGCTATGAAATTTCAATTCATTATTTGTCAAATGCATTCATGAAGAGACTCAGGTTAATTCCTCAAGGCAGAGAAGCTCGTTAACCTTAGCTGATAACTTCCCAGAATTTCTTTCCATTTTGTAACAGGAAGGGTATCTGATTGTAAAACAAAAAACTAATTTATACTGGTGGCAATTAATATCCCAGAAAATTGGGAAATGTACCATATATACATATACATATATATTTTGTATACAAGGGAAATATATGTAGGGATGATTGAAAAATGAACCAAAATTCTATGGGATTCCTATAAAAAGCAATTATTATAAGTAAAATGCTTATATATATATATATATATATATATATATATATATATATATATATATATATATATAAAAAGTTGGTTTGTCTGTGGTTTTTTTTTCATCTCTATCTGAGATGGATTAAAGCCACAAAATTTTTTTTTTTTTTTTTTTAATTGTACTTTCAAATTTTTGTATAAGTGAATGTAGGTGGTTACTACATGTTAGAACAATCCAAAAGTTTTTAATGGAGTACATTTTGCTGTCTGCCTAGCTATTGAGGCTCTAAGTCGTGATAATCGTTAAATGAAAATTTGAAAGCTTTCAATCAGAAACCTTTAAACATTTCATACGTGCACCAATCCATATTCACTTGTACTGAAACTTAAAAGAAAGAAAAATTCCTTGTCTGATTTTTAATAAAACATGTAAGATTACGATAGTCTGGCATAAGTTTTTTTTTGGGGGGGGTAAAAGTTAGGAAAATTGGGTTGCATCAATCTTCCAAGTGGGGAGGGTCTGTCTGCTTGCATTGAAAAATCAGCATTTGAAATTCTAGCTTTATTCTGGGCTTGAACACTGACCAGTGGTGCCCATGGGAAAGAAGTAATTATCTCAGTCACGAGGCAGATTCATGTGTTTCTTAGGATACCAAATTTGTTTTGAGATGTGAATACTTCAAGCACAATTCACGCAAAGAAATACACACAAAGTGGCATGAAGAGGGAAATTATATATGTAAAAATTCAGATATAAATAAAATATATCTTTAAAGATGAGGAAAGATTTTTATGCCAGTGTTTTGTTCCTGGAGAAATTTTATCAAGGCATGTGTGGGAATTAGTAAATCACATTACAGAATTAACAGAGAAAAATAAGTTTTCAAATTTTGAATTGGAAAACAACCTAAAACATTTTAAAAACTGTAAAGGAAAGGTACACTATGGAGGATTCCAAGTGATATAATTTTTCTGTCTATTAAATGAAAATGAGTTGGTGTTATTGATTGCTTTTTGTAATTATTATAGATTTATTTTTATGTATTTTTTATTAAAATGGTAATAAAATTTTAAAATTTCTATGCTTGCCTCGATAAAGTTCCTCAAAGAACAAAACATAGGCATGAAATGTTTTCCTCTTACATATATGTGTGTGTATATATATATATATATATATATATATATATTCTCAGATGAGAGTATCTGTAGAATAAAAATGAACAAAAAGATGAGAGGAAAAACTATACTTAGCCGACACGTTTCATCCTGTGAGGGACTTTATCAAGGCAATGTAGGATTTATTATGCCGCATGTGTTTATATACATAGAGACGCGGCTGTTTCATGAACATTCTCAAATTTAAAAAACCTTGATAAACCAATGACATCCTCTCCTGTGTGTCTATATAGAAAGGTGCTTCATAATAAATCCTACATTACTTTGATAAAGTCCCTCAGAGGACGAAATATGTTGACTATAGTTTTTCCTCGTCTTTTTTTTGATCACACACACACAGTTGTAGAGTGGATAAATGAAACGGCCATATATATATATATATATATATATATATATATATATATATATATATATATATATATATATATAAAAATGTACACATACACACAGAGAGAGTATATTTATAGCATATAAAGATTTCTCCTTACAAAAGCCATTCTTTTTACCCAAATCAATGAAGAGCACATCTCTTTAGATTAGTAATGGAAAAGAAAACTTAACGATCTATTTTGTATCAGTGTTCAAATTGGTTTAAAATCTATTTGTCTGAATTTATGCATATCAATTGAAACCCCTATCTTGGAAGGAGAAAAGAGTTATATGATACGAGAGAGAGAGATTTTTATTTATTTATTTTTTTTAAATAAATCTATTTACCCACTTCATCATTGTCTCTCTCCCCCACATCCTGTGATACCATAAAGAAAAAAAAAGTTCTATGGAAGACTAAATTTTATTATTTTTTTTTTTTTTCCAATATGCTTATTTAGTATCAATATATAAATTTGTGCATTGCATTCGGTGAAATGATAATTCAAAGCACGGACAGAATCAAAGACAGTAGCAAGAATATTTTGTTGGTGAACATTGGTCAATCTGATAATCCGCTTGTAGGTGTCATACTTAAATATTATTTTAATCCAACTGGCTCCACCCAAGACAGGGATCTTCTTCAAACTGTCACTTCAATTACAAAAAAAAAAAAAAAAAAAAAATGAATATTGCGTGCAAAAATCAACACCAACAGCAAATAAATTGTTTTTGGTTTAATCACCATTTTAGAAATAGGATATCTAGTTGCAAAACAACTATTTTAAAAATTTTTTCTGTTAGATTTTTTTCATCACATTTTGGGAAGCTGCAAAAATCAGTAGCAAAAATTGTAGAAAATTAATTTCTACTGCTGTTAGATTTCTTTTAAAATTTATTTGGTGGGTTATTAAAAAAAAAAAAAAAAAAAAATTTTTTTTTTAGCTGTCGTAATATTGAAGATGACACTATGAGCCATAAAAACTCAATGAAATACATTAAACTTTGCATTACAGTTAACATACACACGTAAAAATGAACCCAAAAACAATAGTTTTAACTGTAATTCAGCTCTGATGGAAGATATATAAAATAAATATGGTCCATTGACTGGAAAGTGACACAAGAAAATAAAAAGATGAAAATGCAAGCAGATGTTATCTAGAAGCAAAACCGGATAAATAATTAAGAGAGAAATAACACAAAGAAAATAATAATTATAATCAGAAAGTCATATTTTATAGCTAGATAGTGAAATTAAGAAAAACAGGTCTATAAATAAGAAACTACTTTTAATGTGCACAACATCACATGCAGATCTATTTGAAAACTTTGCTATCGTTTTAGAAACTATGTATATTTTATTCCTCCACAATATTTAAAATTTGATTTTTGCATTTTATTTAACAAATCAATTTGACTTAAAAAAAATTTCAGATATATCTTTATACTTTTTCCTGTTTCCTTGTGATTTTACAAGAGAGAGGAAGAACGTTAAGAAAAAAATTAAAAAGATGTTAATTGTCAAGAATTAAAATGTAGTTAAAAATTTTAAATCATTTTTCTTTTCTTTTTTTATAAAAAAAATCAAAAAAAAAAAAAAAAAATCACTTAACCAAAAGATAAGATCTTTTTCGAGAAATATTTGTTGAGAAATTTTATTTCTTCAAAAGATGATCACCTGGAATGCAAAGTGAGTCACTTCACTTCAACAAGGACTTCAAAGTGTGTAGGTTGCACCCTCCGACGATTACACTCTTATTTTGTACTTCCGCAACACAAAAATACCAGTGTCAGAAATAAAGATAAATTAAAAAAAAAAAAAAAAAAAAAAAGAAAGAAATGCCAGAAACAAAATAAAAAGCACGATACACCAACAAAATAACGGGGTGGGGGTGGGAAGCGTTATATATTACATATATACATAAATTCAAACATAGCCCACACACATGCATAAAATATATAAGTACGTAATGATTTCATCATTGTTTTATGCGTGTGCTTGTTGATACACAGGTATAGACAATCTCATCCCCTACCCAAAACATTTTTTGTTGATTATTGTTTTTAATGTTCAGTTTTGAAAAGTTAAAAATTATAGCTGACAATTTTCATGTGTTTTAGTGAGAAATTGTAATTTCAAGAAAAAAAAAAAAAAAAGAAACTTGTAAAAAAAAGTAAAGAAAAAAAAAAAGAAACTTGTAAAAAAAAGTAAAGAAAAAAAAAAAGAAACTTGTAAAAAAAACTAAAGAAAAAAAAAAGAAACAAAATTACATAATAGCCAACTAGTGATTGACTTCTATGTGCATGTGGCAAAGACAGAATGAAACAGGAAAAAAATTCATTAGAATGAATATTTTCTGCTTTTGTTTTTAGAGACAGGTCATAGCTGCCAACCAGGGTGTGTGTGTGTGTGTGTGTGTATGTGTGTGTGTGTGTATATATATATATATATATCTATATCTGTGGCTATTGATATATTTCTATATACATAGGCACACAGATATCTGTATGGACAAATAGCAGTGGGATAAAAAAAAAAAAAAAAACTTGTTTGCTTGTATTTCTATTTTATTTTTTTCAATTACATGTAAGACAATGTCTTACTATTTTTTAAAAATCTTTTTTTATTTGCATTAATTTATAAAGGAGAACTTTTTCCTCCTTTAACCAGGCTTTCCTTTTAATGAAGTTTTTTTAAATTTTATTTTGTTATTGTTTTAATAGAACTACTTAAATAATGACCGATCACAGGACAGCATGTAGTAGTTATAATAGAAATAATAATAAAATTACAGATTTTGTTCACTTTTAGCAGGTCTGAAAAACAAAAGCTCATATCTCTGTAGCAGCCATCTTGAGTTTTTAGATGACTAGCAGACAGCATAATTTTTTTTTTTTTTTTAAAAGGGTTGGTGATTTTTTTCAATAAAGAAAGAAACATAACGAAGAAAGAGTACGAGAGAGAGAGAGAAGAAAAAGTTTATATACACAAGCATTTTCAGTTTATCACTTAGTGTTTATTTTTTGTGAGTTTTTTTTTTAAAAAAAGTTATTGATTGACCAAGGACATACTTTCACATTTCGTAATAATAATTATATAAGTAATAATAATAATTATAATAATTGCATACAGTAACATATTAGTCAGAGATAATGACTTATAAATGGATAATTTGTCAACAGTTTCTTCTTGGTTATCGAATCTATTTGATTACAGAAAATACAAAAATTAATAATAATAATAAACAAAAAAAAAAAAAAAGGTCCCCCTTCAAAAGCAAAGTTCATTTGTTTTTCTCTCAGCAAGGAGTGACATTTATTGCCACCAAAAAAGCAGCATTGTTAACTCTCACCATTTTATATATATATATATATATATATATATATATATATATATATACACACACACACACTCACTCACCCCCACACATACATATGCACAATCAATCAATCAAGAAAAAAAAAAAAGAAAAGAAAAAGAGTGGCGACAATAGTGCAGCCTCCTTTTTTGATAAAGAGATGGCACCTGATTGCTGACAAGTATTATTTTGTTATTTTCTTTTAAGTAGACATATATATATATATATATAAAAAATTATCTTTTAAGTATTGTTAATCATCCATATAGTGTTTCTCTTCTGACGATTAGAAGTTTTTTTGTCTAATATTATCAATAATTAATATTTGCCGAAATTTAATTTACAAAATTTGTTAAAAATTATTTGAAACCTGCCAGGACTGCTCACTCGGAAAAAAAAAAAAAAAAAAAAAAAATTCAATTTTCAATAAATTTAGCACTGGCTTCATATTTAGTTTGACTAATCAAATTTTGACTAATGACTTAATTTGACTAAACAAGTATTAATATTAATACCAATATTAATTGGTAGTAAGGTTTTAAAAGATGGTAGGTCATTCTACAGAATTCTTTAAATCAGAAAAAAAAATTTGAACCACTCATTTATGCCTTAAAAGAAACTTTCAGAAAACTGGTTAATTCAAGTAAAAGAAAAAAAAAATGGTCCCAAAACCCCAGAAGATAAGGGGTGGGGGAAGCAATGACATTTTATTATTTTTTTTTAGTATAAAAGGAGAAAAATTGCTAAGTTTTTTGTCTTTTTTTTCTTTTTTTCAAGAAGGGGAGGGGGACCACCTCAAAACTAAAATTGATGTCTAATTTTTTTTAAAAATCTTTTTGAATTTGCAGAACAATTCCACAAAGAGAAGCTAAATGTTTTGCATACACATGTTTGAGTAACAAAAGAATATATTTAGGAAAAAAAATAATAATAAATAAAAAGAAAATCTTGGTACCGCCTTATGGCAAAAATGTTGAAGCATTGATCAAAAGTCATTTTGAGGAGGAAGAGAAGCTGCCGAATAAAAGCTAACAGCAGTCTGATGGAAAAAGTAAAGAGTATAGTAGTCACTAGATACAATTTGCAGACACACCAGTTGGTTTATTCGTTGTCCAATACATAAGAGAGTCAACCAATCCAGCTGGGTAGAGACAAGAAAGGTAGGTACTGTTAATTAAGATAGGTAGTTAGAAGTTCCTAGTTGTATGTTCCTCATGATCTAGCTGTTTTTATTCTTTAAAGTTTTGGTTTGTCTTTAGTCAGTTTGTCTGGTGAGGGTTTATATTTTATTCAGATTTGCTACCCAGACATGGTAGCATAGTAATGACCTCTGCGCAGCAGAAATGATCATTCTAATCATTTAGACTCTGGTTCCCTTTTTGTTTTTCCAATCAACAAGTAGTCAGGATTATCGGTTACTAAGTTCTTGACGCAATGCTGAAAATAGAAAGAAAAAATTAAAATTAGTAAAGAGGGGAATTTTTTTTTGTTTATTGAAAGAAAGTATTTAAACAAAAAAAAAAGAAAAAAAAAAAGAAGAAAAGTTCCTACCCCCCCCCCGAAAAACATGACCACCCCACCATTATATTTAAAGCTAGAAAACATTTCCAGATTGTAAGAATTAAAAAAAAAAAAAAAAAAGGTGATTGAGCAATACTAATTAACTTATAGCTGAGAGAGAGAGAGAGAGAGAGAGAGAGAGAATGGATTCATACCTTTCCCCAAGGGTATTTGCGCAAAAGTGAATATAATGAACCCAACTGGAATTTGAACTACTCTCCGATTAACAATTTCAAACCATTATCCATTACACTGCTCAATGTTACAGCACCTGGTATTCCCAAGGGGTCACCCATCTAGGTACTGATCAGGTTTGATGTTGCTTAGCTTTGGTGATCATATGGGAACCAGTGTTTCAATGTGATGTGGCCATAAGCCAACAATATATTAGAAAATTTGTACATTTACAGTTTTCCAGAACCATCTGGATTACGGTCATATCACATTGAAACACTAGTTCTCATATGATTATGAAAGTTAAGCAATATCAAACCTGGCCAGTACCTACATGGGTGACTGCTTGGGAATACCAGGCATTGTAAGATTGGATGTGCAGGCAGTGTAATGGATAATGGCTCAAAATCGCTAATTGGAGATCAGAGTTCCAATTTCAGTAGAGTTCATTATATTCACCTACATGCAAATATCCTTGGGAAAGGTATGAATCCATGTTTTTCTTTCCCCAGATATGGTTTAATTAGTAGGACTTGTATCAGCAAAATCATTAATATCTCAAAAAAAATTCTTACAATTTAAAAGTATTTTCTGGTTTTAAATAACCTGCAATAAGTTGATAATCCATAAAAAAAAAAAAGAAAAAAAAAAAGAAACAATCCCAAAGCATCTAATATTCTTACCCATTCTAAGTGCTATGCACACGTTACACAAAGTGGGTACTGAAAAGTTCTCAGTCTAAACATGAGAGAAAAAAATATGCCTTTCATTTGGTCAGTTTTTAGGGAAGTGTGTTGTGTCAAGAACTTTGCAGTATGTACATGTGTCTATTGGCAGACAGTCATGCACATGGGTCTTTACAAGTGCAAAAATGTAATCATCATTGTTTAAGCTCTGGAATTACCCAGCATAAGATCCCCAAGGAAAATTACCCCCCTCCCCACCCCACACATATTCTCCCTGTTGAACAAATTATTAGAAACTTTTATGGAAAAGAGTGGGCTCATTCCTAATTAGCAGGTGAGATAGAGTAGTTCAAGAATATTTGTTAGTCTAAGGTGAAGTATTCAATCTATTTTGGTGGGAGGTGGGGTATTAGCATAAACAATCCACATAAGAGTCACCTGAAAGGTGAATAGTTCTACCTGAAAGGTAAAAGAGTATAATTAACACCTCTTACCCTTTTCTTTTTTCATGTAGACAATAGTGGTGGCTTATCATTTTCATCAATATATTTTCTTTTTATAGAAGAGAGATTTTGGGCTCACATACATGATCCAGAATCTTGTTAGGGGACGACTTTTAGTAAGGCCATCTGCAACTTGGCTTGAGCTGGAAATCCACACAAGTTTATGTACAACCCTTTCTTCCAACATTTTGCAATAATTGCAGTTTCAATTCTGAGCCTCTTATTTGATATTTGAGTAGATGAATGAGCAAAATAAATTTGGGCTATATTGTCCATTTTATATATTACTAGAAGAATTTCTGGCTAGTCTTCAATATACAGGGTGCTTCTAAAGTTTGGACACTATATATATATATATATATATATATATATATTTTTTTTTTTTACCTCTACAGATTAAATAGGGTTTGTCGAAATAAATAATTGAACTGGTAATTCTCAGTGGACATGAAGGATGGAAATCATATCAAAAGATAACAGATGAATTTAATGCACATCATCCCTGGAGGGTTTCACTTGGTGCTTCTATCTCTCTAGCTTTAGGGACACCCTGTATAGAAGTTTTAGAAGGTAAAAAAATGCATGTTCCCATAGTACCTTTGCCTGTATACCTTTCACTGCTTTTTTCATCTTATTCATTGAGAGATAGAAAAAAGAAGAAAACAAAAGAAAAAAGAATTTACCTTCAATTATATCAGTTTTCACTTTCTGAAGTTCTCTTCTCATTTCTGCAAGAATTTCCTGTTTCAGCAATTCAAAATCACCGGAAATGTTGCTGCCTCCATTTGGCACGGCTACAGTTTCTTGACCAGTCAATGAAAGTTTTTGCCTAGAGAAAAAAAACAAAACATATACACACAATTATTGGCAGCAGACATAGAAGTTCATACTGAAATGAATATATGAATTGACAGATAGACACATTTTGAACAAGATGGTCTGCATAGAGAGTTTCTAAAGTACTGGGTTGTCAGATAAATTTGTTAGATTTGTTTTTGTTTTTCAAAATGTTATTTGGCTTACAGCTATATCATGTTGAAACATTGGTTCCCATACGATCACTGAAGTTAATCAACATCAAGTCTGGTCAGCACCTCTATGGGTGACCGTTTGGGAATACCAGGTGCTGCAAGTTTGGGTGCACGGGTGGTGTAATGGATAATGGCTCACAAGACATGTATCACTAAATCAATATTATATCCAAAATATTCTTATAATCTAAGAAAAATATTTTCTGGCTTTAAATAACTCGCAAAAGTCGTAAAAGCAAAAAACAAATCACTCAAATAAGATTATTTCAACAGAAATTAAACAGTGATAATCTT
>OZ038507.1:54007910-54062910 GCA_964036315.1 Acanthosepion esculentum
TCTACAATGAAAACATAATACAAAGAATACATTAGAATTACAGAATATTTCTTAAATTCTATTTTAATAAAAATGTTAATGTTGATAAGGTTTTAAGTTTTTTTTTTAACATATCTCCAAACATATTCCTGTTTGATGTTAAAAGATGCTTGTCATTTTTTTTTTTTACTGGCTACATGGGAGAGACAATTTTTGGGATGAAGCATTAAATGCAAAACCCACAATCTATTAAAAGAACAAAATGAAAATAGAATAGTTTCCTTATACTGATTACAATAATTTAGCCTTCTTCCTCAGTAACTTCTTGTGTCTTAGTGGCTTTATCGCCTTGCTTTGGGCGAAATGATTTAAAAAAAAAAAAAATTTAATCAAGTTAATAATTATCTAGGATAGACAACAGTGTGTGTGTGTGTGTGTGTGTGTGTGTGTGTGTTGAAATTGACGTTATTTATATTGGGACTAATACCACCATCTTTGTTGTTATTATCACAATATTTTAACCGTTGTACTGTTCAGTTCTTGTTAAGAGTCTGTTGATCTGAGTAACCTTCAGGAAATTTTTAACCGGATCCTTTATTTAATCTATGAGGGTAGATTGTTCTTGCCCTGATGTCAATGTCTAGGGATGTCTAGGCTTATACTTATTTAGTATTGCTCAGTTGTTTCTACTGAGACTGTGCTATCTCGTACAGGGATTGAACTCACAATTACTATGTCACCGAATTAATGAACCAAAACTATAATCTTTTAAGTTATTATCTCATTGTAATAGCAATGAAGATGAGGATATTAGCCTAACTCCTCATCCTTGAAATTCAGAAAGAAGATATATACATTATGGAAGTTATAAATTGAAATATATTTAAACACAAGTCAATTTTTATTCTTTTTGCCTATAAAATGTAACCTAGAACAACTTCTGCTATGAAATTTGTATCTAAATGTTTTTATATTCTAACAAAATTTGTCATGAAAATTAACAATTTTATGTTACATATAGTGACTGCAATTGCATTATCATATGTATTGTAATATAAGAAGGGAGTTTGATCTGGTAAATGATATTCTATACAGAAGTATTTTTTAAATTCTGTGTGTGTTCTCATATTCCCTCACACTCAGTACCCCCCTTGTGTTCTAGTGGCTTTATTCACTTACTTGGGGTGAAATGAGATTATATATATATATATATATATATATATATATATATATATATATATATATATATATATATATAAAGTAAATTACTTGTAATGGCATATTTGTTAGTTTTAATTTAATGCTAACATTTCTTTCTCACTCCACCATACCATTATGAAATGGGGGTGGGGTGATCAAAAGATCTTGGGGCTGGCCCAATTTCCAAAATCTAGCTAAATATCAGATTTATTTTTTTTCAAAAGGGCTCCTTGATCAGGTCAAGCTAAGTACTTTTTTCAGCACCCCCACCTAGTAACATTGATTAACTCAGTGTTTGCTAATTTTAAAGGGAATCTTTATATTTATTTGTACAGGATGCAGCAGAAATAGCTCCCACATAATGTTAAGAAATAACTGGCAAGTATGTCTTCATCATCTAGCCCAGTGTTCTCAACTGGGGTCCATTTTAAAATGGTTTATTATGAGTTATTTTATTAATGCACATAAATGTTCCATAGAATTCAGTTGTTAAATACAAGTTTATTTTCATGAAATTAGTTTTACTTCTAAATAAAGCATATACATTTACTATTACTATAATACAATTCCTAAACTTGTCTATTAGTAAAAATTAGTAATAAAATAAAATAAGCTATTTTTTTTATTTCATTGAATGGTTATGGGGGTCCACCAAAAAGAAATTAAGAGTAAAAGTGGTCCCTGGGTAAAAATAGATGGGAGAACATTGAGAATCGAGCTAATGTCTTACCATTATGTGGGAGGTATTTCTGGGAGGTATAACTGCCACTCCCTGTAGAAACAAAGCCTATGCAAGTGTTTTAAGACTTCTATCCTAAAATATATCCCTCTTCTTAAAAATACCACCCCCTTCCATGAGTATAGATCTACAAAGTGCAAGTCTTTTGGCCTGCTTCTAGATGACACTGAAACAGACAACAAAACACACAATGAAGTGGGACAGTATGAATATAATGAAAACAAAGACAGGTTAGCATGCCTTCATATTGAGGTGGTAGTGGAAGGAAAGAGAAAATGGCCAAAGGCCCACCCACCGTACAAACATTTAAAGCAGGTGTGTGTGTGTATGTATATATATATATATATATATATATATAAGCTGAAGCAATCCAAGACATTTGAGACAATTTGAAAAGTCCACTCCTTTAGCATTCAATGCGCTCAAACCAACCCCATAAATATTGGCTCTCAAAGATTTACCGTTTGTGTGACATTGGCTGTTATTTACAATGAGGACATATATTACAGCAGAATATACATACAGGTTACAGTGGGTTGAATAGTGAGAGCCGATATTTACAGGGTGGGTTGAATGCTAAAGGGCTAATCAGGAAAGAGTAAATGTGTTATTCCTTGAAAATGGTTTACTTGTTTACTCATAGCCAGAAGAGTTTATCATATTTTATTTATACCGACCAAAGAAACATAAAAAGGTTGCAATAATAATTATATCCTTGGGGAAAATGTTTTAAAATATTAGTGTTAATTTATAACACAGAATATTTACAGAAACATACATTAGTAGCCATTTATAATTAGGTTTGAGCCTCCCATTGTTGGTTTGCCCAACAGTTACACCCTGCCAATACCTTATAAATAATGGACTATTCCATTTTGATTGCATGGAAAAACAAAAGAAATATCAGAGACACTACTTGGTTTCAGTGAGAAAATGAATGAAATGAAAGAAGGGAAGACAGACATGTTTAACGGTTGTTTCAGAATTCCCTATAGGTTACCCAGATTGATATACACCTGATGAAGGCTGGAGGGCAGAACAGACAAAATGTTGTGAAACAACAAAGATGAGGATAATAATCTGAATGTAAATAAGAATTTCTAGGTATGGGGGGGGGAGACTCATTAAACAAGAGCTGCTAATATTTACCGCATCGGATAAAAGTGAAGCTGTTGAGGAAAAAAAAAAAATTCATAAAACAAACATACATTTATTCATGAAGTAAAACATTTCAACATAAATTCTGAATAATTTTAAGAAACTTTTGATTTCATTTTTAGCTTGAAAATTCACAGCCTTTTGCAGTTCAAAAGAAGGTTCATTACTTAGCTAAAGCCTAGGATGGAGGGGGGTCAAAATGTAACTCTCTAGATACATACAGATGGATTCTTGGTATTTTATGTGAGGTTCATAGAAATTGCAAGAATATCCAAGTCTGAAGATGACTAATCAATCAAAGTCTACAATTGAGCTAAGAAAAAAGTTGCCAAAATCCCGAACTGATGAAAAATAATGTGCAACTCTACTAATGAATCATCAGACAAGATTTTGAAAGCGTGTGTGTGTGTGTAATATTTTGGTGACACAAACTAATAATTAACATTTAAAAAAAAAAAAAAAAAAAAGAAGCTCTACAAATGAACATTATTATGAGCATGTATTTGTCAATATTTATATTACATTTTTGTAAGAACATTGTGTAACCACTTAAAATGCGAAAATTTTGTATACATCATCGAGTCTAGAAGAATCCTCAGCAGAATGCAGAAAGCACTGGACGGCCGTTTCGTCCTATTTTTGGGACTCATCAGCAGTGCGCATCCACTACTGAGAATCAAACTCAGACCGTTACGATTCCCACTGGACCAACGTATCTCGGTGATGGAGAGGTAACAAACCAGACTCGATATAGTGCCAGCTCTTCACAAATTCCGTCATGTGACTCACCTGAGTCTACTTATACCAATGGACTGTGCCCCCATGAGTCACATCTTCTATCCCCAAGCCGCTACATCCAGATTCTTCTAGATGCAATGAATTATGATTATTTAAATCCCCCTTATATATATATATATATATATATATATATATATATATATATATATATATATATATATATATCTCAAGTATGTGGTGCAGTTCAATTTATGTTACATGAATCATTCATACAAATAGCAGATAGTGAAGTTTGCCATTTATATCATTAACTTCACTATCTGCTTTTTGTATGAATGATTCATGTAATATATATATATATATATATATATATATGTATGTGTGTGTGTGTGTGTAATTTGGCAGCAACTTTTCTTTTAAACATGTAGTATTGAATGTTAAAGACAACATAGTCTTGCATATTTTCTTTTGAATTTTCTCATATTCTCTAATGAGACTTTTTATTTGAAAATGATTTCGAAATATGTATTGTCCATACGAAAGCGCTAGGTCATCGTATGGACAATACATATTTCGAAATCATTTTCAAATAAAAAGTCTCATTAGAGAATATGAGAAAATTCAAAAGAAAATATGCAAGACTATGTTGTCTTTAACATTCAATACTACATGTTTAATAATATATATATATATATATATATATATATATATATATATATATATAAATAACTAAAATCAGATCTCAAACCTAAAGTTTATAGTAAATGGCTTTTATATGAATCCAGTTTGGCCATTTTGGGCCCAGGGTATGAGAGCTTTATCCTGAACCATTTCAGGGATAGAGGGGAAGAAAGGAGAAAAAAAAAGAAAAAGATAAAAAGGGTAAGAAAAAAAAGAAAAGAAAAAGATAAGGAGAAAAAAGAAAAGAAAACGATAAAAAGGGTAAGAAAAAAAGAAAAAAAAGAACAGAAGATTTATTAGATGAACCTTAACTTCATTATCCTAGCTTTGATGAAATGAGAAGATAAAAATGGCTCATACCATGTTAGACTATTAATTTAGTTATTTTAATATATTGATAGATAATTTTGTCTGTTAATGAATTCCTATGGGAACTTCTACTGATTAAGTAGTCACTAAATTCATTGTAATGCAATTTTGATGTACAAGATGCATGCGTATATTGCCAGCAGCAGGACTGCAAGTTTTTAGGAACAGGTTGTCTGTTTTACAGCCAAGATTTTTTGGCCAATGAAATTAAGAGATTTTTTTTATTTTTTAGCACAAATCTGTAAATATTTATTGCTGGATATAAAGCCCAAAGGATTTAGGAACTGGTTTTGCAAACTTGTATAATTATAGTGAACCATTGTGAACTTCTTGAAACCCATCCCTGTATATTACACATTATTTTACCTTAAATTATAAATAAAAAGTATACACATTTGTTTTGTCACTAATCAATTAAACTTAAGTATTTTTTATTTTTTAACTTTCTGAAACCAAGTGGATAAAAGGGAAATAGAACACAATTTGTATGATTTACTTTAAGTACAAGATTATTTCAGATTTGGATTGTTATTTAAGAAATGAATCAATATTTCCTTCTGGATGACAACTCAAAGAGCCATATCAAAATGAAATCTCCAAATTCTTTTTAGATATTAGTCGTATGTGAATATTTCCAGTAGTTTTTTTATTATCATCATCATCATAGAACTGGTTAAAAAACAAAAGAAGTGGGTGAGGCAATAGGACTCTCCACCACACACACAATATATTGCCAGCAAACTTACTTTACTCTGCACTAGTAAGATATACACCAACGGTACTTTATAATAATATAGATATACAGTCTTCTATTAATTTTGAAGCTGTTAATTGTTATAGGGTTGAGAATTCTGGGAGTTATTTAAAATGATGCTTAAGCATAACAAGACATTTATTCTGGTAGTAAATATAGGAAATAAAATTTGAACTGAATCATCAAGAAAACTGGAATAGACGGATAATTTGAGAAAAGGTACAAGGTTTTTTTAATTTTTTTTATTTAAGGCAAAGGTTAATCCCCCACCCCCAAAGTATATGATGTTCAAGCGCCAGGGAGGAAACAGATTGGGTGGGAAGACATGGACAATGCTTGTGGAGTGAACAGAGCAGAAAGAGAATAATGCAAGACTAGAAAGATGACATATCCACTTACGGTGCCGGGCAGGCCAAATTTTTCCTTGGCAAAGAAAACAGATATAAAATAAAAAAAATAAATAAATAAAATGGATATTATATAAGAATAAAAGATTATGTCCTGTGCAGGATTTAGATGATGAGACTCTAAGCTATCTAAAACCTGTAGGTCTCTTGTTGATCCTTATCCTCCTGATGTCAGTTTAAACTAACACCTACTTTTTCCGTATTGTGACTGTCTTGTTTAAATTTAATATTTTCTTGATCCTAGATGAAAACTTTGAAGTTTCCTGATATACTTCAGTGAAATTTTCACTTTCTAAAATTATAGTTTATAATTATAGCTTAGATATCTTGAAAAACAGAAGGCATCGTTTTAAACTGATACCAGGAGCATATGGATTAATGGCCTTTTAATTTTTTGTGGTCCTTTAAGATTTAGGCTATAAGCTGTAGCTTGTTTAAACTATACCTAAATGCAACATCTGGGGAGGGGGGAACTGGTATTAATTGCTAAATGTTACCATTTTATTAAAATGCCTACCTATATTTAAAATTCATATTAAAAAAAAAAAAGAAGTTTCAAGTAAAATTTAAATGATAAATTAAATGAACGTTCTTCCTAAATCTTACTTATGAAATTGCCAGGCATTTTTATCAGTGAAATCCTTATCCCTACATATATTTAAAATAACAGAGGTTTATTTGAAAAGCAATGTAATAATATTCCTGACAATCTCAGAACCAATGATGAAGTTTAAAAATTCATTTGTTCAAAACTTGATATGTTGCTCAACAAAAAAATCATGATAATCATTGCTCGATTTTTAACTCATTTGATACAGAAATAAATGTAAGTGAATTTAAGCACAGTACTAGATTGGCATCAAGGTCTCATCATTTTATAGTTAGAATGGTTAGATGTAATTAAGTTCTATGCTAACATTTTGTTTTCTTGCACTTCTCATTTGTGGAAGTTTCTTACAGCTTCTTGCTTTCCAGTCAGCTTTGATCTTCAAAAATTTAAGAGCAATGTCAATCATTATCTTCTACTTTCATAATTCTTGTTCTTTTATTGTTCTTGCTCCTTAATGTTTTTCTTTTTCTTGTATTCTTTCACACTCACTAACACTCTGCATCTTAGTGGCTTTATTGCCACTCTTGGGTGAAATGATAAAAAAAGTCATAAGTCAATATCTAGTAAAAATAGATGTTTTCCAAATTGGAAGATTGATTGGAATTATTTAAAAAACAAAACAAAAGAAACCTTGAAATAGGTCTCCCCAAAATCTAGTCATAATAAACACTTGCTGATAAAACAAAAATCAATTGTTTGTTCATTTAATACTGTAAAAGTAAACATTTTCTCATAAATAGAACAACTAGTTTAACAATGTTATAAAAAGATTGATAATATATGTTATACAGAGTGTGGCAGAAATACCTCCCACATTAACGACAATGGTGTCTTCATCTAGCTACCAGACAAGTATTAATTTTGATCATTTTATTTATTTTTGTCAATAATATACACGGAAAAGACTAAAGTACAGTATGTGCTTACACAGTGTTAAAATACAATCTATGACTTATCAATTTATACGGTTTTTCACAGCCATTTAAAAAAAAAAATTATACAAATAATAATAAGAATATAGTGGCCATCATTATTGATGCATTAAGCTCCATTCTCAGAGCTTCATACAGTAACCTTTAAATCAAGAGCCATGTTCCAACCTTGCAGAAATCAGCATTACTAGGAACTGCCAACATCCTGCAAAAAAAGCTTTCTGTCTGAGGTCAAAACGACTTAATGGAGAGAACCGATGTAAAGATCTTCAATATAAATTAATATTGTGCAAACTAAAGTGTTGGTTCCAATACTACATGGAATGACAACAAAACACTTGTCCCTCCCCATTTTATAGGTAGACGTACACAAATGCATGCTGGACACAGTTTAATCTGTCTTGCCTTAAAGTCAGAATGCTACATTCGTTTATCTGAATTTGCTTTTGTGTGTCAACAAATTCTTTGTTTGCAAACTTTTTGCCTTAATTCGCCTTGCATATATTGTTTGCTTGCTTTATATTATTTTTTGCCCGTTTCGTTCTTTTATTTTCTTTTTCTTGTTATTTATTCTAAATTTCATCAATTCTGTTTCTTGGACAGTTCTGTTACTTATTTTTGCATTTGACAGTGGCTACTCACTCCACTGTGATGATAATGTGCCTGGTATACCTTTATCAAACTAGACATCATGATGAATAAATTGGGAGTCATATATTTATGACCATTGTGACATTGTTGGCAGCTGCTCTCACAATAATGGTAATAAAACTGTTAGAAAATGAATGAAAGCAGAAAAAATAAATAATGATGATGGGTAAGTGTGGACATAACAATCAAGACTACATGGTGATTGTTAATTTCATGCCCCAAAACAATCTTCAGTCCAAAACTAATATATATATATATATATATATATATATACAGATGGGGTGTGATGTGTAAATTGTTGCCATTTTATATTTTTAATTTTGTGCATGCGCATTGTTTGTTTTAGTTGACTGCATGGTATAGTAGGATCAGTCGGGCAGCATCTGCGAGAAAAAGAGCACCACGGTGCTATACACTCTGCAAAAAATTTGGAAAAGGCATGCTGTAGTGCTTGGCATTCACACTAGAAGCTGCAATATGAACATCCCAGAGTGTTTGGGTGTCAATCTGAGGACACTGAAGAGGATTCAGAAAGAGATGGGAGAGTCTAATGGTGATTACAAAAGTACGGCAAGTTGGAAAACTCACTCTGATCATTCTGATAAGAAAAGGACTCCCAAATTTGTTGGGGAAGGCCTACATCAGGTGCCTTGAGGAGGTAGTGCTGCCCTGGGTGAAGATGATGGTTGCTGGGAGACCCTATGTCTGGCAACAAAACTCTGCACCATGCCACACAAGCAGGAGAACCTAGTCATGACTGTCAGACAATTTCTGTGACCACATCACACCTTACATCTGACCACCTAACTTCCCAGACTGCAATCTCCTTGATTAGTATGTGTGGGGCACAGTTGAGCGGGAGAGCAACGAAACTCCTTGTAACACCAGATATGAACTAAAGGCAAAGATTATGGCAGCATTCACCTACTTAAACAATATGACCCTCCAGAAGAATTGCAAAAGTTTCCAAAGCCCTCTGGAGGCAGTGGTTGAAGCAGATGGCAATTTTATTGAATAAATTTATTCTTTAGTATTTCAAGATATTTTTGTGTAATTTTGGTAAATATATCTGTTAACATAAGATGTCAGTGTTATTTTCATTTTTGCATAATTTAGATGACAATTTATCCATCGCTCACTCTGTGTGTGTGTGTGTGTGTGTAAATAAAACGAAAAACAAATTGCATCTGAAGATTGCCTGAGTGTGAAACTTGATGGAACAATTTAGATTGGAATCACTGAGCACATTTTGGTGTTTGTTATTGTTATAGCTCTGTCAGTTTGATTTCTAGAGGTACTGAGCACTTTTTTTTTTTTTAGATTGGTTTTTACTTTTTCTTTTTTCCTTGGAACTAATGACTGGAGTCATACTTTGACAGGAACACAACAATTACATTCTTGTGCTGTTTACAAATCAGGAATATATTTTACAAAAATTTTACTGCAACATTTTAATTTAGAAAAAAAAAAAAAACGAGGGGTGAAGTAATTTTCTTTAAGAGACTATACTGTGTTGTAAATAATATCTATTTTGTATTTTTCTCCTATATCTGTTAAAGATATTAAAGACATAGGAGCTATTTTTTTTGTGATAGTAGCTATAACAGTTTTCAGATGTTTGAACTATCACTGTTACAATGCTAAAGTAGTATTAGTTCTAAAAATTAAAATAGGAATTTATCACATTATATAATGAAATCCTTTATACATAGATAAATAGTTTTGATTATATATGATGAAAAATAGAGAGCCCGAACAGATTCTCACAGCTTACCTTTGTGAAACCTTAGGAGATTCAGAACCATTTGCTTGGTTAAATTTGTTCCCATTGCCATTGGTTGTATTTCTATCTCTATTTTTTTTCACTTCCGGTGAAGATGAACTGCTATCGGCTTCCTACAAGCAGAAAGGAAAAGAAATTACAAACAATATTTAATTGTTCTGATTTGAGGACAGCTTATTTCGGAATAAGGGAGATAAGTGAGAGTAATCTTTTATTTGCGTCAGTGTCATAAAAAGGGAGATAACTACAATTATCTCCCTTACACTAGCTACATTAAAAGACCAAAAATATAAATAAATAAAATGTGATTTATTTCTTTATTTCATTTATTCATTCATTTCATTTCTTTCTTTCTCCCTCGCCCCACACACACGGTGGCGCGGAAATTTAACCGTTTGAACTACTTGTTAAAATATGACCAAACATCAGATTTTCTAGGGGAGGGGGTTGTTTCTGGATCAGTATCCCCTTGTTTGTGTGTGCATGTGAGTCAGTGAGAAAGTAAGTTACATTTCGTAAATTCTTTTGATAATATTTATAGTAATTTGTCAGTAATTTTAATACTAAAATTACTATGATCAGAACAGATTATATATATATATATATATATATATATATATATATATATATCTCTATCATTTTGAACAATAAAAATTATTAAAAAAATTGAAATCTTCAGACACACTGGGTTGTAGATTAATATTCTTTCGTTTTTATTATTATTATTTCATTTAGATTCCTCGACTAGTTTTGGCCAACATGGCCATCATCAGGAGAAAAACATATTTCTGCTTGCTGGTAGAAATAAATGTCTTGATAGAGAAAATGAACTTTTGTCTGTAGTTTTCATTTGTTTTTTTATTTGTTTTTATCTTTTTAACATGAATTTTTTAACATTCCTTGTGTTGGTCAAACAGTCTCTTTTAATAATTCCTATCTTTACCAGATTACTGCTGGATTATGTGAACTCAGTAACAGTTTTGATCCAGTTCACAAAGGGAGTGGTCACCAAAGATCAACTGACATCCTTAGATGTACAAATAATCTGTCAAGAAGGAAAATTGCCAGTTTGTCTCCATTATGTCAAGAATGTGTTGGAAAAGATTAAAACTGTGGTCAATACAGCATAAGGACAATATTCAGAAGCAACTTGATCTTATAAGAGAAATGTTTTTAGAGTCAAGCATAACAAAGAGAAGAACATGACCAAGAATTATGCGTATTCTATCCCTTGCAGTTTTGGCAAAGAATATAAAGGTGAAACCAACCAAAGCCCTAAAAGTAAGACCGGAGGAACATGGAAAAGCTGTAACTAGGTGTGAAACAATAAAATCAGGCATGGCTGATCATGATTGGAGGGAAAAGGGGTGCTCACAACCCCTGTGGTTAAAAGTAAAATACTAGACAGAAAAAAAAAAAAACAAAAAAAAAAACTGTAGAACCAGACATATGTGCTAGACTATCCCTACACACAAGATGCTAGTGGCCCGCTGGTGAGCTGCCAGTGGTAACGCCAGTGGTCCTCTGGTGGCAGCCACCAGCAGGTCAAAGGTGGGTCACTAGTGGTCCGCAAGTGGTAACATTGCAGAGACGAACACACTGGCGGTCCACCAGCAGTAAATGTTAGTGGCAGGCCAATCAGTGGTAGATTAGTGGCTTGCGAGCAGGGATGATGGCTTCCTCAGTAATTCTGAGACATTAAGTAAGAATGAAAAGGACATTATGCACCAGAAATCCTAGTAACTGATGACATTGAGTCATGACAAAAGAAATGCACTGAGAAAGGAAGGAAATGGTGGCCGAGAGAGCTAAGCTCAACAACAAAACAAATACAGGAAACAAAGATTATTATGGGTTAGACTCCAAAATCTAGCTTCAGGATTGTTTCATGGGACAACAGTCTTGAAGATTAAAATGTTGGGTTTGTGAACTTGGTGGCATAGTAATTGAATTCAATATCTGGTAGATTCGTAGTTCGGATGTACAGAGACTCAGTGGGAACCGGACTAGCAATAACTGGAAAGGACAATTATCTCCCAGACATGGACAATGAAATGAGAACAAACTCTTTGGACTGAAGATATGGTTCAGCTTCAAATTCCTTGAAGGGTATTTGGATCAACAGGCACCCGGGGGAGGCTGGAAGGCACAACAGCTGGAACATTGTGATAATAACAAAAGATGAGGATATTTGTCTAACACTAAATAATATAAATAACATATTTAAAAATTTTTAAAAATCTCCTGAGATTTAAATACAGGAAGATACCACTGCATACCTTCACTAAAAGAAGAGTAGCATAACATAAGTTGTTGGGGAGTGGGTGGGGGGTGCTATTAGTTTTAATAATGATGTAAGCTAAAAAAAAAAAAAATCTCTAAAACAGTGAAATGTCCAAAAGAACAGCAAAGGTTTCTAACTATTCTTTGGATAGATCAAATTTCTTGTGACTCAAGTCTTGCAAATATGAAAGAGTGCCATTTGTTCAAGGCGGCTTTATACAAAATTCTTTTGTAGAACCAGTTAAGCAAGAGAATTTGAATTGTTCACATTGAATGCCACACAGACTGGGATGGCAGACAACAGAAGAAAGATCCAAGCATTGGACACTCAAATCAATATTTCTTCCATTGTCTGCTAGATTCAGCACAATTTGTTTTCAGATCTCACAGTGGACAGCCAAGCACATTTAGCCTCTTGGGCTGGAGATAAAAATGACTACAGCAAAGGAAGTGGAAGATGTAGACTTAGAAAGAGGCAAGAGAAAAGCCAAAAAGTGTGAAAGAGAAACAAAGTTATTGATTTAAGAGCAAGAATTCAAAACTGATTTATGTTTGGAGGTTTTGCAGAAAGACAATATTTATAAATATTAATAGATTATTTATTATTGCATTTTATAAGAAACAATAAAAGTTAAAGCTGATCAAGAATAACTGATTTCCAATATAAATTTTATGCTAACCCAACTAAGAAAAGTCAATGAAAATCACTTAATATGATACTATCAAATTGATCATTTATATGCAATGAGCAAAAAAAAAAATTCCTGTTTTTAACATTTGCAAAGTATGTACACACAAAGAAAAATTATATAGGCTATATGTATATACAATTCACACAACAAAAACAAAATAAAATAAAAATCTGTGTTGAATGAACAAAGAGAATAAGAGAGAGAAAGAATTATAGTAGCTGTTGGAAAATTTTCAAACTAGCTTTATTTTATAGTAATTTATACTATTATTTTATAGTATTATTTTACTATTTGTTAACCATCAACACAAACATGAAACTGAATATAAAGAGGAAAATCTTTTAAAAAATTTTGAAGATGAAAGTCTTGCACAAGCTAGCAAACAACTGGAATTGATTAATATGAAGTAGGAGAATTGTTTACTGACAAGAATTTTCACTTACCAGATAAATTTTTGCTATCTAATAAATTTGATCAAAATTAATTTTAAACAGGTTCGATTATGCTTTTATGGATACAAATTTTCAGTTTTTTCCTTTCAAGCCACATCTCTTTGGATGAAGAATGAGGGAAAAAACCCCCAAAAAACAAAGAGGAACAATGAAAGGAATCCAAGAGACTTGGATATGAATAATTCCAAGTTGTTCCAGCTAATAAAAGAACAAAGATTATTCATAGAGAGATGAAGTATTAGTCACACCCAACTAGAAAAAGGAAAGATATATCAATCATGTTAGCTGGCTGAAGAACATTACTTTTCTCAGATCTGCTTATAGAATTATCAAGATATCTGTTGTTTTATGAAATGAATCATAACATCAAGAATTTGTTTATACTAACATTATTTCCACTTTTATCTTCATGTTTCTAGCCAACACATTCTATAATTCTTATTCCAGGGAACACTACAGGAAAATAAATATAGACTGGAACTTATTAAGTAGTGGAAAGAATGCATCTGTAGAATAAAAGACTTTTGCCAAGACTTGATACTTTTCTTAGAGTGCCAACATTTTAGTGGTTAGACATTAGGATTTAGTGATGCACCCAGTTTGTTATTTGTTGGACGAGATACAAAATTATATTTATGGAGCATTCAAAAACCAAACTCAGCATTACAACTGTTGATCAAGAGTAAACTATTCCTAAAGATATATTTGACTGAATTAACATAAGAACATTACTACTAATGGTTTGTGAGATTGCTATACTAGCTGTACTAATAAGCTGTTGTTTTTCAGGCTGTTGAGTAATTTTTTTTTAGTGATAAAATAAGATTATTTTAAAAAAGTGGTTTAGTTTGGTTAGAGTTATGAGATACCAAATAGGATAAAAATATTCATAAAAATCAGAAAGAAACCTAGACTTGTTTTGATTCAAATGGGCTATAGTCTCCCCCCCAAATATACAGTACCAGTTGTTGATTTGTGCAAAAAGTCTAGTAGTTATATTAGGATATTTTTTTTTGTCCCACTCCTTAAAAAATTTCTATCTAAAAACACACTGAATCTAAGAGTAGGGCGTATTGAACAACTCATTAATAAATTAATATAGCTGGCTTGGATCAACCCATGTTATGGTCAGGCGCCTTCCAAAGGTGACATGCACAACTATTGCTTCCCCAGACCGATAAAAACAAGAAGTTGCCTTCCTGACCATGTGTTAAATAATAGTTTAGCAGACCATTATTTTTTAGTGGAAGTGTATCTCTGCTTGAACTTCCTCTAGGTTGACCTTCAAGGTCAGATGGAAGACAAGGAAGTTCATTTTGATTGGCTGAGCTAGCGTGGGAATGATAGAGAAAGGGTTTACAGTGAGTTGAGTCTTAACCGTCAAACAATGTAGGCAGGTTTCCTTTCGTGTCTCTGATCAGCTCCCCAGTGGAGAAGGAACAATCCCCATGTCGACATGAATGTTAATAAAATAGTTAAGTTAAAATTCCTTGTTTTGAATCTCTTACCTCTAGACTCGAAACAAATAGTGATCACTAACTGCGAGAGAAAAATGCAACTTTATTATCGAATTGACGCCATTGCCAAAGACCACCCCAGCATTATCGGGCTATGCAACATAGGCTCAATTTGGCACAGATAACCAAGACCTCCCAGCTTGAGGGGGCTATACAATGCATGGTGAGATTTGAACGAAATGTCATGGTTCTAACAACTTGGTCATGCTCCCATATCAGCATAGTATAAGAAAGACAAAAAAAATAAGGCTGTCAGAAGAGAAAAAGCATTACCTGTGAGGAGTTTTCAGTCTTGGCACGCCGGGCAGCTAATTTTCGCTGCATCTCGCTCATCATGTCCTCAGCTCCAGGTATCAGTGGCCTAGCCAGTGAATTCATCCCTGCCTGGGCAGCATTGCCTGCACTGTCTGCACCTGCAGCAGCAACCCCATCTTCAGGCTACAAAAAATGTTGGAAAGAAAAGACATTTATTGAAAAAGATGTTAAAAACCCCAAAAAACAGGTCCAATTCAAAAAACAAATAAAGTGCAGGAATTTCCAAATAACAAATTTTCTAAGGATTATGAGATTTGTCATTTAAAGACTGAACAAGCAGAGTATAAAATAATTTTGATTTAGCTAATGCTTGGATATTTCATAACAGCAATATATCACAAAAGAAAAAAAATTAATATAAAATATTAAAATTAAAAGTATATTGGGCAGAGATAAAGATAACAAGAGTGTAAAGATTATGAAAGTATAAAAATTATGAGCCTAAAAAAAATATCAACTCCATTTTAATAAATTATACATTTCATAAATTAAACTTTAGTATTCAAATGATTTTGGTGTCTTCAACATGACTTTGGATGAAAATTTAGGAGGGAATTCCACATTCCACCTTTGGTTGGTGGAGTCAACAGAGAAAAGGAAAGTTCTTCCAGGACAGCTGTAGAAAATCTAACAAGTCCAGCTTTAAGATGTTGCCTCTTCTCTGCTGATTGTAGATGTGGAGAGCCCTTAAGCCTGCACATTATATATATATATATATATATATATATATATAAAGATGTGTAGCAATGTAATTACTGTTATAAACATACACATTTATGTGGAAATTTTTCCCAATAGTTTTGATAGTGCATATCAATGCACTTTAATAGTTTTGATAGTGCATATCAGTGCACTTTAAGTTCATATGTGTGTGTGTATGTATGTATGTATATATATATACACACACACACACCTATCAAAAATCTAAAATATTTTGCTTTCAGCATTACTAATAACCAGTTTACAACAGCACATATAAACCAAGAAACATGTTAAGATGAAGTAAATAATTCTAAAAGGAAATTATTTTTTTTATTTTTAGTCATTTAATTAACTGCAAAACAATACCTTCAAGTAATAAAGTTTTTCTTTTTTCTCTCTCAATACACCGATACTCATATGGACAATGCTGTAAAAGCTATATTGATTTGTTTTTTTGTTGTTTTTTTTTACAGCTTATATAACCTTTTACAGCTTTTATAACCTTTGCAGGTTATTTAAAGCCAGAAAATATTTTTAGATTGTAAAATGTTTTTGAGATATTAATGATTTATTGATACAAGTACTACCATTTAACCCATAGCTTGGGGGAAGAGGTGGATTCATACCTTTCCCAAAGGTATTTATATGTAAGTAAATATAACAAGCCTGACTGGATTTGGAACTCAGCTCTCTGATTTTCAATTCTGAGCCATTATCTATTACACCACCCAAGCTTACAGCACCTGGTATTCCTAAACGGTCAACCATCTAGGTACTAACTAGGTTCGAAGTTTAACTTTGATGATCATAAGAGAATCAGTATTTCAATGTGATATGGCTGTAAGCCAGTAAAAGCTTCACCAAACAGAAAACATGAACTGTCAGACATCTATATTCATGTTTAAAGAAGAGCAATCAAGAAGAAAACAAAAGAAAAGATGACTGTGCTTGGAAATGAGTAGTAGTAGTAGTAGTAGTGGCCAGTATAGAGGATTATTATCTTGAAATGATTATTAGATATTATCATTTATTCTTAGAGCTTTTTCTTTATGTCTACAATCTGAGAATTTGCAATAAAAATAGCAACTGAAAATAAGAACTACTAGTTGAAAAATAAAATGTTACTTTATTGGTTTTAAATTCTAAGTCTCTTGAACTTTCATGATTCTCAATTGAAAAATAGAATTAAACCATTCATTTATGTTCTTTTTACTTGCCGGCTAAAATTGGTTGATTTGTCTTTTTTATAGCTTATCAACCCTTTGTGGGTTATTTAAAGCCAAAACATATTTTGGACTGTATGAATACCTTTTTTTTTTTTTTTTTTGGTTGCGTGAATATTGCATTAACAATTTTTTGAAAATAAGAATGATTTTGTTTTTTCCAGATACAAGTCCTACTATTTAAGCAATAGCTGGGGGCAGGATATGGATCCATACCTTTCCCAAGGGTATTTGCGTGTAAGTGAATGCAACAAACGCCATCAAAATTAAAAATTGGCTCACTGATTTTAAAATTCCAAGCCGATGTCCATTACATCAAATGCACATCCACTTGTAGGCACGAAGAGAGATGTTCTTTCCTGCATTCCCACAGAATAAAGGGGAAAAAAAAGAAATTAGCACAAGTAGAAAGAATCAATGGATCATTTTTCATATTATACGGATCTATTTGATAGGAAAGTAGCCAGTTCTTTGATGATAATGACTTCGGATAACAAAGCTAATTTCATCAGAATCAAAGCAGATTTGATTCTTAAGTAACAAGATTTGGTCAGCTTAAAAAGTTATACAGTCTCAGCCTTTTCAGTGAAATGAAGTATTATCCATCTTATTGGCTACATAAGAATTGACACTTAATAAAACATTATTATTAACTTATTCTATATTTGGAAAACAGTTAATAAATCCATCACATCCATAAACTTCTCAAAGTCATATAAAAACAATATTTATTACAGGTATATTCTGGCTATAAAAAAATTTAATCTGATAGTAATCAAAAACATTTTTTTTCCCTCTTTTTCAGTGTAAATGACAGCATCTGTCGTTACCTAAACTTAATTTCAGTCAATTATTTTTACTGTAAAAACAAGTTTTTTTTGTCCAATTCAACCAACAAGATCTAATTTTGTTTGTATTTTTCCAGTTTTCAAATAAAAAGGTCCTACATCTGGATTAAAATTGTGGATAAAATGTCTGAAGTTCATGTTTTTGTTTGAATACTTTCATCTGCTTCAGTCATTATCAAGAACTGGGTGCTGTCAGTGTGGTAGACAATTTTGTTAGCTACATCCAGGCATTTTTTTTTATAGTGCTGGAATTTGAAAATGATGTCAGTTAAATTGAGCTATAATACATTGGAAAAAGTATAGATCAAATAATTTATTCATATCATCATATTTTGTATATTTATTAAATATTTTGTACATATTTCAAGATAAAACTATGCATTTTTTTTTATTTAATGTATATGATAAATGTGTTGAACAATAGGAAATGAATGATATCCCAAACCAAACAGAAATTGGGTTGATGGGCATTTTAAAATAAATTACTTTTTATACAAATGCTAATGGCAATATTAGCTGTTTCCTTATAAGGAAACATTTGGCATTCATTGACAGAGCAGCTTGTACTATTGTCATTTGAAATTTATAAAATATTTCTCCAAAAACAATTTTTCAGAAAAATAGGTTTCTCAAATCTATTTCCTGTCTATAAAAACTGAATTACATATTTTGCTATTCTTAAGATGACATTATATAAAAGAGCTGGCATTATTAAAAAAAATAAGAAAATTGACCCTTATTCTGATCAATAGAGAAATGAAATAAAAAATATATTTATAGATTGAAAAAAATGTAGCCAATTTCAAACTGTTAATTCACTGATGAATTTTGTTTAGAAATAGTTTTGCTGAAAATGTCTAAATATAGTAACTTTTTAACATCTGTCTATATTTCTGAGATGAGGTATTGTAACTAGTTACACTATTTACATTGTTTGGACTGTTGTCCTCATCTTTATTGTCATATTCACAACGTTTCAGCAGTTGTACACTCTGGCCTTCTTCAGGTGATATAAGTTGGAATTTCGAAATGAACCCTTTATTTAGTCCACTGAGGCTATTGAACATGTATCCACATAGCCCAATGGAGAAAAGCATTGGTTGGAGTAATTCAGTTACTTGACCCAAAGAGTTGTGAGTTCAATACATGGCCACAGCGAAGGTGAACAATAACTGAAACTTGAGATATCCAGAAAAGGCATGGCACATGAAACTAGAACAATCTACTCCAGGGGACTAAATAAAGGGTTCAGTTCAAAATTCTAATGTATATCACCTGAAGTACAATGGCTGAAACATTGTGAATATGACAAGATGAGGACAACAGTCTGAACAATAGAGAGACATTTTGCAGTTCAAACCAACTTTTTATCTCAATTGCTGCATCAAAAATAAATGTCAAATTTAAGGTAAAAAATAATAAAGACTTTGGCAATATGCTAACATCTGATGAGTAACAAAATAATGCTCGTCTATAACAAAAACGTATAATCATCTAATTCTAGCAACAATTTAAAGATAATCATTTAAACTACAAAAAAATAGATTATAAATGTAGTTTTTGGACAGAGTCATTAAAAAAAAAACATGAGTTAATTTTAAAGACAATATATAAGCCAAATGCAATAAATTGCTCTTGGTAAAAATCTTTTATATAAATGTAACTGAAAGCACACAAAACCAATCATAAAACCTTGTTTTTATTGCCACACACTAACACTTATGGTATTAAAAAAAATTTAAAAAATTACTTTATAATGTGTTTGTATTTGAAAGCCAGTTTTGGTGTTGTAACATAGGTTCGCAAAGTCATTTTAGTGCAATGTTAATTAAATTTAAGAAAGTAGGTTTATTAAACAATACATTTTGATGTTAGCCACTATCAAAAAGAAAGAAAAAAAAAAGCACACATGGAAAAGCTTCTTTCCTCTCTCTTTCTCTATTTACTTTTATGTGTGAAATGGATTTTCTGAAAGTTAGAAAAAACATTGTTATTTTTGCAAGACATAACCCAAGTTTTATTGCATCTTATTGATGATAAGATAAAGATTTGTGGTTTGATTATTTTTAGGCAGAGTTAAAATTGCCTCCAGACCAGGTTGAAATTACTTTTTAAATCACAACAGAAAATTAAGATGGCTAGACACCTCTAACACAAAAATCTAATTGATAAAATTATTTGGATGCAAAAGACACAAGGAAATTCTCCCTCATAAAAATGACCACTGACAGCTGTTGGTTAATTATTGGTTTCCCAAAGCAATTTGTTGTATGGAAGATAGAAATCCAACAAACAAAGATAAGAAACTGAGATTCATAAAAGACTTCAAATAATTTTCACGCCTGCTGTTTGCATCCCAGTCAAACAAATAAGTGGTCAGAGTGGAGGGATAAGTGTGGTCATTATTTTGTAACTCATGTGTTGTTTGATGGCCAAGATTTGGGCCACAAGCCAAAAAAAAAAAAAAAAAGTGTCTTGCTTATCATTAGAAAGGATGAAGTTTTGATTGAAACAACTCACTTCCAGCTGTATTGTCTGGTATTGTGTTTACAGAAATAGACTCAACAGATCAAGAAAGTTCTTTGAAATATTGTTCTTTCATAATTTTGATTGGTTAGTATAATTGCTTTTGGTAGTGATCAACCTAGATTCTTTTTTTTTTTTTTTTTAACTTGAACACCCTCTCAGCCCCAAAATTACTGTAGCCAATCTAAAATATGGAAAATGTTATTAAAAAATAATTCCTTTTGAATTTCTAGGATGAAGAATTATCCTTCATTACATTTGAACTAATATTCTCATCTTTATTTTTATCATCACAATGCTTCAACTATTGTACCGTTCCGCTATCTTTCAGTGTATCAACATGGGTAAACTAAATTTGCTAAAGGTTACCAGATTAAAAAACACCTGAAGAAGGCCAGAGGTTACAAAGGCTGAAACATTGTGATAATAAAAATAAAGATGAGGATATTAGTCTAAATGTAAGTAATGTAAACAAGGAAAAATAAATGAAATAGAATTTATTTCTAATCTTTATCACCAGACCTAAGCAAATCAAATTAACTGGATGTTTGAAAATATTTTTTTTAAATTTGGGGGGAAGGTTTTTGGGTTGATGGTAATTTGAAAAATGGCAGTGAATGAATATAACTCGGATCGTGAAGAAAATGATTTTTTTTGTTGACGTTGATCAGCACAACAAACACACCAAGGAGAAGCAAGTACGATTTGAAAGCAAAATCATTTACATTACCACTAGGCAACAAAGTTATTAATATACAGTGGCGTACTGGGTCTGAAAATATTGGTTGCCAGGAGACAATGTGGGGACACATCTACAATGCTATCATTTAATTTTCATAAAGAATAAATAAAATTTACAAAAAATACATATGAAATAAGGGTATAATTAAATTTTTTGTGGAAAAAAAAAAAAAAGGGTATTTCTTAGTAGTGTACATGTACAGTACATATTACCGACAGTAGATACCAAATGTGAATACAGAATGTTATAATTGAATATTTTTAATTTCAGGTAATTAGTTAATATCTTTAAATAGTTTAAAACACAATTTACACATTAACAGATAGTCTGAAATCATAATAGAGCATTTCATGCAGTCCACTATATTAAGATCAAGGGCACCTCGACGTAGTGTAATGGTTAGCAAGCTTGTCTTGCTAGAACAATTACGACTGAGTAGTGAGTTCGATCCTCACTGGGTGCTCCACACTTTCGGCCTTGTGCCACATCTAAGCTGCGCTTAGAAAATCACTATATTAAGATCAATCATTTGTGCTCACTAGATGATTGTTCGAATCTACCAATAATTGATTCTGCATCCAATTCATCTAATAATTCCTTTTCAGTGGATAGCAACATGTATGATTCCAAATTCTCCTCAGGCAGTGAATTTCGTAACCTATCATCTTTAGCTGTGAAAATGTCCTCTCACATTGAACTTTAGAAACTGATAGTGTGCAGATGACTTTATAAAAAAATTCTATTCCTTTTTATTACTAAAACAGTTGCATGTGTTTATTTCTTAATTGCATTTTTATTTGATATAGGGGGACCCACTTGTCATTGGGTAGGCTGACACCACTGGCCAGTCCGCCACTGTTAATCTAAGATAAATAATGTAAGTAATAAAATTTAATAAAACTACAATTCAAGAGAAAAAAAAAAAAGGCAGGCAAATTTTCAAGTCAATGCATAAGAATTTATAACCAGAGAATAGAAAACGTTTTATCTTTTGATACTAAATTAGGCTGTATGAAGCCAAACATGTTAATTTTTCCTAAGAGAAAAATTAAAGCTATTTTATTTTTCAACAGAGAAAATAACAAAGATGATGGCATTATCAGCAACAGCTAAAATGGATATTCCATTAATACAAAGAGAAAATAATGACAATCACGATGTTGACATTCTACACTACTTCAAACAAAAAGTTAGGAAGGAAATCGCCATCAATACTGGAAAGAGCACTAACAGCTATTGGACTTGAGAAACCTATTTTACTGAAAAATTGTTTTTAAAAGAAAGATTCTATAAATTTCAACCAACAGCAGCACTGTCTGTTTGGTCATTGAATACCAAATGGTTGATATTACTATTACCATGATCTGCTTTAAATATATTCCTGAAATATACAATGGCAGCCTGATGACTTGCAAAGTAAACTGATCTATCGCTGCCCCTTGCAAAACAAAGAGAAAGGGTGCAATGAATAAAAATGGCTTTTCTAACACTTTGCAGAATTAATTACTAACAACGAGTTAATAACCGAACCTTCATTATTTTCAGCAAATATTACAAGTGAAATGTCAGTGTGGAAGCTGACACAAAAAATATTTAATAAGTGTCAACCACTTTTTGGGGGTTTATCATGAAACTCTTTAGAAGACAATGTATTTTTATGCACATCACCTTCTTCTATGGACATTGGTGATTATCAGCTTCTTCTGGACATTGACAATCATGGCTCTCCACAATTTCCTGTCCTTTATAACACTTAATAAATTTTGTCTTTTTATTATCTCTCCCAAACCCTGTTCTGCCATCCATTTACTCAATCTTGCTGCATTCCTAGCTACTCCTTGCCTTCAATCTATCATGTGAGTATCAAGTTTTCTAAGCCATCTTTCTTCATTATGTGCCCTATAAATTTTAATTGTCTCTTTCTGATTCTAAGTATAAGCATCCTTTTTGTTTCCATTTTCTCTAAAACTGTCATTGTCACACAGGTTTAATCCACAGTCTTCTCAACATCCTTATGTAGGACTAGATTTCTGTTGCTTCAAGTCTCTTTTCATGTGGGGAGATTGTCCAGTATTCACTGCCATATAGGAGGACTGATATTATGTAACAGTTCAGTACTTGCTTCTTTGTTTCTAAGATTTTCCTGTTTCTTAATATTTTGCTTAGCTTTTGGAGGGCATCTTTTGTCATCCTAATCCACCTTCAGCTTTCAGTGTTGCACTTTCTGTCCTCTGTTAATATGCTTCCCAAATATTTAAATTATTGCACCTGTTTGATTTTGAGATCTCCAGTTTCTAATTTGCATGTTGGGCTGTTCCTTTTGCAGACAACCATGCATTCTGTTTTCTTGCATTTTATGTTTAGCCCTTTCTTCTTGCTTTCCTTCACTACCTTCTGTAGGAGTTGTGTACATCACCACAGAGACATATACATAGAATCTAATTAAAATGACAAGAGAAAGAGGGAGAAAGTGGAGCTGTATGAAAAGAATAGAACCCTGCCCCCAATAAAACAGTGCTATTGGCAAGATATTTTCTTTTCCTCTTCCAGGGAGGTTATAAAAAACAATTGCTTAAAAACATAACACAAACTGGTAGCTATTAATCCCAAGGTTTTGTACCAAGTTATAGATTGATTTGGTAATAAACATTGTAAATTGAGACAAAAAAACACACTTTTATCATAAATCAGTGTATTTAAAAATCTAAAATAGGCATGGGTAATACATATCAGTTATAACAATTCTGAGAGAAGACTTCAGTGAATCTAAGCAATTCATTTTCCAAGCATATATTTGCCAATCTTTTCACCTTTAAATTGGAAAATGCTTAGTAGGAAACGGCCAGAACAATGATCATTTTGAATTGGGGGGGGGGGGGCAGTCTGTTTCAGAAAAGAAACTTTTATATAATGGCAACAAGAAACAACAAAATGGCTTGAATCCCAAATTGTATTACTTGGTATTCTCCGCTGATCAACTCATTTGTTCATTGGTATATTTTTGATAAGCTCACCTAGTAACTGAAGTATTTGTGCATTTTACCTTTGTATGAGAGGTGAGTTTAAACCCAGACAAGATTTAGAACATTGAATTTCAACATAATCTTATTTTCCCCTCATTTATTCATGTGCTGTACAAAGCTAAGCTCAATCTATTATTTTTGGTGACTAGCAAATGACAATTACTATTAGAGTTTTAGATTTAAATATTCAGAAAGTCATCATATTCAATTCTAGAATTACACTATTTTGTGTTCATTTAATATTCTTAGATTCTTGCATTTTTAAAAAAAAAATTCTGTAAATATGGCAGATCAAGAAGAAATAATCAAAAGTAAGATTTAAAAAATGGTTTAATAAAAACAAATGAAAATAAAATCTAAGAAATGTCTATGAAAATGCACACAGTTATGCATTTTTAATTTGGGTATGTATGCATATGTATGAGTGCGTAACAAGTAGATATGCAAATAGGTAATAGGACAAGCATTTTGATTGACTATGCACAGAGAATTTTCTGTGTTAATGTATGACTAGTGGATAGGACACACAGAAGACAGGTAGGTGAGGATGAGTATGAATGTTGTTGTCTTGGTATGATGTGGCAGTTGTGATGGGGAGTGAAAGAAATTATTGGAAGTTTGGTGTGGGTAAGTGGTGGGAGGAACCCATGGCTGGTTTCTGTAGATAAGTGGTGATGGTTGTGGTGGAAAGAAACCAGTGGAAGATTGGTGGAAATATGAGGTGGTGGGAGGAAAGAACCACTGAAAGATTGGTGCAGATATGATGTGATGGCAGTGTCGGGGGGGGGGGGGGAACCATCAGAAGATTGGTATAGATATGATGTGGTGGTCAGTGAGAAGGAACCATTGGAAGCTTGGTGTAGGTACGATGTAGCTGCGTTGGTTGTTTGGGGCTTTTTGGAGAAACCATCAAAAGTTTGGTGTAGGTATGATGCAGTGGTTGTGGAGGGGGAAAAACCATTAGAAAAGTATGGTGAGGAGTTTGTGGGGAAGGAAACATCGAAAGTTTAGTGAAAGGTATGATGTGATGCTTGTGGGAGTGGAAAGAAATTATCGGAAGTTTGATGTAGGTATGATGTGGTGGGACAAAACAGATGAATTGTATAAATTTTTTAGTGATATAGAATATGGTTAGTAATAAATTGTAGGAAGAAGAATGTTGTGTGTGTATGCGTGTGTGTGAGAGAGAGAGAGATAGATAAAGGAAAGAACTATGCATACAAGTTAAAACAAGCATTTATAATTTTAGGAAATCTGTTTCAAGCAAGTTTTAGGGCAGGCACAAGTCATTTAATTATCCAAAGTAACATCACCAGTTAGATTTCTTTTTTTTTTTTTTTTTTTTTAAAATTCATAATTTGTATTTTCATAACACATGCATCCATGCAAGAATTCCAACACAAGATTCTGCACACTACCATCTGAACATCAATTAACATTTATACAGGCCAATAAATAAAGTAACAAAACAAAAACCCTTTGGACAAAGGCAAACCACTTCTTGAGCTATCTTAAGAAGCCAGAGATTTCATTCAAATAAGATATTTTAGCAGCTTTCAAATAGTAATATCCATTCAAAATTGACAGGTTAGTTAAAAAGCAAGATGCAAAAATTTCTTTATGGCTGGATACTGTTCAATCATTGGATTGAGTCATTTTCTATAATGAAATATATACACTAGCTACTAAGACATTTTTTTAAAACCCAAAGCCATGGTATAAGAAAATTAAGACTTAATAGCCTAACAACTGAAAAGTTACATATTTCAATAAAAAGAAATCTTTATAATTCAAAGCATAGGTAAAACAGAAGAAAGATTTCTTTTGTTTAACCATTTAGTTGTTCTGATATAAAATCAAAAGTTGGATAAAATCGTTTTGGTTGGACAATATCCGGACAAAATTTTTCTGATTAAATTTAAGTTGGAATAAAGATAATCAAAGCTGTTATTTTGAATATAAGAAAAACAAACAAAAAAAAACTTGTGATCAAATATTCCAGAAAATTTCAATGAACAATGCAAACAAGTGCCATTAGTTCATATTTGGGGAGAGGAAGCTGGGTTTGGGGAGAAATGTAAGCCAAGTAATACAAACTCAAGTCTCGTTAATATAAAATCAATTCCATTCACATCAAGTCATATTCAAGCTGGATTTTGAGAGGGGAATTTGGGGGGGGGGGGGGGTAAAAGCACGGAAAGGGTAGAAAAAAATAAAATAAAGTGAAGCAAAGACCCCCAGAAAAAGCAGATGCATCAGAAACACCAAAATGGCAGGAAGGATCCAAAGAAAGTTTTGTCTGGAACCAAGGGGAAGTGGAGTTACCAGGATGGGGAAGTGGAGTTACCAGGATTGGGAAGAATCAAGGATGATTGATAAAGGAAGGGGATGAATAGAAATGCCACTTTCGTTGTTACCACCACTGAATCTCCAAGATATTTCAGAAAAAGGCAAGGTACAACTGACTTGGCACATTCAGATTTTATATATATTTGGGTAGCAATCCCTCTTTTATACAGGTTACATCAGAAATGACTGACATCATATTTGTCTTGCATGTGTACAAGAGATTTCGTTTTTGGACAGTGTGTAAGAATTGGCAAAATAATCTTTGGGTTCAAGTAATTTCAGCCATTATCAAGAATGTTTTTGATTGTCTTAATATGTAGATAGTAATAGAAATGTTTAATTCCCAAACATAATCAGCAGATTACCATCACAATGTACATATTAAAACAAACAAAAGCATCCTTGTTAATGTCTATTAGACTAGCTGAAAGACTTGGACTAAAAGATCATTTGAACAGTTTTTACACACTATGTTTTTATTACTTTAAATGTTATTTTTAGCAGATACCTGTATGAGTAGACACTCCATTTTTTTGTTCCGTTTTGTAGTTTAAACGACAATTATTTTGTCTACTGCCTGCAAACTTGAGAAAACTTATTTAAAGAAAATGTGCCCTCCAGCAGGATCCAGACATGCATCCTCCTTTGCAGGAGAAACCACCATCTGATCTGGTGTGCTCCAACCACTCAGCTACAAAGAGCTACAGAATCAAGCAAGGTTTTATTTGCTTTTAATGCTTTGCCTTGCAGTCTTAATAAAAAATACTATGTCTAAAAAAGAAATATCTTGTATGTATGCAAGAAAAATATAATAAACTTAATCGCAGTGTCTTGTCAGTCATCTTCAATTTTATATATATATATATATATATATATATATATATATGTGAGTTGCAGATCAAATATGGATTGTAATCTGACAAGATGATGAAATAAAAAACAAATAGGAAATGTATATCAATCTAACATGTTTCACTTTTATTAAAGCTTTGTCAGAGATTAAGAGAAAATCTCTGCCGAAGCTTTAGTAAAAGTGAAGCATGTTGGATTGATATATGTTTCCCATTTGTTTTTTATTTATCATGTGTACACATTATATATATATCTATATATACACACACATGCACACATACATACATACACTATCTGTGGATGGGAGTGAACATTGAGTGCAAAACTCAGCCAAAGGATACAGCTACACTCTGGCTTGATGTCCAAGTTAATTAAGCATGGCAGACCAAAGAATAATTTATTCTTGAAGCCTTTTCTAGATGAGCCATGTCACCTGCCCCAAAGAAAACTTCCATGTAAGCAGGTCCTACAAGAGAAGGAAATTGAAAAGGTAGAGGATCTGTGCATTAATGTCCTTAGCATAGTTTGCCTTTTATAATCTGCAAGTCATTGGATTAAGACTGGAAAATACAGAGAAATGATAAAAAAAAAAAAAGCTTACATTTTATCTGAATCTGGTTTCAGCTGCCTCAATCAATAGAAAACATTTCAAGTTCCTTTAAGTTTTCTTTTTATTCAAAACAGTAAAGCTGATTATGCTAAAACTGGACATTTAATGAAGTCAAGTCAAATCACAACAAGTAGGCGATGAAACTCAAATGGATGCAAAGAAAGGAACCAGTCATAAGATTTTGAATAATCTGGCCTCTTGGCACCAGTCACTTGCCCACCATCGTAGGTTGCCTCTGTGCCTTTTTTTATAAATACTTTCATGGTAATTGTTCACATGAACTCTTAACTATGATACCTAGACTGTATGAATTTAAGTTCAATACTAGACTGGCATCGAAATCTCATCAATTTACAGTTGAGCTAGCTAGATGTAGCTAACAGTTTCTTTTCTTGCACTTCTTGCTTGTGGAACTCCCTTCCAGCTCCATGCTTTCCAGCCAACTTTAATCTGTAAAAAAGTTGCAATGTCAATCGCTATCTAATGTCCTGATTGCTTCTTTCTCCTCATTACTAATGTTTCTCTTCCTAATTTTGTCCACACCCTGTAACTCCCTGCATGTTAGTGGCTGTACTGCCTTGATTGGAGTGATACCAAAAAAAGAAAAGAAATACTAATTTAATTTTTAGCCTGCATTTTTATTCCTTCACCTTTTACAACAATTCTTTTTTTCTATACTAAACTGACTTTTTGTTCTTTATACTTCAATTCATTTACAAGGTGAAGCTATTTGCTTTTAATAGAGATATCTTACAGTAAAAGACGTTAAGTAATAAAAGCTTTAAAATAACACAAAGTAGAAATGAAGTAACATATGGGCCTGTAGATGCTATAAAGATACTTCTTAAACAGTTAAAATAAGATTATTATTTAGAGATTCTTGATAAAATGTAAATAAGAATTTGCAATGTTATTGGTCCTGACCTAGCATCTCAACTTCATTCACTTCCCCACTGCCATAATGTGGCTAGCTGTGCCTTTTCCATATATATTTTCAGGGTAATTGTTCTGATAAACTTTCCTCTATGGTACCTAGACTATGAATTTAAGCACATTACTAGATTGGCAGCAAAGTCATCATTTTACAGTTGAAATGGCTAGATGCAACTGCAAATTCTATGTTAATAGTTTCTTCTCTCACATTTCTCTCTTGTGGAACTATCTTCCGGCTTCTTGCTTTCCAGTCAACTTTGATCGTCAAAAATTTAAATGCAATGTCAATTGTTATCTTCGGTCTTCTTAATTTCTCTTCTTTTATTGTTCTTTTTCTTATTCTTAATAATTTTTTCTGATATTCCCTGACACTCAGTAATCCCTTACATCTTAGTAGCTTTATTGGCTTGCTTAACAAAGAAAAGAAAAAAAAAAAAGAAACTAACTTACAAGTTACCTACAGGTAATTTCTACTAAAATAAAGATTTTAATACATTTATATAGACATGAACATACAACACATACAGACTGATATAACCCATATTAACAGATTATGGTACTATAAATTATGGTTTTTATTTTATTTAGAATTAGCCAGAAATTTGGCAAATTCAGATAATAAATATTAATGAGGTTTAGAAAGATTTTATAACTAACGGTTACTAAAGTACATAATTATTGTAACTCACTATATGAAAATTACATACTAGGGTAGAGGAATATTAAACTGGGATACTACGTAAATGTAGATGTTGTTTCTCCCCTTTGATTACCTGGCTAAATAAAAAATGCCAGGTATTTTACAACTAAATTCTACGGACAAATATGGACTTGTCTGTTCAATTCAGTTAAGTAATTTAAAGAAGTGACTTATAGTGTGGTTAAAAAATAATTGAAAAAATTTACAATTAAATGTACTTAATATTTATAATACAGATATTAAATAATTTATAGAATCACTGAGATGAGTAGTTATGCTTTATGCTATTTACATTTGGACTAGTGTCCTCATCTTTCTTCTTGCTATCACAACATTTTGGCCATTACCTCTGTAGATTAAATAAAGGGTTTAGTTCAGAATTCCCTGAAGGTTACCCAGATCGGTGTACACCTGATGAAAGCCAAAGATAGGGGCAACATCTGAAAAGTTGCAATAACAACAGATATGAGGACAACAGTCCGAATGTAAATAGTGTAAATTAGAGAATCTCTTCACGGATCTTTGCTTTGGCCATTAAATTTTTTTTTTCAGCTTAAAAACTTTAAAGTTTTGATGGCATATATATTTTAACAATCTTCAGCAAAAGAAATATATTGTATATGAAACAGACTTGGTTACCGTATATACTCGTGTCATGCGTGATCTTGCATATATTGTGCAACCCCTAAATTTTCACTTATAAAAAATGATTTTATCATTTATCTTGTGTATCATGAAAATTCCTTTTTTGAGAGACCAAATTACAACAGTGAAGCAGTACATATGTTAACTTTATATCTTACATATGTGACCCTCTTAAAATTAACTTAAAAATCACCATATGTGAGTATATACAGTATATTAAAAGGAGTCATTTTTTTTTTTTTTTTTTAATTTATTTCCCTGATGCCTTTTTTGACTTTATCATGTATGGAAAATATGCTCATTTATCAAATATTCATTTTAAAAGGATATTATTTTTAAAATCACAAAAAATTATTGGAAAGTGCACAAAGAAAATATAAACAACTGTAATTTATACAATTGGTGTACTGAAAAGTTGTCAGCCCAAATATCAGAATTCAAGCAAATAACTTTTCAGGGCCACCTCATTATTTTTACTGAAAATAAGAAAAATAGATATTTACATAAATTAGAGAGCTGGTGATGGGGAGAGGGAAACAAAAGTTTAAAATTTTGCAAATGAAATGGTTTTAATAAAAACATAACAAGAGGAAATAATTTAAAACTAAAATTAATGGTTCCACAAAATCACGATTGTATCTTAAATATATAAGTCAAGCGTCTAAAAAGTCTTTATGTTATCAATATTAAATGATAATTATTTGGTTAAAGAAAACATGTAGCAATAATTGTTCCTCTTGTTCTTTTACAAGAGAAAGGGCCAATAAAGATTTCTGCTTTTATGCATTTGAAAATGATTTACGTAAATTTACTATGGCCTCAGGTATTTTTTCTTAGTACTAAGAAAAAATTTAAGGAACCAAAAAAATATTTTTATATACAGGTTTTTTTTTTTTTTATGAGCACAAACAGAAATGAAGTGGGTGAGGATTGAAAAATAAACTTGAGATTTACTGTCTGCTTCAAAAAATTTTTTTTTAAAATTCAAGAAAGTTTCTAAAAAATGTATTCAGTGAATGTGAATTTTTTTTTTTTTTTTTTAATGCAAAATAATTATTCCAAATACTGTTTGGACAACTGAACTCATTCTCTGTAGACATGATTTTGTTAACAGATTTTAGTTGATCTCTTCAGTCCGTGTCAGGTGTATAGACCGTTTGATAGGAAACATTACCCATTCCTCCATTAAAAAAAAAAAAAAAAAAAAAAAAAAAAAAAAAAAAAAAAAAAAAAAATCAAGAATTTTTGGGGGGAGGGGGTTAAAAGGCTTCTTTCTTCCCTGATAAAGCTTGGATCAGCTAAAATGTTAACATCAAGTCTACAAAGAGGAGGTTCAATTGTCCAAAGTTATAGATAGTCACTTAATATAAAAATAAACATTCTTGAAATTAATTCGTTTTCTTCTTTAAATCAAAATTATTTCTTTAATATTATTAAACAATTAACTATCTTTTACAAAATTTATAAGTTTTCTTGTCAGATGCCATCAGAGATTGATTTTAGTGCTTAACCGAACTGAACAGACAAATAACTAACCAGAATTGGTTTTATTCCTGTCAACGGACACTTACCCGGTTAACAGACTTTAACTTTGCTTTCTGGAGTGCGTCGGCTAGTCCCCCTCCTCCAGGGGCAGGCGCAGGCATTGCAGTGGGGACTGCTGGAGGAGGTGGTGGGGGAGGGGGTGGTGGCGGCGCTCCAATAGGTGGAGGCTGGGGTATGGCTGGCACAGCAGGAGCAGCTGGGGCCTTGGGTGGGCCAGCAGATGGCGGAGCAGGTGGCCCAGGTGGCGCAGGGGGCACCGGTGGTGCTGCAGGCGGCTGACATGAAGATGGTACCTGTTCCCGACTCATTCCACCAGCAGGATTCACTGACATCATTGATTGAGGAGACGAGTCTTTCATTCCGATCGAACCTGCAAGAATTTCGAGGAAAGAAAGAAAGAAAAAATGAAAGGAAGGAAGGATTATGGCATTTGTTAATAATAACCTTTATTAAGTTCTGTAATCCTGTATATATAAGACACAGGTTTTGTTTTTTTCATCCAAAATTGTGTCCAAAAGTCTACTGTATCATATACTTTAGTTTAAAAATCAATCCTTTTTTCTATGGTTCAAAACGGACACAATCGAGTCAAATTATATAGCATATTGCAACAAAGGGAGATAAATCTTTCATAAGGTTTCTCCAAGTCCCATATGGTTTCATACTTTTTCCAGATTTTGCTGAATCTAGATACTGACTTGAGTTTGATTTGTTTTCTACGGCTTATCAACCCTTTGCAAGTTATTTAAAGCCAGAAAATATTTTTAATGTAAAATTTTTTGGGGGGGGGGGACATAATGGTTTAGTGATACAAGTCTTACTAATTAACCCATACCTAGGGAGGAGAAGAAATGGATTCATAACTTTTTGAAGGGTATTTCCGCACAAGTGAATATAACGAACCCAATGGGAATTAGAACTTCGCTCTCTGATTAACAATTCCAAACCATTATCTGTTACACCACCCGTACATTCAAGCTTACCTGGTATTCCCAAGCGGTCACCTATCTAGAGGTTGCTTAACTTTGGTGATTATATGGGAACCAATGTTTCAATAGTATGTGGTTGTAAGCTTATGTGCACTTGGAAATTATTCAAAAGGTAAAAATATTATTTAATTTATGATTAAAAAATGACAAAATGATGCATGACAGAAAGAATCCTATCAGTTCTACAGATCTGATGACAAAGCAAGTTTGAAGGATTCAATGACTACAACCTTCTACTCTCAAATCTCAGATGCCTAGGAGCACAGAAAATTTACTTGGATTCCTCACAAACAGTCCTTTTCTGGATGACACAAATAATTTTGGAATAAATTCCTCAGATTGTCAACTGAAAATTAAAACCAAACAAATTAATATTTATTCAATTTTATTTTGATTTATTTTCTCAGTGTATATTGGCAGTTTAGTTGCCTTATACACCAAAAGTTATTATCACATTTTTGTAATGCTTATGAATCACAAAAATAAACAAAATATCTTTTCTTTTTTTTTTTAAATTTTTAAAAAATATTTTTTTTTTTCTCCTTTTTCACAAGTTTTGGTAATTTTCTTTGCTCTAAAATCAAGTATATGTTATACATGAAAATGAGCTACCACCCCTCAAATTTCTCTGCTTTTTCAAACTGTGTCTTATGTTCCCTTGCAATCTATACACAAAGGATTACAATAACTGTATTTAAGGATTTTTGAAATTTTTATAATTTTGAATGTTAGATTTAGTAGTCTGTTCAAAACATAATTTAAATAAAAATTTCAGATTATACACAGATTATAAATTATAACTTATCACCAAGTCCATAGTCCAACATAGCTGAATTTTGATCTGAAATTTTCACTGTATAATGTTTGATCTGTGAAGAAGTGTTAGATTAAGTCCATTGATAAGGAAGGAGATTAAGTTGAAAAATGAATATTTATTATATAAAAATATTTTTTTTATCATAAAGCCATGAACATTTTGATAGTCTTGTGTAACTCTACAGATAAAGATTCAAGTTATTATTTCAAATTGCTGTTTAAAAAATATATATAAAACAGCTCTTTATTCTTCATGTACTCTTATCACTAATCTAATAGGAATTTAGATTTCCTCAGAGTGACAACTGATAATTTCATACAGTTTCTTTTCCTTTGATTGCAAATTATGGAAACAAATTGGCTACAGTATAAATTGTAAAGAAAGCCATAACAATGAAATTATTATCACAGCAACTGTTAAGAACATTATTAAATTATAAGCTTAATGAATGCAGGATTGTTTAAGTAGGAAAGGAAAATCTCAAAAGGTGAAGGCAGTTAATTTGTGTCTGCTATAAAGATCTTGGGGATTAAATAATAAATAGGAACTGCATATTTCCAGAAGGAAAAGTCTTCTTTAAACTACAAAAATGGAACCAATCAGAAATTTATTCATTTTTAAAAAAAAATCAAAGTCAAGGTTAGTGGGAAGAAAGAGGGCAAAGGAAAGAAAGAAGGCAAAGGGAGTGAAGAGAAAGAGTGAATGTAAGATTTTTCATACACTTTATTTCTTTTTCTCCCTTTGAACTTATATTAACATAGGAAAAATTCACAACTGAAATCATGGAATTTTATTTCCAACTTAATGAAAACAAAATAGTCACTCAGTTGCTGAGTAAACATTTAACTAGATTATTTCATGTATAAAACTAAATAGCAAGTCTGTATTAAACACCTCCACCAAATATATATATATATATATATATATATATATATATATATATAGTTTCCCCTTTAAAACTATAGATTACCTGAGTGAGGCCAAGAAATGCTACCCTTTACTCAAAGGTGACGTGTAAATATTCAAAGTAAAACTAATCTACAAACCTCAGTGACTTGTAAAAAAAAAAAAAAAAATTGTTTTAACTTTAATTTTAACATTTGCTCAGTGTATTTTCAAGGTATGGTGGTGTTGTTTTATCATCATCATCATCATCATTATCACCCCCCCCCCCAAAGCATGCGGTAAAGCTATTAAGACACAAGGGCTTACTGACAGTGAAAGAAACAGAAAAAAAAAACAGAGAGAGCATAATAAAAAAAACAGTATTCAAGGAGACAGAAGATGGCAATTAATGTTGCATTTAAATCTTTGATGACCATAGTTGACAGGAAAGCAAGAAGCCAGAAGAGAATTCCGCAAGTGCTAGAGAAAAGAAACTACTAGAATAGAAATTATGGTCCCATCTAGCAATCTCAACAGTAGAATGAAGAGACCTAGCTGCCAATCTAGTACTGCACTTAAATTTGTGAAGTTGAGAAACCAAAGACGAAAGTTCAGCAGAACAATTGCCATGAAAATATTTATACAAAAGGCACAGGGAAGCTATATTATGTCAGTGGGAAAGTGACTGAAGGCGAGATACCAGGTTGTGACTGAAGGTGAGATACCAGGTTGTGACTGAGTGTGAGAGAATATGAGAATATGAAAAAAAGAAACCATTAAAGAGAGAGAGAGAGAGAACAATAAAAGAACAGATATTAAGGAGACAGATGATGACAACTGACATTGCATTTAAATTTTTGAAGGTCAAAGTTGACTGGAAAGCAAGAAGCCAGAAGAGAGTTCCATGTGTGGGGGAAGAAACTGCTAGCATAGAACTTATGGTTACATCTGGCAATTTCAACTCTAAACTTTATTCCACAGTCACACAAATGAAATACAATTGCACTGAAAACATGTTTATTAGTAGAGGACTCTTGTTACTATTATCTCAGAGATTAGATTGGCATTTGTCACACTAGACAACACTGGTATTCGTGGCTTTGTTCAAATCAATATTTAGTAGATTGTTATTTATAGATCCAATGTCTGCTAAGTGTTTTCTTTTTGGCAAGTTGTAGACAATAGCAAATTGATGATAACGTTGAACAGTATTTTTCAACTAGCATATGACCACTGATGACACACATGATGAATTGAAAGGACAAATTTACTCAAGATTATCAGATATTTTACAAGATTTTTTTTTTTTACAAAAGACAAAGTTAAGAAAAGGAAGAGTGATTTCAATTCAAGAAGAATTGTGATTTTTTTTCTGTCATCTAATTTAGTAGTATTATGGCTGTAGGTTTAACGGCATATACTCTGAGGTGTCTGTGGGGACCCCTTAAATGATTTACCAATTTCACCTTTATTAAAACTGCCCTGTTTATTACTTACTGACTGAAAGAAAATCTGATCTTCCACCCAGTATAATTATTATTACCCCCCCCCCACACACACACACAAACCTCCATATTAGGAGCCTAAGAATAATGGCAAACTAAGGTAATATAGCCTATCTATCAGATAGATTTCAATTACTTATAGCATAAATAATATTTGACTAATTCTGGTAAATTTTGCACAGGCTTTAATAAGTCATACTAGAAAAACCTTGTAGTGAACTTTGTCACTTTCATTTTTAACTATAGGTTTTTACATAATAACCAGAACATTCAACAACTAGATTTGATTTTACTTTCTCTTCTGATCAAGTCCTTGATTTCATTTTCAAAACCTTTCCGAATTTAAAATTTCAGGAAAATCTAAGATAAAGAGAAACATATATTTATAACATCCATTAATTTTCATCTAATTTAGTCAAAAATTATAAAAGTCGTAAGTAATGAAAAGACATGAAAGATAACTGGTCCACAAGACACATCAAGCGATTGCAAAGCAAATATTTTTATATTAAAATAAACATTAGACATTGACAATTATTTACTGCACATGTGATGCTTTGTTGAAGAAAAAACATGTAAATCAAGAGTGAAATAATTAAGCTAAACAAATTTGTTGATGATGTCAAATTTATGATAGTTGACACAGGCATTAACCTTTATCACTGTGTGTGACTTCCTTCACGGTACAAAAAAAAGTTTATCTTGCCACTCAAGTTGACTAATCCTTCAACAAGGGTGTTTGAATTTCATACTATGGCAACAGAAAACAACTCTGAAATTAATAACAATACTGCAACTGAGAGGCCTTGGAAAAGAATGCAGTAGAAAGGGAGGTAATGTTAATAATGCAGAGTGCTAAAGGTTTATATATATATATATATATATATATATATATATATATATATATATATATAATTTTATTTATTATAATTTTATCATATAGACAAAACCATTTTACTCACAACAAAGATGCAACTTGGTTTCAGTGCATTTTAACTGCACATCTTTCGTTCCCACCACATCGGATATACATATATATATATATATGAAAAGTGGACGCCAATATCAATACTGAGTGGTGACAGTATATTTCATGCTTGAATGCAATCTTCAGGGCATTTTTATGATTTACATACACACATAGTGAGCAATTTTGCTCATAAATATAGAATACCTTAAAACTATATGATTAATACAAATATAAAATTTGTTAGCGGATTGATGTTATATTCAGCACTCGACTCTGAAGCTTTGTAGAAGAACACTTTTTGTAATAGTTCAGTTCACAGCATACACTCCCATATATATATATATATATATATATATATATATATATATATATATATATATATATATATATATATTTGATCAAGCTAAGGGTAGACAGAGCAAAACTAAGTAAAGTACCTTCCTCAAAGCAGTTAAGAATGTAGAGAATGCAGTCAGCCTTTGGTATCTATATTTAGCTAAACTCCAGAGTACCTACTTTTATTTGTTTATTTTAGGGAAGTTGGAAAGAAGTGCAGTGTGGTTAGACAAGAACCAAAAACTATCATATAGGGTAATGATGTAAATGTTTAGTAAAGAGCTAAAGGGGGGATGGTTACATTGATTGTAGATTGGAGCTGTTGCCCACATCTTTGTTGCCATATTCATGAGGTTCCGGACATTGTAAGCTCCGGCCTTCTTCAGGTGATATACATTGGAATTTCAAAATTAACCCTTTATTTAGTTCACATGGTTAGAATGTTCTAATAACATATGCCATGCCTTTTTTTTATTATTTTTACATAACTCAGTTTCAGTTCATTCCCTTTAGCAACTCAATTCTCCAAGGATACATGGTCCAGTGGATAAAAGCATTGGTTGAGTAATCCAAAAAGTGATGACCCAAAGAGTTGTGAGTTCAAATACCTGGTTATAGTAGAGGGATCAAACAAATATTACTGAACAGAACATAAATCTTGCTGTGCTAGCCATTGATTCATGGCAGACATTTAATAATAATATTTAAAAAAAAAAAAAAAAAAAAAAAAAAAAAATGGTGTAACTTCTAATTCCAAAGTCCTGTGAAGTTAGTGTGTTGAGGTACAGTTGGCATAATGGAACCAAGAAGCCATTTTCAAATTCTGGCCAAGTCTTGTCACGTTCAATTTGAATTAATGCTCTTATGAAAAGAATGAATCCATTCTAGCTACTAAAATAGTAGAGGCAAAGTAGGCCCTTCAGTCTCAGTAAAGTCTCTAGGTTAGAAGAATGCAAAAAAAAAAACAACCTGGAGAGGAATGGACTCTACCAAGCAATCATGCCCTTGACATACCCATTACTGCTACACTGTATGGGGGTAGCCCTATAGTCTAAAAGATTACAAGATTAAAAAAAATATATCTAAGTTATGTCTGAATATAAGAAAGGGTGGTCAGTTTTATACCTTGTCAGAAAAAAATATAAAAATTATTATTCTAACAATAAAAGAAACAATGAAGAATATTACTATAGGAGAAGTGCCCATAAAAATTTCAGTTTTCCTATTTCAATTTTCTGAAGAATCCTAATTCTTAATGCTTGAATAAACTCATGACATGTTCTACAACATATATGTAGAAATTCCCCTGTTAAATATTTGAGCTTAACAACTTTAACAAAATATTGCAATAACAATTATAAATATGAATGCTGATCATTATTTAAAAAAGTAAGGCGTTACAAATGAAAAGATTTGAATTGAGGTTTTCTATTTCACTGAAACAGACATTAAACACTTATCTTCCTTTCTTTCTTCCACTTTCTCACTGAAACCAAGTAGCATTTCTGATGTCTTTCCATCTTTTCAACAATCAAAATGGAATAGTCCATTATTTGAGGTATTGACAGGGCACAATGGTTATGCTAAGCAGAATTATAATAAGATGCTTCAGTGTTTCTTTTATTCAAATACAGAATGCAGTACATGTGTTTGCGAGATAAATAATTTGATCAAAATTTACCTCATAAGGAAAACAGTTCATATCTTGAACATTTTTTTTTTTTTTCAGAAGAGTTGTTTTAATTATTTTATGTAAGTTTACTCCGACTAATTCTGTGTCTACTGTTTGTCACATTTCAAACACGGACCCTTGGGCTTCTGTCAGATTTGTGTTTTATAGAATGTCAAATTGAGGGTTATGTGCTTCCACCTCTCATGTTCCAACATCCCAAAACAACAAACAGCTGAGGAAGGCTGGAGAGTACACTGCTGAAATGCTGTGATAAGACATGGAAGATGAGGAAATAAGTTGGAACTAAGCGCTTAGGAAATCATTGTCTTCCTTTTTCTAAAATATTAAGCATTCTATCAGTTTCTAGAATTTTTCTTGATTAAAAAGAAAATGTTCATACCTGGATTGCTAACTCCTCCAGAAAGCTGACGTTGATGGCTCTTCATGTCATCTCTCTGTATTCTGAAAGATACAACCAAAAGTAGGGATAAGTTAAGGAATATATATGTTTCATTAAAGACAACTGACAATGTACTGCGTTTAAGCTTTTTATTTAATTTTTCTTTTGTTCATATAAGTTTTTTTCTTTTGTTCATATAAGTTTTTTCCTTTTCTGGACAAAGTGTGTAAAAATTGTCCAAATATTTTGTATGTCCAAGTGCTTTCAGCTATTCTTTTAGCCATTATCAAGGATGTTTATTTTTTATTAAAAAAACAAAACAAAAAAAAAACAAAACAAGAAAACCCCAAAAAAAAAAAAAAAAACCCCCAACCCCCCCCCAAAACACAAAAAACACCCCCCCCCAAAAAAAAACACACACACAAAAAAAAAAAAAAAACGTATATGAACACAAGAAAAATTAAATAAAAAGCTAAACTGTTGTACCTTGTCAGTCGTCTCTCATGAAACTTGTATAAAAGAGGGATTGCTTCCCAAATACACAATTGTGTGCATATAGAAATATAGCATTTTTACAGACGTTTTATACAATTTTACAAAGACAATGATAGTGAAATGTTAAAGAAAAGCATTACTGAAATAAGCTAGTGCAAGATTTGTTTTTAGGGTCTCTCAAACATTTAAAAAACTTTTTCATTTTTTTCCTGAGCTTTATGAACATTTGTGCTTTTCTAAGTCTTACCAATCACTTTCACCAAAGCTGAAAAAAAAAGAAACGTCATTGTTTTCATGAAATTACACATACATCGTGCTGCTGATCTGTAATCGAGATTTGTATGTTCCAGTATAGATTGGCATTTGACATGTTAGGGAGCCAAAAATCTTATTTCATTGTTTTAAAATGTTACTTAAAAGACAGACCAAAGTTAAATAATAATTACATAATGAATTAAACAAAGAAAATAAGACAACTATTTACACTATTTACATTGTTCAGACTTGTCCTCATCCTTATTGTCATATTCATGATGTTTTGGCCGTTGTATGCTTCAGCCTTCTTCAGGTGATATACATTGGAATTTCCACCAGAACACCTTTATTTAATCCACAGGGGTAGATTGGTCCATGACTTTGCTGTATATCACAGTTTTCAGTAAATTCTATTTAGTGACACAACTCTCCAAGTTGTGGCCAGGTATTGAATTCACAACTCTTTGCGTCAAGTCACTTTTGGATTAATTCAACTAATGCTTTTATCCACTGGGCCAATGTAAATAGTGTAAATAGTTACAACAGTATCTCAGAAATATAGACAAAAAATAAGTTCTTATTATTAACCCCTCAACTTGGTAAATAAAATTCTTACTATAATAAATTACTTTATTTCCAGGTGTAAAATAAAACTAAACATATCTAGAAAAGTTATAAGGAAAATCTTTTGCTGACATTGAGAAAAAAGAATTTTGCTTTTAATATTCAGATGTCGTGCAAAAGAATATCTTTTGATTACTTAATAGTATAGAGTAAAATAAAGTTTAAAAATTTTATTAAATGTGTAAAGATATTTTAAAAACATAATTCAAAATAATAGTGAAATTTATGTTTAAACATTTTATGTACATTGCAGAAAGGCTACATCATTTTTTGTACCAAAACAGATGATTGTTGTTGATAAAAATAAATAATATAATATCATCAAGACACTTAACTGCTTTCTGAGGAGAGAGTGCTGAAAAATTCTTAGCCCAACACACTTCTCAATATATTATTATCAAACGTATCAGAATACGGATTTTGAGAAATGGGTTAGAGAACTTTTTGGCACCTCCTTGTATATTAAAGTTGGAAAATGGTAAATTGGCAACTAGGTCTCATCTTTTACTGTTGAACTGTCTAGATGCAACCATATGTTCTATTCTAATAGTTTCCTTTCTTGCATTTCTCGCCTGTGGAACTCCCTAATTTTTGCCTCCCTGCTCCCCACAATCTTCAAAAATTTAAATGCCATTTGCCATCTTTCTGAACCCTTTCTAAAGTCTTCTCACTCTTTCACTCCCAGGAACCCCTTGTGTCCTAATGGCATTATTGTCTTAATTGGGATAAAATGATTAAAAATGTTTTATATTCTACATGCTAAAATCCTTCAAAATGTCTGTTAGGCTTATTTGCAATGAGTAACATTTTAACCTCCTAGCTGCTTTCATGACGTTGGTGATCATAGTTTTCCACGGCTTCCCATCTTTTATTGCTCTTAGCAATGTTTGTCCACTTACTATTCCTCCTAGTTCCAGTTCTGCCATTCATTTACACAAGCTTGTTAAGTAGGTTAATAATTGCTTCCCTCTGCCTTGTCTTCAGTATGCCTGGTCTTCAGTATGCCTTGTGTCAAATTGTCCAAGACCTCTTTCCTGATTATGTGTCTCAGAAAATCCAACTGTTTCTTTCCCTAAGACAAAAGTGTTCTTTTTGTTTTAATTTTCCTTAAAACTTCCTCATTGATCACATCCTCTGTACATGATATTCTTAGCATTCTTCTGTTGCCTCAAGATTCATCTTCATCTTTGAGAAAATTGTCCAACATATCTCACTTCCATATAGCAGGATTGATATTACTTAGCATATCCATTGTTATGAATTCTACAACAATAAATATGTAGATTTAAAGCATACAGTTTATATAACATAAATAATAAGATAGCCTTATGGCAGACAGTCTATAGATTATACAAGCAGAAACATTAAAAATTAAATATTCAGTATATATTGTAGTATTTGAACAGAAGTTATTATTCAAAAGAAATTTGTAAGTTTAAAATAACCTAATTAAAAATGTTTTAGAAATGTAATACAAAATTTTCAAGTGAGCAAGATTTGTGTACTTCCAGGGGCAACAATACAGTATAAAGTTTTAACTTTTTATTTTCTTATGTTTGAAAATTTTTTTCAATATTTCTACAATGAATTCATCTCATTAGCAATGCTACCCTTGGGCTCAAAATGTCAATCTGACAAATTTCTTTTTTTTGATTAATGACTAACTTTTAGATAAATTACTGAATAAATACAATGTATGTAAGTATACAGTTATTATTTGTGGGGAATAGTTAATAGCAAGATACTTTTTAAACTATTATCTATATAATATTAAAATTCTAATCTTGTTTGTATGTACATTTGTATATCCCTGAGATATTTGGGCATGTGGCTTAGTGGTTAGAATGTTCGCATTCTGACAGTGAAACCTGGGTTTGAATCTCACCATAGTTGATTTGTTAGGAAGGAAATTTCTTGATGTTATTGGACTGCAGGGGTTGATCCCAGCATGTGGCACCTTTGGAAAGTGTCTGAAAACCATACCACGGGTTGACCCAAGCCTTGTGAGTGAAATTGGGTATGTGGCTTAGTGGTTAGAATGTTCGCATTCTGACAGTGAAACCTGGGTTTGAATCTCACCATAGTTGATTTGTTAGGAAGGAAATTTCTTGATGTTATTGGACTGCAGGAGTTGATCCCAGCATGTGGCACCTTTGGAAAGTGTCTGAAAACCATACCACGGGTTGACCCAAGCCTTGTGAGTGAAATTGGGTAGACAGAATCCTTGGGGTCCATTGATAGCTGTGCTAGCACAAAGTCACAAGTGATCGCGGTCGAGGGATTTTGTGTGCTGTCCTTGTTCAAATTGTTGATCACGCTAGATAACACGCTCTTTCCCAGAAACTGTAACTAAGATCTGCTCAGCATAGTTGCAGTATAAACCACAGGTGGGCTCTGTGGGTGTTGAATAAACACAAATGTGCCTGAGCAAGCGTCTGCAACAGGGATTGGCTAGCCACCCTAGTAGACAGGTATCCTTGAATATGAGTGGCCAGCTATACTTATCCCTGAGATACAGCTTAAATGATATATAATACTGTGGAGTATATTATATCTAGAACCCCTGCTGAATGCAGGGTGAAATTTCATTAAAATTAGACAATTGGGGGGGGGGGGCTAGGACCGTTTTAATGGTATTTTAATAGGAAATTCAGTATTTTTTCAATACACATTTTAATATCAATCAACATATATAAACACTTGCCTATTATAATCCAACTTGTGTGTGCAAAAAATTATAAACATTATTAAATTTAAATATGCATAACAACATATCTATACAATTCACTATACTACATTAAATTTTTTTATATAAAAAAACTACTTGAAAGGTGAAGAGGTTACGTGTGTCACATGACTTGATAGTTAAATAAATAAATGGATATATGTTGATTTACTACTGTTACATATTTTGAAATAAATACAAGGAAGAAATAACTATTTTATACTTATTTTGAAAAAAAATTACACCTTTTTCTTTAGCTATTACATCAAATTTTCATTTGTTAACTATGAAGCCCAGTGGAACAATAAATCTTTTTTTTTTTTTTTTTTACTGTCTTTAGCATTAATTATAAATTTTTTTATTCAAAGTTTGTTTTATGAATGAAATTTCTCTTAATACAAAGAAAAACATATCTATTGATATGGTAAAATAATTCATTTTCATACATTAAATCAGGATATATTTGCATTAAGGCGTTTTTGGTGCTTTTCGTTTGTTTTGGGACCAGAAAATTTTTTACTTATTAACTAATAATCAATAAAAAAAAAATACTTTGAAAAAAATACATCTGTTTTAAGCTATTACTCAAAATTTTCATGCAATGTGTTAACTGCGAAGCCCAATGGAATAATAAACCTTCTTTTAAAATCTTTAAATATAAATTAAAATAATAAAATTGAGATTATTATTACTTCATCATTTTGTATAATGAACTGCTTTTAAAAGAAACCCAATGTAATATATTAGAACACAAAATATTTATTCTAAAATCAGACAATATTTTCCAAATAACCTAATACTATTAGATATTTATAATATACTAGCTAAGATTTGTGGACTTTCCATGTGCATGAATCTCATACTTCTAGTCTTCTGCATTTTCTCATTTTCCCCCATTTATCCAGTTTAATCTTCATTGTTTGTTAAGGTTTTTATCTGAATTCTATACAAATATGGATTAACATGCAAAAAAAGAATAAGGAATGCATAAATATTTTGTATTGCATTCTCTTATTTGTTTGTTTAGTTCCCCATGAATTTTAATGCAACACAATTTTTTTTTTTTTTTTTATACACTTTTTCATCCTTATCGGTGATTAAATCTTTTACACATTATCTCCAACCAACAACCTCCCACTTTTTTAATTTCATCTCTCACTCTAAATATATCCACCCCACCATCCACTTTCACAGACCCCACTTCATACTCCTTAACCCCCCCCTTTTTTCAATTCCTTTCCAATCAATAATAATATGTAGATTTCATGATCAGAAAGTCTAATGAATTCCAGCTCAGAAGGGACAGGTATTGTTACTGGGCAGATACTACACTTTGATCCTAGGAAGAGAAGCTTACTGGTTATGCATATAAACAAGTAAAATATAAAGATATATATGACTGAGGCCCAAAGTTATAAGAAAAATATTCCTGTTACATGGATTTTCATTTTTCAACATCTTCTCTAATCAGGCATAAGGCATTCTGAATCAAACTAAACAACTTTTATGTGCTATGTCCCTTCAGGATATTGACGATCAATAAATATTGTCTTTTTGTTATATCTCCTAAACCCTGTCCTGCCATCCATTTACTCAAGCTTGCTAGGTAGGTTATGTGCTACTTTCTTCTATTCCTTTTGCCTTCACTATGTCCCGTGAGTGTCAAATTTTCCAGGTCTGCTTTTCTCATTATGTTCTCTAGAAATTTCAACTCTTTCTGATAAGTGTAAGCATCCTTTTTGTTGCCATCTTCTGTAAAAATCATCATTGCTCACATATTCAGTCCATGGTATTCTCAGCATCCTTCTGTAGAACCACATTTCTATTGCCTCAACATTTTTCTTCATCTGTGTGGAAATGATACAGTATTCACAAACTAAATAGTAACTATTTATTTTTTGATTTACAATATTTTCTTATTTTGATATTTTAAACTCTTTTGTGCTTAGAATAATATATACTAATTTTTAATGTATCACATTAAATTTTTGTTGAACAAATTTTAAGAATATGACTAGTTTCCCCACAAAAAAAATTTTTTCAAAATAAGAGTGCTCCTTATACTATGAAAAATATGGCACAATATGGGAATCCCCAGGAGACAATTTAAAATGGTATTTTCTTTAAGTGAGTAATATTTTAAATTTATAATAGCTGATTAACAGTAAATAAAACAAATATTCTAACATGGACATTTCTGGTCTTAATATTTGTGCACTAGCAAAGTGGTGAGCAATGACCAATATTAACAAAAATCTATAGCCTGGACTGATGAATCGCTATAACATCAAGAACCAAAGAGAAGCATTACCTATAACCAGGCGATGACTTTAAAAGATTTGAAAGGGATAAGTCTGGGATAGAAACAAATAGAAAAATTAGTACAATTCATGAATATTGTAGAAATAAGAACCAATGAGCATAAAATGTCAGCAGTCAGTTGACTGAAGATTTCCATACTAAGTTCTAAGATTATACCGTTTAATGTCGGATGTTACCCTGGAATGTATTGTTATCATCATCATCATCAGCAGCAGCAGACTGTGTCAAAAGATGGAATTTGAGGTTGAAAACATTATCATTTATTATTGTCAAGATAAAATCCAGTCATTTTCCCACCATCATAAAGTTGCCTCTGTGTCTTTTCTATAAATACTTTCATCATGGTAATTGTTTGGATGAGCTCTTCACTATGGTACCTAGATTTTTTGAATTAAACGCAGTACTAGACTGGTGTCAAGACCTCATCAATTTACAGTTGAACTGGTTAGATGTAACCATAAATTCTATGCTAACAATTTTTCTTGGACTTCTTGCTTATGGAACACCCTTTTGGCTACATGTTTTCCAGCCAACTTTAATCTGCAAAAAATTAAATGCAATGTTAATCGCTAGTTACTGTCCTCCTGATTACTCTTTTCTCTTCTTACTCATTATTAATGTTTCTGTTCCTAATTCTTCCAAACCCCGTAATCCATTGTGTCTTAGTAGCTTTACTGCCTTGCATAGGGTGATGCCAATTAAAAAACTGTATGCTTTTTTGAGGTTAGGAAGTCAAAGAACTTCACAAGGAATTAAGAGATTCTCTAATGGCAAATAATGAATTCCTAAGAAACCTTAATTTGACACCAAAATATAAGTTGTCAAGCCAAAGAAAGAAAAAGTTATTTTTAAGGATCAACAACATGGTAACAACTAGTTATAGAAAATAAATAAAACTGATTTATCAAATATAATTCAAGTTGAAGTGATATGTACTAGTATTTAAATAGTTTAGTTTAAAAGGGATGAAAATTATTAATTGGTTTGTTATTATTCGATTACCATTCTTTGTGGGTTATTTAAAGCCAAAACATTTTGGATTGTAAGAATAATTTTTTTTTTTTTTTTTTTTTGCAAGTGATTATTGCATAAACAATTTTTCTGATAATGATTTTTACAGATACAGGTCTTATTATTTAACCCAAAGATGGGGGGAGGAAATGAATTCATACCTTTCCAAAAAGTATTTGCAAATAAGTGAGTGTAACAAACCTAACTGGAATTAAAGTGATCAAAAAATAAATTTAAAATGTACTTTATCAAGCTTGATGCCACAAAATGAAAAATCAAGGGGAAGTTGAATCAGATGTGTTTTTTTTGTTTTTTTTTTGCAGGGGTTCTAAATCAGATGTTAAATTTAAAGATTCCAGATTTGCTAATATAAATATTTTTCGATCAGTAATCCGACTTAAAATTTTTTTGTTGTTGTCTTGATTGTAAAGAAACATTTTGAGGGTTTGAGGACTTATTTTCTGATGAAGTTTTGCAAAAAGACACAGATCAGTTTGTCAGTGTAAGATAAATCTATTGAATTCATTTGATATATGTGTATGTGTGTAATTTCAGATATATCAGTAAAAGGAAAATACCAATAAAGACAAACTGAAAAGATTTTCTTAGCCAACATGTTTTGTTTAATTCTCTGAGGGACTAATTGTTTCGTTCTTTTAGTGGATAAACATTGTAGTGTTACTAACCTTGTCTTTTTTTTATTTTTAATTAAATTTTTAAATAGGGAAATTAATAACAACTGGCCTATCTTGAGAACCCCTATGAATCCTACTATCTAGGCTGGTTTCACTGTTTAAATAAATAAAAGACAGGAATAGTAACTTAAACAGATGTACCCACTATATATATATATATATATAGATATATATATATATATATATTCTATTTATGCATTATTTTTATGGATACAACTTATTTGAGTAAATGATCCGTTTTAAACAGTATTATATATATATATATATATACACACACACACACACACTGCTTTAATTCATTGCTCTTTGTAAGAATTGAGTGCTATGGTGGCTGGTATGGCGTTTAAACAGCACATATATAATATGCTAAAACTTCCCTTTCTCTGTTGTACGCCGATAACCTAGGGGTAAGAGTTTTTGACTGATGTCAAATTGGTTGAGTTTCAATCCCAGCTTGAAGCAATTAGATTCTAGCCACACTAGCTGTGAAACAGTAAAACAGGCTGTGGTTATATAAAATATATAAAAGATTTCCACTAGTTTTGGACCATATTTCTGTTATATATTCTTTAAATGAAATTTTTTAATATATATGTAAGAAAGAAATAGGTAGAAAAAACTAGTGTGGGTAAGTAACAATGATTTATGAAAATAATGGATCCAATCAACAAGTCACTGCTAAATTTTGCATCAAGAATTTGTACTTAAAAATAATTTAAATGGATTGCAATGTACAGTTTCCACTAATTCCAGTTTCTCCGTTGGAAGATTTTCTTTTAGTTTTAATAACAATGTCACTGTCAACTACTTGTCTCCTGATTGGCTCACAATTCTTAGCAGTCCTGATTGGCTCACAATTCTTAGCAGTCCTGATTGGCTCACAATTCTTAGCAGTCCTGATTGGCTCACAATTCTTAGCAGTCCTGATTGGCTCACAATTCTTAGCAGTCCTGATTGGCTCACAATTCTTAGCAGTCCTGATTGGCTCACAATTCTTAGCAGTCCTGATTGGCTCACAATTCTTAGCAGTCCTGATTGGCTCACAATTCTTAGCAGTCCTGATTGGCTCACAATTCTTAGCAGTCCTGATTGGCTCACAATTCTTAGCAGTCCTGATTGGCTCACAATTCTTAGCAGTCCTGATTGGCTCACAATTCTTAGCAGTCCTGATTGGCTCACAATTCTTAGCAGTCCTGATTGGCTCACAATTCTTAGCAGTCCTGATTGGCTCACAATTCTTAGCAGTCCTGATTGGCTCACAATTCTTAGCAGTCCTGATTGGCTCACAATTCTTAGCAGTCCTGATTGGCTCACAATATTGTAATTTTGATACTGCTGCCTCATTGGTGAAAGAATGTCATAAGCTTCAATAAGCAAACTGAAGTGACAATGCTCTTTTGGGATTATATTAACCATACATTCCTTTATTTTCCAAACTTTTATTCTCATTATTTCTGGCAGTTAAAAATTACTTCTCCTGGTAAGAGAGAGAAAAAAAATTCATTTTCCATCAATAACAATTCTATACAATTGTATTGATCAAGATTGTGGTTGGAATAGAAAGTAGGGGGGCAAAGTAGGTATATTTATTGTATCAATCAATCTAAAATCTTACCCCATTTGCCAATTCCTGACACCACAATATCTTAAGCAAAATTTTTTTTCATGGTGAGTGAATTGTTTTAGGAATTATAGAATATAAAAAAGCACTATTAATAAGATCATTATCGCTCTTTGACTTTTGTTCTGATTAATTTTTAATATGGCTGTTAATATATTTATTACTTTAAACATTACTTTAATGGATATCCATATTTGAGTAGACACTTTGTTTAAAGTAAACAGTATTTTATTTCAACTAGCAGCCTGAACATTTGAGAAAACTTATTACAGAAAATGCACCCACTAGCAGGATTCAAACCTGGCTGTCCCTTTTCAGGAAAAACTGCTGTTTAATCTGACATGTTTTAACTACTTCGCTACAAAGAGTTTCACAATGAAAAATGGTTCTATTTGCTTTAAAGCACACTTGTTCAGATTTTCTTGAAAGTCATAACTGCCAAGTTTTGTATGTTTATTTTAAACAGTATTTTTTTATTTCATCTACCAGCCTATTGCACATTTGTTAAAAATAGAAAAGTGATTAAAGCATATTGGATTAAATGGTGGTGGGGGACATATAGGCTCAAATCTTGCAGGGGGGCACATTTTCTGCATTTTTAATATTACTTCCATTTCCACTACATTCTTTTTCAAGGTCTATCAATTGCAGTATCCTTATTGTTAATTTCTCTCAAAGTTGTTTTCTGTTGCCATAGTAGGATATGACAACACAACTATGAAATTCAAACATGCTATGGTTCATGGATCAGAGTCAACTTCAGTGGCAGCATGAACTTCTTTTACAGCAAATGAAGTCACAGTGATAAATGTTAAGATTTCTTGAATGTGCAATAGGTCAGTAGATAGAATACTGTTCAAAATAGACTGAGTGTCTACTCAAATATGGGTATCCATTAAAAATAACATCTATTAATTATTTAAAAACTGTTCTGTTAATATATAAAATAGGTAAATCTAAGAGAAAAATAGATCTATTTTTTAAAATTATTTTTTGGCCTGTTGTCTTGTTTCTTGTTTATCAAACTTTTTAATAGGGCTTATCTCTGTTTACATTGTAAAACCTTTTGACAGTTGAGCATGTTCAGTAATAATCAGCCAGTTTTTAATAAATTATCATAAACACAATGAAAATTGACTTAGTTACATTTATCCTTTTAGTACTAAAAAAGACAAAATTATAACCTTTAATTATTGTTGATTTATTGAATAGTCTTTATTTCATTTTACATTCTGTTGATTTTGTTTTTAAATGCCAACAAAATTATTGGATTCGAGTTTGTAAAGATAACTCACTGAAGTTACAAAATTTGAATTTTTCAATAGAAATTGATTGATGCTTGGTACAGCACAAACTTTACAATAATTAAAATATCATTTATAATACATTTTCAGAAATTAAGAATTAAAAAAAAAAAAAGAGAGAGAAAGAAGCTTGTTTATTTGAAGGCTGTAAAGCATTAATGCAATATTTTAGAAGCAATAACAATCTGTTCATATAAAAACCTAAATGCTATTTTAGGCAGCTAATGTAAAAATGAAAGAAATATTGGCAATCTTGGACCTTTGAGTCCACACAAAAAAAAAAAAAAGTTGTCAAACGGACAGCTTTTTCCTTGACACTATTATTATTTTAACTACCTTCACTCATCTGCAATGTTTGTTTGAAAAAGCAATGTTTAGAATTTTCATAAAACCTAAACATAGGAAAGTGAATTTATACATTTTCTTTGTTCTTGAGAATTGACAACAAAAATAATATGAATTGGATTCTTTAGTTACACTATTTATTAAATTGGAATGGTTGGCAAAACAGTGCCAATCGATTTGAACTTTATAAAATGGTAATTAAGGATTTCCTTATAGTTGGGTGAAGTATTTTAATAATCTAATAAATATTAACAAATTCATAAATAAAAAATTGTTTTCGTTTATTTCTTTATAAATTGGTAAATGATACATATTGCACTGTATTAGATTTTAGAATGTTGTAAATATAATATTATTCTTGTAAATAAACAAGCTAATAAATGTTTAATATTTTTGTAAATCTTCAAAATGAAAACGTATAAAATCCCTTTCATCATATATTCAGGTATCATTAAAATTTTAATCATCACTTTTTAAAAGCGAACATTGTTGAGGTGTAAAGGTTAAAAAAAATAGCGTTAATAATAATGTTACGAGAAAAACCATCTTTTTGACACTCTTTTTTTCAGGCATGAAGGTCTAAGATTGCTGAAATATCAAAGTAAAGTACTGTAATCCTGTGTGTATATGATGCTGTTTTTCCCCAGCCAAGATCACGTCTGCTGCGTTTTATACTTTAATATAGAACTCAATTTCTTTTCTTTCCCAGGACTCAAAAAAAAAAAAAGAAAAGAAAAAGGGTTTGAAGGGTTCTACAAGAATGACCTTACATTCTCAGATCTCAGATGCCAGTAAGCACAGAAAAATGACCTGAATTCTTCACAAACAGTCCTTTTCAGGACTACACAAATAATTTTGAAAGAAATACCTCAGATTGTCAACCAAAAATTAAAACCAAACAAACAAGTTAATATTTATTCAATTTTATTTTGATTTATTTTCTCAATGTGTATTGATGAATTAGGAGTTTTATACCCCAAGAGTCATTGTCATGTCTTAGTAATGCTTATGAATCACAAAAGTATACAAAATATTCCATTTTTTCTCTTCCTTTTTCAAACATTTTGTTAATTTTCTTTGCTCTAAAATCAGATGCCTTTTATAGAAGAAAGACTTTCCCTGAAATTTCTCTGCCTTTTCTAACTGCATCATATACCTACCAATCTATACACAAAGGATTACAGTACTTATAAAGCAATAATCATATTTCATATGACATTATAAAATCATAGTGGCATTAAGTTTATGCTAGAATTGAAAATAACAGTTTAGAATCTTAATCTTGTCTTATGTATGATCCTAAAGCAAATCATGTTACAATAATTAAATGTTATTTTACAAGTTAACTTTCATATATGAAAGCCATACAGCCTTATTGCTGAAAGATTATTCAAGTCAAAATAAGATTCTGAATTTTTGCTGAAAAACAAAATTTTAGAGTTTAAAATATTCTTGATAAAAAAATTTCAACAATAAGTGCCAAGTTACCAACTGTAAATTTATTAAAAGATACAAGAAAAAGTATTTTGCATTTGAGGTAATTTTTTCCGATTGATCCAAGATAGATCTAAACTTGGAACAATTTACAAATCAAAAGATAAAGAAATTTAGTCAAAGCAAATATTTTATTTTAAATACTTCTAAATGAGTGAGTGCTGTTAAGTACATTAAAGAATTTAGTTTCATTATGAAGCCATATAAATGTTTTGAAAGTAAATATTTTTCCAGATCATACTTTTAATTGTAACTTTGAAAACATGAAGGATGAGCAAATTTAATATCTATCTTAAAATAAAATTATGACTTTAAAATATATAATTTCATTCTTTTGAATTAGTGTTAAAAATGAGCAGTAAATATCGACAGATTGTCAATATTTTTTTATTAAAAAAGAAACAAAATCATAATATGGAGTTGTATTTGAATTAAAATAAAACACAAATTATAAGAAACCTATTCTTTAAAAAGGTTTTATTAACAAGCTTCTGTTTTGAAAAGCAAGGGAAATTTAAAAGGTTTAGTTTGCCATTAAAATTACTATATTAATTCACAATAAGCCCATAGCACCAACACCTGTTAAAAATTAAAAACAACATTTTAGAAAAAAAAAAAAAAAAAAAATGTTCCGAATTCGCTTTTTGTCATAAAAAACAGCATTGACATGTTTGGAAAATTCTAAGTGGTTATTTTTTTTGTCTTTTTAACTAGAATATAAGAAAGGCTTAATGTTATATACAGAATTGTAATATAAAAATATGTTAAACAAGAAAAATTCACAGCAGTTGATATTATATGCATATAACGATTAATGTCACTCAATAATAAAGATGAAAAGTGTAAGTTTCATTAAAAAGTGACAAAGAGAAAGTTTTAAAAAACAAAACGGAAAGGAGAAGCTAACTAGTAAAACTAATTGACTATGAAAGAAGAAAAAACCAGAAAACTATGAAGGCAGAAAAAGGGAAAAAAACACACAAGACAATTACAGTGTAAAGATTCTTCTAATGAAAGAATGTGCATATTTTTATAATGTCCCAAAATGTATCTACCAAGCAAAAAACAAATAAAAATAAGTTTTTGGCATGTTCATTCTGGGACAACTTGCATGATGACAAACTACTTGCAGATGAAGGCATCGTGATGTATACTACTAGCCTTAAAAAAAGGAAAAATTAAAAACAGGCATCAATGAAAAAGAGAAAAAGTTACTAATTTAAAAAATGTTGAATGAAATCTCTTTTCAGATAAGGACTATAAAATGTGAGCACAGGAAAGGACAGACAGGCAAGCAGGCAGGCAGCTGAAGATTGAGGGTGTGAGAAAAAGATTTAAAAGCAGACAGCTATATGATAAAGAGAAAGGAATCACAAATGAAGAGAAGAAAAAGTATGAATTTTTTTTTTTTTTTTTTTTTTTAAGCAGGCACCTATAAAAAGGTGGTGGTGGGTAAAAAAACAATGTGGGAGAGGAAAAAAATAAACATGTAAATTTTGGGGGTGGCATTGTTAGGGAAAAGCGCCAGTTAGTATAATTTATCATTAAAGAGTCTACTTTCTTACTTTGAGCCAGTCTCTGCCGCCATCTTTCGATCTTCCTGACAACTGTGAATGAAGATACAATGAACCAACTGAAATCTCCGCAGAGGAAGAAACAGAAATGGCTAAACTCAAAATAAATAAAGGCTATCATTGTTCATAGTCAACGCACTTCATATTTTGATACAGAAACCAATGGAGACTGGAAGTTGTGCTGCGAAAGAACAAACACAGAAAAATTGTCCTCAAAAAGCGTTATTGGCAAGTTGTTTGGGTGAGCTTTCAAAGTTTCAGTTGTGGCAATTTAACCTTTAACATTCTAGAGGTGATTTTGTTAGCAAAGCAAAAATTTTATCCTGCCACTGCAAGTGACTCAGATGAATGAATGATAGCATGTTTGAATTTTGCAGTTGTGTTGTCATATCCTTCTATGGCAACAGAAAATGACCATGACTGAAATTAAGTAGTGCAGTAGTGGAGCTTTGAAAAAAATGGTTTAACTTTATTTTACTGCATATATAATGAATGAAAAAAAATTAAAAAAAGAATGAAGTTCTAAAAATTATTTAACTTGTCATGTGCTTGGTAAATCCTTACTAAATATTCTGGATTATTAGAGATAATTTTGGCAGTGAAATAGTATTGAAAAAATAAATTGAATAATGATTAAACCAACTGGACAGAGTTTGTGAAAGGCTGCTAAAAGTTGCTTCTTTCACTCACATCAAACAATTTTATAGACAATTTTGAAAAGTTCCAGTATTACAAATCTTGAATAAAGGGTTCTGATTTTATGATGGCTAATAAATGTTTTATTGATGCTAATAAACAAACTTTTAAGACGGCCTCAAAATAGGAAATATAGGAGGCAACAATCTTGAGCTAAATTTGTTCCAATAATGTTTAATCTTATATTAAATGAGTGGATTTAAAATTTGAACAGACAACCAGGAGAGAAAGGTAAAAAAAATTGATTCTTAGAAATAAAATGAGAGCAGGGGGCAATAACCTTAAAAAGAAAAAATCAATGGTATTG